>CM031918.1:34944803-35367388 GCA_018703695.1 Prunus fruticosa
ATTTCATTTTTGGGCCTTCAAAATAAGTTGGTGTTTGTTCAATTAAAGGAAAGGAGTATGAACCAATGTAAATGAAGGTATAAGGAGTTTTGATCATGTAAAAGAAAAAATCTAATCGTGATGATTCGAAGTCTTGTAAATAATTATTTTATGCTCTTACATTGCGAGTTCCTTGGACTTTGTATTATCCATACCTTTCATTTCTTACTCACCTTACTCCCTTGGCCCCATTACAACCTATACTAAAGACCTAAATTGATCTTAAATGTCATGTGGTTGAATTGCATTCATTTTTCTACTTTTAAGTGTTTGACATCCTTCTTGAGATCATATTAATGCAAAAGTTCTTCAATCTTTCTATTTCGAGTTAAGTCCCTTATGGTTTAACTCTGTTCTCATGTTTATAACTGAGTGTTGCATTATAGCCCTCTTCTGAGTGATTCATTTGTGAGATGACAACTTTGGTGAGATTTGAAGTTGAATTTGTGCTTTGTATGATTTTTGAAATTGTGTGAAAACTAAGATTGGGGAATTTGTTGCATTTGGCTATCACACTACTACACTTTGAGCATATTATGTTTTGAACTTTGCCACTTTGTAAATAATGTCCAAAATTGAGCTTTTATTGTTAAAACGTTTAAGTCATGTGCATGAGTCATTTCTCTTCAGAAAATGTTCGGAAATATTGTTTTGAGTTCTTTTTATTTTTGTAATTGTTTTTCGTTTTTGTTTTGTTTTTGTTAATGTATTTATGTTTGTTTTTGTTTTTGGTTTTGCTTAAGGACTAACAATCTTTTAAGTTTTCTAACCATTTTGTTTTGTAGAGTTAGAAAAACGTTTGTGGGTATTGTATTGTTAAACCCTCAGGAGACACAACTCCTCCTACTAGGGATGCCTAGAGGTTTAAAGGCTTGTTGCATACGCTAAATGCAATCGAGTTACCTACGAAAGTGGTCTAGTTAACTTCTTGTTTTATTTTTATCTTTGTTTTTCGTTTGTTTTGCTCGAGGATTAGCAAAATCTAGGTTTGGGGGTATTTGATCGGTGCATAATTACATATCAATTTATACCCTTTTAACTTATGATTTGGTTATGTTTTTGAGTTAAACTTGTGCTTTTAACTTCTTTTGTGTATGTTTCAGTGTTATAAGCTTGAGACTCACTAATTGCATTTTGGAGACAAGTTAGCTCAAAACGGTGTCTGCAGATCAGTCAACTTCACGGATTGGACTGTACTTACTCAAGAAGAACCAGATAATGAGCCATACATCATTGGAAAGATACGGAAGTCTAGTTTCTGTAGAATTTTACGGTTCATGATTCCGAGTCTTCTAGAGAAAGTTATACATGTTTTGGCAACTTAAGGTCAAATTCGGCAGCATCTGCGTTACTGGGCCAAACATCACATTTGAAGGCCTTCCCGATTTTTCCTTGAGTTGGGCTGCATATGCTTGGAAAGATAAGACAAAGAGCTTCAAGATCCATATTGTTCCAGATTTTTCAGACTGGAGCCACAAGCCCAAAACGAGCCCACAAGCTGGCTGCAATGCATTGTCATGCATGACATATGCATGATGAAGTGTTGTTGATTGTGGGAAAGTTTGGTGAAGCATATTCAATACATATATTTGAGTGGAATTTTGCAGCAGCCAAATGAGCCAAAAGATGTTGAAGTGGATGATGCAACACTAAGCCTAAAGACAAGAGGAATTGTTTTCAAATGCAATTGTGTGTTAGGTTAAGTTGGTGAATTAAGTGTAGTGTGTTAGGTGAAGTTAGTGTGTTTACATAATTCAATTGTATAATTCAGATTTTCAACCTCCTTAGGCCTATAAATAGTGAGGTTTCCTAAGCTTGTAAACACACCCCAAGGGGGGGAGCTCTCAAACACTTCTCTAGAGCTCCCTTCCCTTCTCTCCCTCAAATTCTCTTAGTTTCCCTTTGTAGCTCTCAATTGTTGTAATAAGATCATTCTACTTTTCCTTTCTCTTCTTCTAAATTCTTCAACACTCTCTTCTCCAAACACTTCCCAAACACTTCTCCCATTTCCTTCATCAAATTCTCTAAAGCTTTCAAACACATGCTCTTCCAAAATCCACAAAGTTCTCAACACCATTTTCCCTTCTCTTCCAAAAGTCTCCATGTCTCAAACACTTCACAAACACCTTTCTCTCCCTTCCCTAAGTTATCAAATTCTCCAAGTTCAAACATTCTCCAAGTTCTCAAACACATTTCTCTTCCCTTCCAAAAATCATCCAAGTTCTCAAACGCTCTCTTCCAAATTCTCAAAGTTCTCAAACACTCTCTTCCAAAATCCTCAAGCTTTCCAAACACTTCTCTACTCTCTTCCACATTTCCCTTTTCTTCCAAAATTCTCCAAATCTCTCAAACACTTTCCTTCCTTCCTCAAATTCTCTACTTAATGTTTTCTTAGTTGTAATTTATTTTTCTTGTAATGTACATTCTTTCTTCTTGTTTTGTTTCTTTTGTTTTCATTATTGTTTTGTGTAGGAAAATTGAATTGGATCATTCAATCACCAATCCCTGTGGAATCGACCTCGCACTTACATACGCTAAACTACCAAGGTTGCACTCCTCCATTTGAGGATGCACTGAATCCATTTTGGTGCAGCTGCAACATCAACATCTTGTCCACGAACACCCCAGTCTTGCAACTCCCAGGAAAGCTGCTTGAGCCTCCTCCATTATATGCATCCTTATGCAAATATCGATCTTTGATCTAAAGTTTTGCAAACTCGTTAAACTGTGAAGAAGATGGCCCATTGCTCAAAGGCATCACTTCTTGGTAGCCACAATAACCATGCATATGCTTTGCATCAGGTTTCTTTGACATTGTTTGACTTTGTGTGTATTGACTTTTGGGACTTAGTGGTGCCATGTTTCTGGAAACATTTCTATCCAAAGTGTCCTATCACAATAGCTTATAGAAGAAAGGCTGAAAAGCTGAAAGTACTGAATCTGTTGAGTTGAGATAAAATTATCAGAAGGTTTCAAAGGTCAAATTATTATTTTTTTTTTTACAAAAAGGAAATACGAGAGGGAAGTTGTCAGAGAAAATTTATGGATAAGTTACATTGGGAGTTAAGGAATTATGAGTCTAACCAAGGAGGGTAGTGGAGATTGTTAACTAGATGATGACAAGTGCATCACTGTTAGCAAAGGAACTGCATGAGTTCAGATCAACAGTTTATTAGGACAAAGTTCCTTATGACTAAGTATCGGGTTGTGTAAGGAAGTAAGACTGTTGAGCCTCTCAACTGAGTCTTTAGAATTCTATTTGGATGTAAGTGTTCACTACCGGAAGGTCGAAATGCTTTGGGAACATTGAAGGTGTGAAAAGAGGGATAAGATAAGAGAAAGGTTAGCTTACTTCACTGAGCGTGGGATATTACACCTAAGTAGTGGGGGAAATGACAAGGCTTTGTTCCGAGAAAGTACTCGAGTCGGTAAGACCAACAATTTGAGATAAGCAGACCACTCAGAAATAAATTTTTCAAGGTATTTAATTGCACTTCTATGTCATGGAGGGGTGCCAAAAAGTATTTGATGGAATTACTTATGAAAGATCTGGGAAGAAATCATGTTGAAGTGGATGATGACTACAATTCAGTAAAATGATCTTTTCTGGTATTCTCTTCGAAGTATCATATTGGCAATGACGTCTGCCAATTCTAAATAAAGAAGTAAAATATTAACAAGTCAAAGAATTCAGAGAAGGTTGGAGGACAAGAATGGAAGTGTTTAGCTTTGAGAAAAGATTAAGCATTACAGCAGCTATCAGAAGATATTTTAGCAAGAGAAGGAGACTTCTCTTTTCTTCTGTTTGCTTAATCAGGTATTTTGAATTGGCTGACAACATGGTTGCAACTTCCCTTGACTCTAGAGAGTTTTGGATACTAAAGTATTCAAAAGCTATGAGCAATGTGAAGGAGTTGCAATAAGTTGTCAATAATGCCAAATATACTATATTCTTTTCCTGCAAAGGCTCATGTTCTGGAGCTGATGAAATGAGTGGTGGCATTGTGATGATAATCTATGTTGGGCCTTTAGAAATCCTTAGACATTGGAATCTCTTAAACTTAGTGGACCTTGGATCGAAGCTTCATCATCAATTTCCAAGGTTGCAAGTACTAGACCCAGTGAGCTTTTACCTAACCATACAAAGGTTGGCGTTGCAAAGTTCATGTGACACAACACTCATAGAAGGGTTACACGGATAGTTAGCCCAAGTATGTTGAAATTGTAGTTGGTGAGCGGGTATTCTTGAAAGTATTTATTGGAAAGTTTATGAGATTCTGGAAATGTGGGATGTTAAGACCTCGTATGATTAAACTGTTGAGGAAGTTACTTGGGAGCCCGAGACACAAATGCGGGTCCAGGATCCCTATCTCTTCTTTTGACAGGTAGGTAAATTTCGAGGACGAAATTTCTGGAAGTGGGGTAGATTGTAACATCCCGGTCCTAAAAAGAAGTAAAATAATTAAATTAAGAGAAAATAAATTGGAGTAAACAATAAAATAAAATGATTTGAATTAATTAAGTTTTTTTTCTGAAAATTTAAAATATTATTTAATATAAAAAGGGGCAAAAAGGTCATTTTAAGTTCGGGAAGGAATTTGGGAATTTCGATTGTACCGGTGCGTAGAGCACGTCGAAAGGAGTACGTAGACACGTAGAGGGCTCAGATCGGAGTTATAACGAGGAAAATACGATCTAAATACTCCGAGGGGCAAAGTCGTAATTGAGGAAAAATCAGATTTTAAAAATCTGATTCTTCTTTTTCTCTCTCTCTCTCTCCCCCGTGCGCAGCTCCCCCTCCCCTTTGTTTTTTTTAGAACAGCCGGTGGCTTTGCAAGCCACCACCGTCGCCACGCCGGACCACCGTCCACGAGACCGGACCCATTCGAACCGCCACCTCCTCCTCTCCCTTCCCCGGCCAGCACAGCCCGAGCCCAGCCCACCACCACCACGGAAAATGCAGAAAATTGACTGGTTTTTGACAGATTTTCCAAAGCTTCGTTCTCCCTCATTTCTCCATCAAATTGGACGTGTAAGGTATGGATTTTCACCTATTTTTCATGAACTAGCTGCTGGTTGGGTAGTATTGCATCAATTTTGAGCGTAGGTAGTTCGAATTTCGAATTTAAGTTTGGCCGGACTTCGGGTTGAATTTCCGGCCACTTCCGGCCACTTTTTGGCCTTCGACCAAGAACAAAAGTGACTCCAAATTAGGTGTATTACCTAGGGTAGGAGTTTGGAGTCAAGATGTTAAGTTTTTCCGGCGAGTGGTTATCGCTTTGGACACCCACGTGCTGCGGCGCGTGTGGCGTGGGCACTGTAGCAGAGAGACATTTTTGTCCTAAAATGATCTCCTGGTTGTCACGAGCACGTAGAATTTTACGGATCTCAATTCGGATAACATTTGAACCCCGAACGGATTTTACATATTGTGTGATTTCCGGGTTCGATACGTTAGAACCGTTGGATCGCTTCCCATTTAATATATGTTAATCTAGGCATTCCTAGGATTGTGTAGGATTTCACGGATTGTGAATCGGAGCCCCAGATGTTCCGATTCAATAAGTTAAAGTTTGTATTTTTACGATAATTGTGCGATCGTGCGATCGTGAGTGATCCGACCGTCCGATGCGGACCAAACTTGAAGGATAGGTTTATTAAACCTTGTGGAACCCTTAGGGATGTTCGGATCGTAAAATGGAGGTCGTGGGGCCCACGGGCCGGTTGACCAAATTTGGAAAGTTTGACTCTCGGTTGACCGTGAGTCTTCCGAGGTAGTTTCACACTTCGAAAAGTATTAGGATGACCTTGTAAACGAGTTTTAATTGTTATTTGAGTTATTTGGATTATATTGGGAGTATGAGCTTGTTTATAATATCTTATGGGATTCTTGGATATTATTTGATAATTGAAATTATGAAATGAATAATTATGGGATACTTGATTTGTAGAGTCGTGAAAGTGAGTCTTGGGACTCGGTTATGATTATTAGGAAGAGAATGGGCATTACTTTCAAATAAATGGCATGGTTTTGAGATGGAAATGTTATGCATATGAATTAAATGGCTTATTGAAATGCACTTTATATTTAATAGTCGAAATTATTATTTTGTTAAGGATTTGTGATATATTTGTGGATTTGATATATTCGAGTGTCTTGGAGTTTATATATATAATATTTGAGAAAACACTATCTTAGGTACTTCCCCGGTTATGAGTTTTATGTTTGTGAGTCATTTGTCTACTATGAATATGTTTTTGTTTGGGAAAAATTGACTAGGATGAGATTTATTTTATAATATTTATACAAGGATTACATCCACCATCATACGTACCTCCCCCTTGGATGATGATATTTGGAAACAGTGGATATGGACACTGGGATACATGGAAATGGATATATGGATATGTTTTGGATATACTATTCACACACGTGCCGGATTTCGGGCGTGTGGGCTTATTTGGTCATGGATCCCGGAATTGTGGGATGCCGGAAAAATTGTGGATATGGTATGGATATGACGGAACCCGGGGCATACCTTAACGGGGTGTCGCTGTAGACCCTTGATTGGGTAGTCTGCGCGCGTAGGACAGTTCCAGGCGTACGGGTCTTGATTCTTCGTCCGTACGTGCTGGGTTAGAGTGTCAGTCCCCCAGCCGGACGACTCATCCCTAGCCACATGGACGTTTGAGGGCCGGATAAGTGTGAGCTAGTCAACAATCCCCTGTTGGATTGTTTCCCCCAGGACATGATGTGCAACATCACATGTACCTCCCCTTGGATCCTGATACATGGAAATTATGGATATGGTCTGGATATGACGGAAACCCGGGGCATACCTTAACGGGTGTCGCTGGAGACCCTTAATTGGGTAGTCTGCGCGCGTAGGACAGTTCCAGGCGTACGGGTCTTGATTCTTCGTCCGTACGGGCTGGGTTAAGTGTCAGTCCCCCAGTTGGACGGCTCGTCCCTAGCCACATGGACGTTTGAGGGCCGGATAAATGTGAGCTAGTCAACAATCCCCAGTTGGATTGTTTCCCCTGGTACAAGATGATGGTGAGAGGTTGGTGTTATTATATTACATATGTGTATATGTGGTTTTGATTCTAGTTTGAGATTTGTGAGCTTGTATATGTATGAACGTATAAGCCCTGGATTTGGGCAGTGTTGTTTGGCACCATACGCCTTGGATAGGGTATGGTTGCGGGATTGAACTGTTATAAAAGGAATAATTTGATAATGTGTTCATTGTACATACGCCTTGAATAGGGTATGGTTGTGAGGTTTGAATTGTTATAAAGAAAGAGATTGAGCATGTGTTCATTGTGTTTTTGTCAGTTTTGGGAAATTGTGATAGATCTGAAATGTGTAGTTGGATTGGTGGTAAATAATTGTTTATTAACAGAGTAGTGACTATTGACATAAGAACTACGTGTGGCTTGATCCCTTGTCCAAGGGTACGTAGGCAGCCTGGGGTCTCACCAGGTGCAGCCGCGGAATATTAGTGCGTTTAAAAGGTTTGTTCGATTATGAATGTGTGATTGGATTTTTGAATGGGGTTAATGGATTTTAATCCGGTTTAATGAGGTTTGGGAGTGATCGTATAATTGTTTGAGATCATGTATGGTTTGGTTTTGAATTATCTGAAGGCCGGAGGCCTATTATGTGATTGCATGTTGTTAACTTGTGCATGCTGCCAGTTGGTGTTTTAAAAATGTGTTTTTATGCAGGTTGAAATTTTTGGGAAATGTTCAATTTCAGGGGAGACTCTGCCGAATTTTCGGCAGAAAGTCTCGTTTTTAGTAAGTGGGCCCGACATCGGTAAGATGTCGGAATTTCCACAGGATTTCGTCTCGAGTTTCGAGGAATTCCGGGGCGGGTCCTGTCATTATATCCATTTGTTCTGGTATGACTTTGAACTTAATTCGTCTTGTGCTTTGATGACGCAGCTTAAGCATCCATCAACGCTAAATTCGTTCAAGCGCATTACAAATTCTGTGGGGTGGGGGAGAGAGAGAAATTGAGAGAGAGAGAGAGAGAGAGAGAGAATAGGTGGTGGTTGGGATTGCTCATGGTGGTTGCGGTGATGGGTGTGGTAGTGGTGACGGCATGAGAGAAGAAGGGCATAGAGGTCGTTAGGTTTCCAGATTTTTTATATTTAAATTCAGATTTTTTTATTTTGTAAATTGAACTTAATAATTTTTTTTATTTTTTATAAAAATTTCAATGAATTTTTTAATGGCAATTTGACGGAATGGACAATATTGGCTAACGGAGTAAAACACATGGACTAAATTGGCCAAATTAAAAACACAGGGACTAAATTTGCCAAATGACTATAACACAAGGACCATTTTAATATTTAACCCTATTATTAAATCAGAATATTGATTTAAATAATATATTCTTAGAGTTTGCTTCTTTTCACTTGGCACCTCTTTGATGGGTCGTCAAATTTATTTGCTCCATACTAAAGTCTTTACATCTCCACCATCCTCTACTTTTCTTTTCTTGGTGAATAAGATAATTTATTTCAATATCAGTACGGACAAAAAAAAAAAAAATATATATATATATATATATATATATATATATAAGGAGAGAAAATTCCTCCCCTACCGCAGTTTTTTATTACGAATAAGATGAAAAACAATCCCAGCACTATCACATTTACAACATTTTGTTATATATAGATGATATGACCACCAACAAACTTCTATTTGAAGAGTTTGATTCGCTACTTCTATTGAAGATCTCTTAACCTATAAGTTGTGGTACGAAACGAGCAAAAAATTTCGGATATGCTTGCTTTTGTGCAATTTTATACAAGTACAATAATCTCAGGGATCAAGACAATAACACTAACTAGAAAGGGTTAATAATACCAATGCATAAGGGTCTAATGCTTGCTTCTGCGGAACTTTCAGTTAATATGTTTTCAGCGATGACTTTCTTGAACCACAAATGCTTGCTTCAATTTCTTAGAATTATTCGTGTCAGAGTACGGATCACAATTCCCCTCTTTCCCCTGTACACGGTTTATCTTCTTCCCAGAAGAAGAAGTAAGCTGGAATATTGACTTGTCAAATTGAAAGAGAGGCCAATGTTGCAAGAGTTTAATTACAAGTTCAAAATTTTCTTGATATATTTTATAAATAAAGGAATAGTAAAAAAACAAAAAACAAAAAACCCAAGCATCATAATGATAAGACTCTATATCATTGTGCTTTATAATTCTTAAAAATAAATATCATTCCAATCCCAAGAAATAGATGCGGACTCTGCCCGTGTTTTCAAGTAACACAAATCTCTTCCACTTATTTCTGCAGCATTAATCAGATTTCTCCAAGTTTTTCGAGGCATGGGAAATTCAGTGATACCTTGTTCTTCTTCAGCTTCAACCAAATCTCCACAATGATTTAGAGAAATCATGCTGCCGGTACAACTATGGACTATCAATTGACCATTGAGTAGCACGCACTCCATGGAACCATCTCCTAGATGCACAAAGAATATACAGTTATTGGGAGAACTCTCCTGGTTCAAATATATGCCGTGCTCCCATTCACCGCACTTAGAAAAACTAGTAGGCTCCCAAGATATAAAAACATCTTCTTCCGTATCAATTTTATATTTTAGCTCCCACTCTTTGTTATCGTAATTTTTCAATCCCCATACCTCAACACATTTTCTATATCCCTGTATCTTCACACATTCATCTTCTGGTGAAGATACATACACCAGGGCCATATATCCCCTAAAATTAATTAAGTGAAGACATTTCCAGAGATCTGGGTCTTTCCCCAAGGGGGTGGGAAGAGGAGTCAAATAGAACTCTTCTTTCTTAAAGTCGAAAGAAAGTATACGTGCAGAAGACGAGTCATCTCCATAGACCAACCAATGCATGTATCCATGTGCATACACGGACTTGTAGGTTGGAAAGCAGGGAGGAACTTGTTGTGAATTAATACTAACTCACTTCCCCTTAGGACCTTGTTGTTGATGAACTTTGTGACCAACTCAATGATGGATGAGTCTTACACACACACAGAAATTTAACCAAGAAAGAAATGACACAAGTGTTTATAGAGGTTCAGCAAATTGCCTACTTCCTCTTTGGTGATCTCCTTGAGAACTTTCACTAATGAAGATAGGTTACAAACTTTGGTTTACAAAGAAAGGAAACCCCCTTAGAACACTACCCTCACAATCTGTTTCTCTCTCACCCTTGCTCAACACCTTGATACACTTAGAGAACTCTCTTGCTCTCCCCTTGGTATTTTCTGAACTTACAAGTTTTCAGCTTCTCTATACTTTGCACAAACTTATGCACTTAACAACTTAATGTTCTCTTGCTTCCTCTTCCCTCTTATATAGGCCTTGGGACTCCAAGATCAGATATCATTAAGTTATACACGTTCATGCTTTAGTTATCTCACTTTAGACACCTGTTCTTGGCAGCTCATAAAGCAAGGGACAAAGGATGCTAGCTGCCATCAATCTCTTGAACCAAGAGAGAAAACACTCATGAAACAAGTTATCAATTTGCCAATGTGTTCTCCCAACTTTCCAGCTGCTATGCCACCTTCTAATATCTCAGATTTGATCAGAAATATCCTTGCAAGTCGATGGAGTGGGCCGGTTGCCGGATACGATCGGGCGGGGCGACCGGTCGCTTTGTCACAGAATCAATTTTCGCTCCAGGCTTCACCGGGCGACCGGTCGCTTGTAACTTGCGACCGGTCGCTTTGGCATTTTGCTGAAACCGACCGGTCGCCATAACCTGCGACCCGGTCGCTGGTTTTTAATATTTTTGTATCTTTTTAATTGAGCCATTTTTCTCAACAATCTCCACCATGGCGAGATTAAAACCCCTTGTGGACACTATTGTTTTTCCAGGACATCTTTAATTTCTTGAGAATCGTCCGGATAACTCTCAAGAACTCCACCTCAATCTTAGCATGGAACAAGATTGAGCAAGCTCAAACAATGCTTGAACTTTGCTCCTGTGACTGGCTTTGTTAGACAATCTGAAGCGTTCTCCTTTGTATGAACCTTCTTTATCATGACGTCTCCTTCATTCACCCAATCCCTTACCCGGTGGTATCGGACATCAATGTGTTTAGACCTTCCATGAAATACTTGATTCTTCACTAGGTAGATTGCACTTTGACTATCACTTTGAATCACCACCAAGTTTTGGGCTATCCCGAATTCCTTAGCCAATCTCTTCAGCCATACCGCTTCCTTCGAAGCTTCCGTGAGCGCCATATACTCCGCCTCTGTTGTAGACAAGGCACTAACCGATTGTAACACCGCTCTCCAACTAATCGGTCCTCCACCACAAATGAAGACATATCCCGTGGTGGATCTCCTCTTGTCTAGATCCCCTGCATAATCAGAATCTACATACCCTGACACACATGCATTACCTTGTTGTTTTTCAAACAATATCCCAAGCCTCCTTGTGCCCTTCAAGTACCTGAGAATCCACTTTGCTGCTGTCCAATGAAGTCTGCCCGGATTCGCCATGTATCTTGACACCACACTTACGGCTTGAGCTAAGTCGGGGCGTGTGCAAACCATTGCATACATAAGACACCCTACCAAGCTTGCATATGGAACTTTGCTCATTTCTTCCTTCTCATCATCCGTAGAAGGACATTCCTGTGCACTTAATTTGAAATGCTCCGCCAAAGGAGTAGACACGGGCTTGCAATCCATCATATTGAATTTTTCAAGTACTTTGGAAATGTACTTACTTTGTGACAGCCATAGCTTGCCTGCGTTTCTGTCTCTCCTTATCTCCATTCCTAGGATCTTTTGTGCAGAGCCTAGATCCTTCATGTCAAACTCCTTTCCAAGCAATGTTTTTAATTCCTGGATTTTTGACATATCTTTACATGCAATTAGCATGTCATCAACATAAAGAAGTAAAAGGATGAAGTTACCATCCTTAAATGCATGACTGTAAACACAGCAATCTGATTCACATCTTCTATATCCAATCTTCATCATGAAAGAATCGAAGCACTTATTCCACTGCCTTGGAGATTGCTTTAGCCCGTATAAAGACTTCTTCAACCTGCAAACCAGATTTTTCTTGCTTGCTTCAATGAACCCTTGAGGTTGGCTCATGTAGATATCTTCCTCCAAGTCTCCATGGAGGAAAGCAGTCTTCACATCCATTTGCTCCACCTCAATGTCCTCTTGGGCTACTATGGAGAGAAGTAGCCGTATAGAAGTATGTTTCACCACCGGTGAGAAGATTTCATCATAATCAACTCCCTCCTTTTGCAAATATCCCTTGGCCACCAATCGAGCTTTGAACATGGTGGCTCCCTTCTCATGCATTTCTTCTTTCTTCCTAAACACCCACTTGCAGCCAATAACCTTGCGATCTTTGGGTTTAGGAACTAACTCCCAAACTGAGTTTTGGTGTAGAGATTCCATCTCTTGCATCATAGCTTCCATCCAACTTTCCCGCTCCTCATTCTCAACAGCTTCTTGGAACGTGGTTTGTTCTTCTTCACTTGCATTTAGAGCATAGTGAACTGAGTCCATGTCCCATCCAAACCTTTGAGGTGGTTTGATGGTTCTCTTGGGCCTGGACCGAGCTATAGATGATGGCTCCACCATTTCTTGAGCATCTTCTTCTTCTTCTTGAGTTTGTTGTTGATTTTGCCCAGCTTCTTCCTCCTCAATGTCAGACTCCTCCTCATCCTGAACGTCTTCAGTTGGCTGTTTTTGTGAAGTCTTTCTTGACACCTTCTTGAGTGGAACTTCAATGGTTGTTTCTCTTTCAACAACATCCTCCTTTGCTTCTGAATTCTTGACTTTGTTCAAAGGCATGGTCTTTTCATCAAACACAACATCTCTGCTGAGTATCTTCTTGTGGTTCACCGGATCCCATAGCTTGTAGCCCTTCACTCCGCTCTCGAAGCCGATGAAAATGCATTCAAGAGACTTAGGCTTCAACTTGGTTCTTTCTTCACTAGGAATAAGTGCAAATGCACTGCATCCAAACACTTTAAGATTAGAAAAAACTATTGACTTATTTGACCATACCTCCTCTGCACATTTGAACTCAAGATTTCTTGAAGGTGATCGGTTAACCAAATAGGCAGCGTGGTTAACTGACTCTGCCCAAAATGATTCGGGCAATCCTGCATGAATCCTCATACATCTCTCACGCTCCATGAGAGTTCTATTCATCCTTTCCGCAGCTCCATTTTGTTGGGGCGTCTTCTTCACGGTAAAGTGCCTCTTAATGCCTTCGTTTCTGCAAAACTCAAGAAATTTGTTGTCCTTATATTCACCACCGTTGTCACTCCTTAGGATCTTGATTTTTCTTCCGGTTAGGTTCTCCACTTCCGCCTTCCACTCTTTGAATTTGGTGAAGACCTCAGATTTCTCCTTCATGAAGTAGACCCAAACCTTTCTGGAAAAATCATCCAAGAAAGTCACGAAATAGCGAGCTCCACCCTTTGATTTAACCGGTGATGGCCCCCATACATCTGAGTGAATATAATCTAGCACTCCTGTGCTACCTTCCTCTTTATCTCGCAGCTTGAAAGCTATCTTCGATTGCTTTCCCATGGTACAAAATTTGCAGAACTCCAGCTTGCAGCTTTGAACACCTTTCAACAATTTTCTTTTATGTAGTTCCTGCATGCCTCTCTCACTCATGTGCCCTAGCCTCAAATGCCAAAGCTGAGTTTCATCATCCGAGTCCTTGCTTGTGGACACAGCTGCTCCACCTGTTATTGTTGTACCGCACAATCTATATAGACAATTAGGTTGAACTTCTCCCTTCATAACCACAAGTGAACCTTTTGAGATTATGATTTTCCCTCCATTAGCCTTAACAGAATAACCATTCTTATCAAGAGTTCCAAGGGAAATAAGATTCTTACGCAACTTTGGAATATGCCTTACCATTCCAAGCGTCCTAACAGTCCCGTCATGCATCTTTATCTTGATTGTACCGGTGCCTATGACTCTACAAACCGAGCCATTCCCCATTATAACTTCGCCACCTTCTTCTTTCTCATATGTGTCAAACCACTCCTTGTTTGAGCACATATGGTATGAGCACCCGAATCCAAGATCCAATCCGAAGAGAAACACCTTGAAGAATTAGCATATGTATTAGTATTAACATTGCCATTAACACATAAAAGCTCACCATCACTTTCCGTGACTTCCTCAGCTGTGTTTGCTGCATTCTTCCCTTTGTTCTTCTTCTCTTTCCATATGGGGCAATTTCTTTTCCAGTGCTCTTTTGACCCACACTCGAAACAACCATCTTTCGCCTTGGATTTTGATCTTCCTTTGTTGCCTTTCTTGCCTTCACGCCTTTTTGAACGACCCCTATCTTCGGTCTTAGCAAATAGACCTTCACCTTGAGAGTTTTCTCCAGAACGTTGAGCCATCCTATGGTGCGTCATGATGTCTTGCAGCACAGGCTCGAAATCCAGAGTGACCTTCCCGAACATAAGAGTGGTTCGAAAGTGTTTATAGGACGGAGGTAAGGATGTTAGCAACATAAGTGCCTTATCCTCCGTACTATAAATAACTTCCATTCTTTGCAAATCAGCAACACATCTATTGAAACTACTTAAATGTTCCATTAGATTACCTCCTTCTTCCATCTTCAGATTTAGGAGTTCTTCCTTTAGGAAGAGCTTGTTGGACAGCGACTTCCCTGCAAACATCTCTTCGAGCTTCTCCCATGTTTGCTTCGCGGTATCCTTCAACACGTTGATGAGCACATCATCGGAGAGGTAGTTTTCGATGGCTCCTCTAGCTAACTCGTCAAGTACGCCCCACTCCTCATCTTTCATGTCTGCTGGCTTCTTTTCCTTGCCAACTAACACAACATGGAGATGTTTTTGTGTAAGAGCTGACCTCATCCTTCGTTGCCAAAGAGTGAAGTTCTCCTTCCTTGTGAAAGGCTTTAGCTCCACCTTCATGCTTGTTGCCTGTGGTTGCTTCACATGTTGTGAACTGCTACCACTCTCAAATTCTTGTTCACTTGCCATCTTCAACACACTAGCACTCCAAAAGAAAGACTAGCACAGCTGCCAAAACACAGCTCTGATACCACTTGTTGTGAATTAATACTAACTCACTTCCCCTTAGGACCTTGTTGTTGATGAACTTTGTGACCAACTCAATGATGGATGAGTCTTACACACACACAGAAATTTAACCAAGAAAGAAATGACACAAGTGTTTATAGAGGTTCAGCAAATTGCCTACTTCCTCTTTGGTGATCTCCTTGAGAACTTTCACTAATGAAGATAGGTTACAAACTTTGGTTTACAAAGAAAGGAAACCCCCTTAGAACACTACCCTCACAATCTGTTTCTCTCTCACCCTTGCTCAACACCTTGATACACTTAGAGAACTCTCTTGCTCTCCCCTTGGTATTTTCTGAACTTACAAGTTTTCAGCTTCTCTATACTTTGCACAAACTTATGCACTTAACAACTTAATGTTCTCTTGCTTCCTCTTCCCTCTTATATAGGCCTTGGGACTCCAAGATCAGATATCATTAAGTTATACACGTTCATGCTTTAGTTATCTCACTTTAGACACCTGTTCTTGGCAGCTCATAAAGCAAGGGACAAAGGATGCTAGCTGCCATCAATCTCTTGAACCAAGAGAGAAAACACTCATGAAACAAGTTATCAATTTGCCAATGTGTTCTCCCAACTTTCCAGCTGCTATGCCACCTTCTAATATCTCAGATTTGATCAGAAATATCCTTGCAAGTCGATAGGAAGTGGTAGCACACCAAGGAAGACTTGAAAACGCGTAGGAATTTGAAACAGCATCGTCTGGGCGACCGTCGCCCCCGATCCTGCGCGACCGGTCGCTTTGTCACAGAATCAATTTTCGCTCCAGACTTCACCTGGGCGACCGGTCGCTTGTAACTTGCGACCGGTCGCTTTGGCATTTTGCTGAAACCGACTCGCCGTCACAACCTGCGACCGGTCGCTGGTTTTTAATATTTTTGTATCTTTTTAATTGAGCCATTTTTCTCAACAGAATTGTGGGCAACTCCCGCCATGACCTCTTCCCCAATACAAGAACTTCGGCGCCCAAGTACTCTTTTTTATTGGTGGAAACACGTACAATCTTGAAGCTGTTGGTTATATTATCAAATCCCATGCCATACCAATCAACATTGCAAAGACAATTGGCTGGAACTTGGACGTCACTTGCTGATGGGAGCATTAGAACTTCTCCCTTGAAAGGATTCACTAACAAGCATGACCTTCCATGCTTCGAAGACCTTCCACGCTTCGAATTAAGACCAGTAAAGCCAAACAAGTTGCAAAAAACAAAAGCAAACGAATAAAAACGCCTTTTGGATCCGAAATAGGAAACAATTGCGTCTTTGCTCTTTGTCAATAAGTAGTGGCCATCGTACGTCAATGGATACAACATGTCATATTTATCATAGGAAGACTCATTAAGAACAACAAGTCGAGGAGTAGAACAAGTAGTTAGAAAACGACGCCGCATGTCCAGTGTGGCAAAAGAGAGGTCATCAACCATCTTTAACAAGGCCTTAGATACACATCTCATGCAACAAATCGAATTTACGGGCAGTCTTGAAAGGATGTCGATAAGAATTTCAGGGGTAGGCGCCGATCGCCATAAAGTTCAGTTCTGGCTTCTCCTTCTCATTGTTGGAGTTGATGTGCCTCATTCTCTTCAACAAAGTATGTTATTAGTTGGACTAGGGACTAGATATGCTATGCTATATGTCTTCAATTGCTCACCCTGCCTTCCCTTCCATATTTATATGCAAATACAAGTATAGTCAAATAGATATGTCCCAATTGAGGAAAAAAAATATAGATATGTCCCAAGAAATATTATTTTTAGAGCAGAAGATTTTAATTCAACCCGTTCGAACCCTAATAAATGCATATTTCTCATTCTCCTAATTAATTACGTACAGTTTTTATGGTTCCCCAATATTTTCCTTGACTTGCCCTAATAATAACGCTTTCCTTGTACAACACACAAATCGGTCAAGACATGATTCTTCTCCTCATAATTAGCTTTCTTGTAGTACAAGGATTTCATAATTAGCGATGTATTCATATGAATATGTAATTGATTTATACAAGGGAGTACACTTAATATTGCCTTTTGAAGTAACTGTATCCTTCGAGATCTGGATCCTTTGCTTTGATTTACAATTAAGAAAATGGTAAAATGTAAATTAAGAAGATAAAAACAAGAGATTTGAAATTAAGAAAATGGTAAGATGTTATTATTTGTTAGCAGTGACAAACCGCCAACATACTGTTATTGGCCTTACCACAATTGCCTAAATTGGGTCGGTTCGTGAGTAAATTATTTTTCTTTGTAAAAAACTTCAGGAATAGTTATTGTACACGCAAAGTATCAAAAAGCCTCGTCTTTTGAGTATGATTAATATGCGAATGAGAGAAGATTTGATTGTTTTCCATTTCTATATGAGTGCTGCTATTTCCACCCACCTATCATATTTTCTCACCCACCTTATCTTCCCACCCACCATGTAAATTTGAAAAAACAAAATCCTATCTTTCCACCCACCATTATTCCTAAAATACCCTTAGTTTATAATATTAAGAGTTAATTTCATATTTTTGCTTGTTTTTATGTTTAGGTGTAATAAAATATTCATAGAATTTATAAAACTCAATTAAAAAATAAGAAAATTTTAATGTACAAAAACCCATCCGCCCCAAGCAGCCACCCTTTCCCCGACCCCAATCCCTAGCCCCACCCCACTGCCTAGATTCATCCCTAAAAACCCAAGCCTCAACACTACCGCCTCTGCGTCCACCACTGACGAAGAATTGTAGGCTCTGCGAGAAGAGAATGGGCAACTGAGAAACTATTGTGGATTCAATCAACTTCTTGACGCGAATCAGAGCTCTAAAGCAGGAATCTAAAATCAATTTCCTTTCAATGTGGCCACAGGTATTTTAATTGTTTTAATTTTGCCCATATAATCATTAAAGCATTGGGCTTTGTTTAAAATACATGTTTGTTTTTTAGGAAGTGATTTGGAGGCAGCTAAAATTCTCATCAATGTTGACCATGAAGAACCAAGTTGGTGGGTTTGGGTAACGGAAGATATGATTCCTGGCAAAGTTGAGGAAATGAGTGGAATTGACAATGAAAGCTAAGTTAAGTTCTTGTCAATGGGGGAGATGGCTGCTGTGCGGTGGAGGAAGAGGGAGAAGGGTGGGGTATGCATGTTGTGAGGGAAAGGGTTTGATATTTGTTAATAATCTTTTTAGTTTTTTTTTTATAATCATTTTCTTATGTTTTTTAATTGGTTTTAATGTTTTTCCCTTAAGCCCATAGAAGTCATTTTATAAAAGGATAAATTGGTCTTTAAAATTTGTAAGCCCATAGAAGTCATTTTATAAAAGGATAAATTGGTCTTTAAAATTTGTAAGATTAGGTGGGTGAGGAAATAGGGACAGGGTGAGTGGAAATAGCAGCACTCTTCTATATTTATATTTATATTTCTTTTAATTTGACATATTAAATTGAGAAAGAGCATCTTCCTCGGAGATTTGAAGAGTTTAATTTGCTACTACTAATACTATTGAAGTTGCACGTAACCTATAATTTGTGTAATTTGTGGAAGGAAAACTGTCTTATTTTAAGTCGTAACCTATTGAAGGGTTAATAATTAGAATTTCACTCATCGTCGGAACAAGCTTCGAGAAACTGTCTTATTTTAAGTCGTTCCACAATGTTTCAGATGGAAAACATGGGCGCCATTTTACAATGAGAGCAATTTAGAATTTGTTCACCAGGGGAACCCAAGGTTCCTATTGCCAAAAATTACGCAACACATTATTTGCTACATAAATTTTTTATTTTTTAAATAATTTAACTTCCAATTTCCTTGATGATAATTATCTGGCATTTTCTTTATGGCCACATAGCCTCCCTAGTCTTAAATTTATTTCCAACAAAAGAAACCAAAAACATCACAAGAGAACATCATAGAAGCAGTTATCTCTTACAGGATGTGAAATTTGGCAATGCTCTTACAGTATTCAAATCCATATAGGATTTGACTTGTCCATGGGAGCAATTTTCATTAAATTCTTGTCATTTCATGTTCATGAGACAATTTAATATCTCTTTTCAAAATTCTCTAATGATTTCAATTTGTGAGATTTAACGACATTTTATTTCATAAGTTGCTAAATAGTTAATAGTTTTCTTTCATATGTCAACATTTTGTGGAACTAAACCCAACCCAAATATGATATAGGCTGGTGCCTCCAATAGTTAAGAACACCAACTCTCAAATCGAGATTATGTATAACAAAAACAAACAAAAAAGAGGTTGATAAAATAATTACCATTTTACTAAAACAATTTAATATCATGATGCGCAAAGCAAGTTCTTTAGATAATAAGAAAGAATTTGGACTTTTGTTTTCTATAGGATGGATGCAATTGGGGCCAAGTTTCATGTCCGGTTTGATGATTAATAAAGTTTCTCTCATGTTCTCGAAGTTTTTGGAACATGCCTCATCAAATTCCACTAAGAGTCAAATTATAATTTCTCTGTTCTTAAATTGTTGCTGAAATAGGAATTTATATTTATTAATTGTTAACTCTATCACAATTATTTCCTCTTTCTTGGTATATAATGCACCACAATTACTTCGTACATGTTACCATGCAACGCTAGGGAACTGGTACAGTTTCTACTTTACATGCTTTGACAACTTTTCTCGGTGAATAAGAAATTTATTTAAATATCGGTACGGAGAAACAGAAAAAAAAAATAAAAATTACAAGGCAGGAAAATACCTCCCCTACAGCAGTTGAAAACATATTCTAGGTAGTTAAGGAAAATACCTCCCCTAACCCTAATCGCAATTACCCCCTTTCCCCTGTTCACGGTTTAGCTTCTTCCCAGAGAAGAAGTAAGCTGGAATATTGACTTGTAAATTTGAAAGCTCTTTATCATAGTGCTTATCTCTTAAAAATAAATGCTATTGCGATCCCAAGAAACGGATGCGGACTCCTTCTGTGTTTTCAAGTAACACAAATCTCTCCCACTTTCTTCAGCAGAGTTAATCAGATTCCACCAAGTTTCACGGGACATGGGCAATTCAGTAATACCTTGTTCTTCTTCTGCTTCAATCAAATCTCCATAATTGTTCAGAGAAATCATGTTGTCGATACAACTATGGATTGTAATTTCACCTTTGAGTAGTATACACTTCATGGAAACATGTCTTAGATCCACAAAGAATATGCAGTTATTGGGCCAACTCTCCTGATTGAAAAATATGCCGTTCTCCCATTCTCCGCACCTGGAAAAACTAGCAGGATCCCAAGATATAAAAAGATATTGTTCCGAATCTATTTTATAATTTAGGACCCACTCTTTAACGTCGTAATTTTTCAATTCCCATATCTCAATATATTGTCTCGTTCCAAATATTGTCATATGTTCATCTTCTGGTGAAGAAACATTCACTAGGGCCAAAGATCTTCTAAAATTAATCAAGTGAAGAAATTTCCAGAGATCTGGCTTTTTCCCCAGAGGGGCGGGATGTGGCGTCCAATAGAACTCTTCTTTCTTAAAGTCGAAAGATAGTATACGTACAAACAACTTGCCATCTCCATAAACCAACCAATGCATGTCTCCATGTGCATATGCCGACTTGCTAGTAGGAAAGCAGGGAGGGACTGTGGGTAACGCCCGCCATGAGCTTGTCCCCAATACAAGAACTTCAGACACCAAGTAGTCTTTTTTATTGGTGGAAACGCGAACAATCTTGAAACTGTTGGTTATATTATCAAATCCCATGCCATAACAATCAACGTTGCAGAGACTATTGGCTAGAACTGGGACGTCACTTGCGAATGGGAGCATTAGAACTTCTCCCTTGAAAGGATTCACCAACAAGCATGACCTTCCATGCTTCGGATTAAGACCAGTAAAGCCAAACAAGTTGCCAAAAACAAAAGCATGTGAATACAAACGTTGTTTGGATCCAAAATATGAAACAATTGCATGTTTGCTCCTTGTCAATAAGTCGTTGCCATCATATTTCAATGGATACAACACGTTTTGTTTATGATAAGGAGACTCATCAAGAACAAGAAGTCGAGGAACTTCGGTGGTAGTAGTAGAACAAGTAGTTAGAAAACAACGCCGCATGTGCATTGTGGCAAGAGAGGGGTGGTCAACCGTCTTTAACAAGGCCTTAGATACACATCTCATGCAACAAATCAAATTTACGGGCAGTCTCGAAAGGATATCTATAAGAATTTCAGGCGGTAGGGCGCTGATCGTCATCAAGTTCAGTTCTGGCGGCTGCTTCTCATTCTTGCAGTTGATGTGCATCATTCTCTTCAACAAAGGATGTAAAATATTATTAGGTGGAGTATAACTATAGGGACCGGATAGGCTATGCTATATGTCTTCAATTGCTCATCCGGACCACCCTTTTTATATGCAAACACAAGCATAGTCAAATAGATATATCTCCCAAGATTTTAATTCAACCCGTCCAAAACCCTAATAACCGCTTATTTCTCATTCTCCTAATTAATTACACTAGGTTTTATGGTTTCCCAATTTTTCCTTGACTTTCCGTACAGTTATTGTCAAACGAAGTAACTACAGTATTGCCGTATAAGTTTTTATCATTAATTCCCCAACTTTTTCTTGACTTGCAAGATACTTAATATAGCCTTTTGAAGTAACTATATCCTTTTGAACACGGATTCAAAT
This sequence comes from Prunus fruticosa, assembly GCA_018703695.1. Lineage (NCBI taxonomy): Eukaryota > Viridiplantae > Streptophyta > Magnoliopsida > Rosales > Rosaceae > Prunus > Prunus fruticosa. The sequence continues at coordinate 34,966,643 of CM031918.1, forward strand.
CCTCTGCTTTAATTTGTAATTAAGAAATTTGTAAGGTGTAAATTAAGAAGAAAAAAAAGGAGATTTGCAATTAAGAAAATGGTAAGCTGTTATTATTTGTTAGCACCAACACGACATTTTATGAAGTATAAAATGTCGTCGCTGGACCCTCTTGGCCCCAAGCATGCTCACCCCCTCTTTTCTTTAAAAAAAATAAAAATAATTAAATAAATAAGAGGGGCTTGGGTACGATTGAATTGATTTGGTAGTTGTAGTAATACGCGTCTGAGAGAATAAGGGAGATTTCATTGTTTTCATTTTTATATATTTATATTGATTTTAATTTGACAGATCAAATTAATAAAGAGCATCTTCCTTGCCGATGTCAAATGCAAACTTTAGCTTCAGTAGTAGTTTGACATATTGTAAAATTTTAACTCCACTCGTCCATATGATCAAATTAAATTAGAGCATATACCTGAAAGAATATTAAATAATATTTAACAACTTGTTATAAAACTAGATGGAAATTGTAGAGAAAAAACAGAAACGAAAAGCAATAGAATTTGCTCTATCAACCTGTATCATTTATCCTCGATAATCACCTATTTATACACTTACAACCATAGGAAATTAACCAATAAATTGTAGATTGCAGGTATTAATTCAATAGTAATACAATAGGTTTCAAACCATTAAAACCTGGAAGTAGTGGGTGTTATGGTGGTTATCCACATTTCGTATATTTATAACACTCCTCCTTGATGGCCACCAAACAAACGACATATAGTTGCCTCATTAAAAACCTTGCTCGGAAAACCCAGTAGGATAAAACCTAAGGGAAGTGAAAAAGGGTGGAACATTCTTCTAGATCATTGATATGTGTTGGAAGCGCTTATGTTGTCTCGTTAAAACCTTGCTAGGAAAACCCCAGTGGGACAAGAATCTATTCGAAGGGAAAATAGTACAACGAGCATATATCATGTATGTAATAGAACTGAGATGCTCCCTCTGATAGATGTCTCCCCTGATTTTCAATAACTTCTGGAATATAGACTTTGGAAGAGCTTTGGTAAAAAAGTTCGCCTGATTATCTTGTGAATGAATTTGTTTGACTCCAATCTCTTGGCTTTTACTAAAACTATGTCATATGAACCCTTCTTTGATTTGAGCAATATAAGCAATATTGTCTTCATACATAATCGTTTATTAAACTATTCGACCTCCTTTTCACTTTTCAAATGATTGTACTCTTCAAGAGTATTAACAACTTTTCTAATTGTTAGAATATGTTGCAACAATATCAAATTTAAATTCCAAATACTTAGACTCTTAGTGTTAATTCATAATTACGAATATCGTTGTACTTTATATCCTTCAAGAGACTAACATGTCAACATTTTATGGGACTAAACCCAACCCAAATATGCTATGGACTTGGGCCTCCAATAGTTAAGAATACCAATTATAGATTACGTATAACAAAAATAGATTGAGAATATAATTATCATTTTACTAAAACAATTTAATATCATGATATACGCAAATTCCATGGTCTGCAAGTTCTTTAGATAATAAATTAGGACATTTGCTTTCTTTAGGATGGATGCAATTGGGGCCAAGTCACATGTCTGGTTTGATGATTAATAAAATTTCTCTCATGTGCCTCTAAGTTTTTGGGACATGCCTCATCAAGTTTCCTCTATCACAACAATTATTTCCTCTTTCTTTGTATATAATGTACAACAATTAGGTACATGTTACCTTGTAACGCTAGGGAACTGGTTACAGTTTCTACTTTACATGCTAAGACAACTCACTACTACAAAAAACACTTTGCGCGACGAAATAATTTTGTTGCGCAAAGAACAATTTCGTCGCTTAAAGTTTGCGCGACGAAATTTTGGTCGCGCAAGTTCTATCGCGCAAAGATCGTAAAGAAAGGTTTTGCGTGACGAAATTTTTTTTTGTCTCGCAAAGATACTTTGCGCGACGAATACTAACGTCACTCAAAGATACTTTGCGCGACGAATTATAACTACTTTGCGTGACGAATACTATCAACTTTGCGCGACGAACACTTCGCACGACGAATAATATTATTTTGCGCGACGAAAGTTAATGTCGCTTGTAACATCCCGACCCAAAAATAAAAGGAATAGTGAATTAATTAATTTCAAGAATTATGAATTCCCAATTTTGGCCCCAATTTTGGCAACAATATGCTACAGTAACCGACTTTTATTTTTCTTTTATTTTCCTTCTTCTTCCCTCTTCTCTCTCCCTCCCGTGCGAACAGCCCCCTCCCCCTTCATTTTTTTTGCCACAGCCGGTGGCTTCTCCAAGCCACCACCGTCACGTCCGGCCGCCATGTGGGGCGGTACCTGTCCCAAAATGACCGGCTGGTCTTCCTCTTCCCACCTCAGCCAAGCCCAGCCACCACCGCTGCTGGAAGTCGCCGGAAATTGCAGAAAAACGGCCGGAAATTTCATAAACTTTGGGTCGCTCGTTCTCCCTCAATTCTCAACCAAATTCGACCAGTAATGTATGGTTTTTGGACTACTTTTCGTGCTCTAGCTTCCTATGGGATAGGATTCCAGAAATTTTGAGAGTTTACAAGTTAAATTTCGAAGTTTAGTTTCAGCCGGTTTTCAGTTGGCATTTCCGGCCACTTCCGGCCATTTTCTGGCTTCCACCCAAGAACAAAAGTGACTCCAAATTAGGTGTATTACCTAGGATAGGAGTTTGGAGTCAAGATGTTAAGTTTTTCCGGTGAGTGGTTATCGCTTTGGACACCCACGCGCTGCCGGCGCGTGGGAACTGTAGCAGGGAGACATTTTTTTATCCTAAAATGATCTCCTGGTTGTCACGAGCGCATAGAATTTTACGGATCTCAATTCGGATAACGTTTGAACCCCGAACGGATTTTACATATTGGGTGATTTCCGGGTTCGATATGTTAGAACCGTCGGATCGCTTCCAATTTAATATATGTTAATCTAGGCATTCCTAGGATTGTGTAGGATTTCACGGATCGTGAATCGGAGCCCCAGATGTTCCGATTCAATAAGTTAAAGTTTGTATTTTTACGATAATTGTGCGATCGTGCGATCGTGAGTGATCCGACCGTCCGATGCGCACCAAACTTGAAGGATAGGTTTATTAAACCTTGTGGAACCCTTAGGGATGTTCGGATCGTAAAATGGAGGTCGTGGGGCCCACGGGCCCGGTTGACCAAATTTGGAAAGTTTGACTCTCGGTTGACCGTGAGTCTTCCGAGGTAGTTTCACACTTCGAAAAGTATTAGGATGACCTTGTAAACGAGTTTTAATTGTTATTTGAGTTATTTGGATTATATTGGGAGTATGAGCTTGTTTATAATATCTTATGGGATTCTTGGATATTATTTGATAATTGAAATTATGAAATGAATAATTATGGGATACTTGATTTGTAGAGTCGTGAAAGTGAGTCTTGGGACTCGGTTATGATTATTAGGAAGAGAATGGGCATTACTTTCAAATAAATGGCATGGTTTTGAGATGGAAATGTTATGCATATGAATTAAATGGTTTATTGAAATGCACTTTATATTTAATAGTCGAAATTATTATTTTGTTAAGTATTTGTGATATATTTGTGGATTTGATATATTCGAGTGTCTTGGAGTTTATATATATAATATTTGAGAAAACACTATCTTAGGTACTTCCCCGGTTATGAGTTTTATGTTTGTGAGTCATTTGTCTACTATGAATATGTATTTTGTTTTGGGAAAAATTGAACTAAGGATGAGAATATTGTTTATATAATATTTATACAAGGATTACGAACTCCACCATCATACGTACCTCCCCCTTGGATGATGATATTTGGCAACAGTGGATATGGACACTGGGATACATGGAAATGGATATATGGATATGTTTTGGATATACTATTCACACACGTGCCGGGTTTCGGGCGTGTGGGCTTATTTGGTCATGGATCCCGGAATTGTGGGATGCCGGAAAAATTGTGGATATGGTATGGATATGACGGAACCCGGGGCATACCTTAACGGGTGTCGCTGTAGACCCTTGTTTGGGTAGTCTGCGCGTAGGACAGTTCCAGGCGTACGGGTCTTGATTCTTCGTCCGTACGTGCTGGGTTAGAGTGTCAGTCCCCCAGCCGGACGACTCATCCCTAGCCACATGGACGTTTGAGGGCCGGATAAGTGTGAGCTAGTCAACAATCCCCTGTTGGATTGTTTCCCCCAGGACATGATGTGCAACATCACATGTACCTTCCCTTGGATACTGATACATGGAAATTATGGATATGGTCTGGATATGACGGAACCCGGGGCATACCTTAACGGGTGTCGCTGTAGACCCTTGATTGGGTAGTCTGCGCGCGTATGACTGTTTTCAGACGTACGGGTCTTGATTCTTCGTCCGTACGGGCTGGTTGAGTTTAGTCCCCCAGTTGGACGGCTCGTCCCTAGCCACATGGACTTTTGAGGGCCAGATAAGTGTGAGCTAGTCAGCAATCCCCAAGTTGGATTGTTTTCCCCTGGTACATGATGATGGTGAGAGGTGGGTGTATGTGGATGTACTTATGTATGTATATAAATATATAATTATTCTTTTCTTGTTATACATATTACATATATGTATATGTGGTTTTAATTCTGGTTTGAGATTTGTGAGCCTGTACATGTATGAACGTATAAGCCTTGGTTTTGGGCAGTGTTGTACGGCAACATACGCCTTGGATAGGGTAATGTTGCAGGATTGAATGGATATAAATGGAAGAAATTGATGATGTGTTTAATGTACATACGCCTTGGATAGGGTATGGTTACGGGATTGAACCGTTTATAAAGGAAGAATTCGAGAATGTGTTCATTGTGTTTTTGTTGGATTTGGAATTGTGTCAGATCTGAAATGTATAGATGGTTCCGTTGTAAATAATTGTTTATTACCGGAGTTGTGACCGTTGAGATGAGAACTACGTGTGGCTTGATCCCTTGTCCAAGGGTACGTAGGCAGCCTGGGGTCTCACCAGGTGCAGCCGCGAAGTATTAATGTGTTTAACAGATTTGTTCGATTCTGCGTATGTGATTGTTGGATGTGAATCCAGTTTAATGATTTCTGTGGTGTTTGTAAAGTTGGTTGAAGACTTTAAGTACATGATTTATGTAGTAATTGACTCGAGAATATAGTTGTTTCTGTTCCGAATTATCAGAAGGCCGGAGGCCGATTATACGAATTGCATGAAATTTTATTGAGCGTGCTGCCTGTTGGGATATAAAAATGTGAATTTTGTGCAGGTTGAAATTTGGGAAATGTTCAATTTACAGGGGAGACTCTGCCGAAATTTCGGTAGGAAGTCTCGTGCCCTTAATCCTCTTTGGGAAAAGAGGTTATAGTTTCAGTGAGTGGGCCCGACATCGGGTGATGTCAGGAATTCCACAGGATTCGTCTCGAGTTCCAAGGAATTTGGGGCGGGTCCTGTCATCGCTCAAATCTTTGCGCGACGAAATATTCAATTTTTTAAAATTTTTAATTAAAATAAACTAGTTTAATAGTTTGCTCGACGAAATATTTTGTCACCCAAGGTTTTTGACATTTTGTTTTATTATTTCTCTTATATCAATTTCATTATATTAATTTTTCAAATTTTTACTTTTTAAATTTAATTTAATTGTATGATTTTATTTTTTTTAATTACTTTAATTTAAATTGAAATATTCAAAATAAAATTACATATGAAAAATGGTGGTCAAATTATCCAATATATATAATATTCAAAATGTACACATAAATTAAAAAAGTACAATAATAAAATCTACAAGCCTATTGTGGTGATAGTGGCGGAGGATATGTTTCGATAGCGTCCAAATCCTCAACTTTAGCCGTCAAAGTCTCGACGATTCCCTACACACACAAAAAACAAATATTGTCAAATAACAACAAAATAACAAAAAATTGGAATAAACTCAAAACTAACTCCAAAAACACATATTAATGAAAAAAAAATTAAAGTTGGGAGAGAATATACCTTTTGGCAAGATTTTGAGTGAGTGAGAATGAGAGGGAGAAGTGAGTGTGAGAGAATAGAGAAGATAGTGAGAGAGAGATGAAAGAGTGAGTGAGAGTGAGAGATGATGAAAAGAGAGATAAGAGAGTGAGTGAGAGTGAGTGAGAGTGATAGATAGTGAAGAGAGAGATGAGAGATTAAGTGAGAGGAGTGAGTGTGAGAGAAAGGGTAGGATTTGGGGAGAAGGAAAGAGAGAGGAGAGGTAAGAGTAGAAGACATTGAGAAAATGGTGGAGGTGTTATTTTGGTTTTAAAAACCGTATCACTTTGCGTGACGAAACAATATATTGGTCGCGCAAAGTCTCCAAAAATTTTAAAAAAAAAATTCCAATTTTTGGTGCGCGCCCAAATTTTTAGGGTTTTGCGCAACGAAATTTTGGTCGCTCAAAGTTTTGCGCGACCACAATATTCCCGCTTCCCATTTTTGGTACCCGCCCAAATTTTTCGGGTATACTTTGCGCGACGAACTATATATTGGTCCCGCAAAGTCGTAATTTTTTTTTTTAAATTCCCATTTTTGGTACTCGCCAAATTTTTAGAGTATACTTTGCGCGACGAACGACTATATATTGGTCCCGCAAAACTTTGCGCCACGAACTATATATTCGTCCCGCAAAGTCGTAATTTTTTATTTTTAAATTCCCATTTTTGGTACCCGCCCAAATTTTTGGAGTATACTTTGCGCGATGAATTATTATATTGGTCGCGCAAAGTCTTAAAAAAATTTAAAGCTACTAATAAATATATATACTATTCAATTTCTTAAGTGTTATACGTACAAAATAAACAAATTTAAAGCTACTCAACGATCCAACCGTCAAACTTGTTTGTTTATACTTCGAGATCATATACGCCAAAATTCAGAAAAAATAAACATTAAGAGATCAAGTAATGGGACAAAACATTTCGACGGTTATAAAAGAAAAATCAAGATTTAACGGTTATTTCAACTCTGATTTTTGATGATTTTTTTACAGCTACACTCCTTGACCCTATATGAATACAATGACTCCATTCGATCATCAATTGAAAATATTTACACTAGTGGATACCACAAAATCTTATGTTATATTTAATGAAAGTATAAATAAACTCTTAATTGTTAGTGAATATATTGTTTTGATGGCATACACATTCTACGAAAACTAGTTTCAACGATCCAACCATCAAACTTGTTTGTTTACACATCGAGATCATATACGCCAAAAATCGGAAAAAATAAACATTCAGAGATTAAGTAATAGGACAAAACTTTTCGACAGTTATAAACGAAAAATCACGATTTAACGGTTATTTCAACTCTGATTTTGATGATTTTTTACAGCTACACTCCTTGACCCTATATGAATACGATGACTCCATTTGATCATCAATTTAAAATATTTACACTAGTGGATACCACAAAATCTTATGTTATATTTAATAAAAGTATAAATAAACTCTTAATTGTTAGTGAATATATTGTTTTGATGGCATATGTATTCTATGAAACTAGTTTCAACGATCCAACCGTCATATTTGTTTGTTTATACTTCGAGATCATATACCCCAAAAATCAGAAAAAATAACATTCCAGAGATCACGTAATGTCACAAAACTTTTCGATGGTTATAAACAAAAATCATGATTTGACGGTTATTTTAACTCCGATTTTGATGATTTTTTACATCTACACTCCTTGACCCTATATGAATACAATGACTCAATTTGATCTTCAATTTAAAATATTTACACTAGTGGATACCACAAAATCTTATGTTGTATTTAATGAAAGTATAAATAAACTCTTAATTATTAGTGAATATATTGTTTTGATGGCATACGCATTTTACGAAACTAGTTTCAACGATCCAACCTTCAAACTTGTTTATTTATACTTCGAGATTATATACGCCAAAAATCGGAAAAAATAAACATTCAGAGATCAAGTAATAGGACAAAATTTTTCGACGGTTATAAACAAAAAATCATGATTTAACGGTTATTTCAATTTCGATTTTAATGATTTTTTACAGCTACAGTCCTTGACCCTATATGAATACAATGAACCAATTCGATCGTCAATTTAAAATATATATTTTCTAACAAAAACCCAATCCGAACTACAATAATATATTTTTCTAACAAAATAAATTTTTTTATTTTTTTTATTTTTGTAAAGACTTTGCGAGACGAAGATTATTATTTCGTCGCGCAAAGTCATCCAAAAAATTTTGAAAATAATTTTTTATTATATTTATTTTTGTAAACACTTTGCGAGACGAACGAGAATTCGTCCCGCAAGACTTTGTGCGACGAATTTTTGTTTTTCGTCGCGCAAAGTCATGCATAGATTTTTAAAAATAAATTTTTATTTAATTTATTTTTGAAAATACTTTACGAGACGAACCACACTTCGTCGCGCAAGAATTTGTGCATCGAATTTAAGTGTTTCGTCGCGCAAAGTCATGCATAGATTTTTAAAAATAAATTTTTATTTAATTTATTTTCAAAAGACTTTACGAGACGAACAACGCTTCGTCGCGCAAGAATTTGTGCACCGAATTTAAGTGTTTCGTCGCGCAAAGTTACTTTTCGTGACGATACTTTGTCGTCGTGCGCAAATTTTTGTCGCGCAAAGTGACTTTGTGCTACGAATTGTTTTCGTCGCACAAAATGTAGTTGCGTAAGACTTTGAGCGACGAAGTTTAATTTTCGTCGCGCAAGTCACTTTGTGCGACGAATTGTGTTTCGTGCAAAGTTTGGTCGCACAAGGGGTTTTTTTTACTAGTGACTTGTGTTGCCCTTATACAGTTCACTCATCGTGGGGACAACACAAGGTTCGGGAAACTATCTTATTTGAAGCCGTTCCTCAGCTGTGAGATGACGATCTTCACCAGGTACCTGTTCCCAGATTGTAGCACTTGTTAGGAAAAATCAATAAATGACTTATAATATAAGATGACAATGATAATATATTATTCAATATTGTAGACAACAACAAACTACAAAATCAATATAAGCGTATAAACAAAAGTAAATACAGGAAACTGACTTTTATTGTAGATAGAGGCTTGCGTATTTCGCAATGTCCTAAAGATAGAATTTCGCCTCCTCTCAGTGCTTGAAGTTCAACAGGCGTCTATCTCCCAGGATTCAACTATCTATAATCCAAGGGTCCAGCACCGGATCCTTGGATTCTAGCGAACGATAGTGTGTTTCTCTCCAACACAGTTTGTAAATTTAATGCAGTAAGAGATGGATAAAAAGATGATCGTTTTATGGCATAGGACTTCTGTTTTTATAATAGACTCGCACCCCTTCAAAATAGCAGTTTATTCGTGTTCAAAATTCAAACAAAAAGATAAGCCTTATGGTTGAATCTAACATCTGCTAAAAGAAATCCGAAAATAAAAATAAAAATATTTATTTTAAATTCGGGCTATTTCAAGGCCCAAGTCTTGATTAATTAAATATTTTTATTAATTAAATATTTTTATTAATCAAGCAAACCAACTATCCCAGCCCATCGGCCACCAATTCTTATTTAATTGATGTTAAAGCTTCATGCTTATAAAGCATGAGAAACCTTTTGGTTTCTCCAATGTGGGACTACATTTGCTTTCAAACTTCCAACACTACCGTTAGGATCATCCTCAACAACCTGCAGGAAAAGCTCAACAAATGAGAAGAAACATGGTGCAACTTTTTTCGTTTCAGATGGAAAACATAGAAGCCATTTTACAGTGAGAGCAATTAGAATCTGTTCACCAGGAGAACCCAAGGTTCCTATTGCCAAAAATTACACAACACATTATTTGCTACATAAATTTATTTAAAAAAATTATTTGACTTCCAATTTCCTTGATGATAATTATCTAGCAGTTTCTTGATGGCCGCATTGCCTCCCTATTTCGTGCAGTGCATGAAATTCTCTACCTATTAATTGACAAACATATATATATGGACTTGACTAGAAGGCCAAACATAAGCTGATGATCCATGTTTAACCTGAGAAGGCCAAATATAAGCACACTTTTGATCCAAAAGGTCCGTACTTCATATGCTACACATTAAAATCATAATTTGCAGCTATAGCAAGCATAAAAGTCTGTCTCTAAACTTAAGTTTCAAATGAGAAGAGATGTGATTCTTTTTTATATGACAAAAGAAGACAAATATTAGATCTGTTAAAACTTACTTTGTTTTAGGAGATGAGTTTTCTTTCAGTTCAATAAGTCAGTTCAATCTAGGTAACTATGTCTGGTATTAAAATGAACAAAACTAGAATCAAAGTCGGAAATTTGAAGTCTGCACTCTCCACCATTCTCTACTTTTCTTTTTCTGGATGAATAAGAAAATTTATTTAAATATCACTGTCACAATTCCAACATTTTGTTACATATAGATGATCTGACCACCAACAAAAAACTTCAATTTGTAGAATTTGATTTGCTACTTCTGACGAATAAAAAGATTTGCTACTTCTGTTGAAGACGCTCGTAACCAATACAATAATCCCAAGGATCAATACAACAACTACAAAGGGTTAATAATCTTGAAAAATGCTCACCTTTGCGCAACTTTCAGTTAATATGTTTTCAGCGATGACTTTATCGAACCGGAATATGGATCACAATTGGCCCCTTTCCCCATAGAAGAAGAAGTAAGATGGAATATTGACTAGTAAAATTGAAAGAGAGCTCCATGTTGCAAGATAAGTTCAAATTTTTCTCGATATATTTTATAATTAAAAAAGAGGAATAATAATTTATTTATAAATAATAATAAATAAATAAAACCAAACATCATGGTGATAAGAGTCTATATTATTGTGCTTAAATTGTTAAAATACACGTTTTTGTAATCCCAAGAAATAGATGCGAACTCCGTCTGTGTTTTCAAGTAACACAAATCTCTCCCACTTACTTCTGCAGCATCAATCAGATTTTCCCAAGTTTTTTGAGATATGGGGAATTCAGTAATACCTTGTTCTTCTTCTGCTTCAACCAAATCTCCATAATTGTTTAGAGAAATCCTGTTGTCTGTACAACTATGGACTGTAATATCACCTCTGAGTAGTATACGCTTAATGGAAACATGTCTTACATCCACAAAGATTATCTGGTTATTGGGAGGACTCTCCTCAATGAAAAATATGCCATGCTCCCATCCGCCGCACTTAGACAACCTAGTAGGATCCCAAATTGTAAAAAGATATGGTTCCGAATCTATTTTATAATTTTGTACCCACTCTTTGTTTTCATAATTTTTCAATCCCCATATCTCAACATATGGTCTCCATTTATTCACACGTTTTTCTTCTGGTGAAGAAACATTCACTAGGGCCAAAGATCCCCTAAAATTAAGCAAGTGAAGAAATTCCCAAAGACTCGGCTTTTTCCCCAAGGAGGTGGGATGAGGCGTCATATAGAACTCTTCTTTCTTAAAGTCGAAAGAAAGTATACGCACAGACAACGCATCATCTCCATAGACCAACCAATGCATGTCTCCATGTGCATATGCGGACTTGCAGGTTGGAAAGCATGGAGGAACTGTGGGTAACTCCCGCCATGAGCTTGCCCCCAATATAAGAACTTCGGCCGCTACATAGTCTTTTTTATTAGCGGACACACGAACAATCTTGAAGCTGTTGGTTATATTATCAAATCCCATGCCGTACCAATCAACACTGCAGAGACTATTGGCTGGAACTTGGACGTCACTTGCTGATGGGAGCATTAGAACTTCTCCCTTGAAAGGATTCACCAACAAGCATGACCTTCTATGCTCCGGATCAAGACTAGGGAAAAAATTCACTCGAAAGGAAAACCTTGCATGCTCCGGATAAAGACCAGTAAGGCATGACCTTCCATGCTTAGGATTAAGACCAGTAAAGCCAAACAAGTTGCAGAAAACAAAAGCAGACGAATAAAAACGACCTTTGGATCCGAAATAGGAAACAATTGCGTGTTCGCTCTTTGTCAATGAGTCGAATCTATAATTCAATGGATACAACATGTCATATTTATCATAGGAAGACTCATTAAGAACAACAAGTTGAGGAGTAGAACAGCTAGTTAGAAAATGACGCCGCAAGTGCAGTGTGGCAAAAGAGAGGTCGTCAACCATCTTTAACAAGGCCTTAGATACGCATCTCATGCAACAAATCGAATTTACGGGCAGTCTCGAAAGGATGTCAATAAGAATATCAGGCGGTAGGGCGCCGATCGTCATCAAGTTTAGTTCTGGCTTCTCCTTGGCGTTGTTGCAGTTGATGTGCTTCATTCTCTTCAACAAAGTATGTTATTAGCTAGAGTATAATTGTAGGGACTGGATATGCTGTGCTATATGTCTTCAATTGCTCATCCTGCCTTCCATATTTATATGCAGATACAGTATAGTCAAATAGATATCTCCCAAGAATTTTTATTTATTTTTATTTTTTAGAACGATATCTCCGAGATTATAATTCATCAACTCGTGATAACCCTAGTAAATGCATATTTCTCATTTTCCTAATTAATTACACGAGGTTTTATGGTTCCCCAATTTTTTCCTTCACTTGCCGTATATATATTTTAGCCCTGATTTTTTTTTCTTGTACAACAGACAAATCGGTCAAGACGGGATTCTTCTCATAATTAGCTTTCTTGTAGTACAAGGATTTCAATCTCTGTACATATGTACAAAGATACTAAATATTATATAATATTTTCCTGCCATAATTAGGCTTGATGTATTCATATAATTAGGGGGAAAAGGAAGACTAAATTGATTGGGGGAGATACTGACCAAAAAACAAATTTAATTGGGGGAGATGTTGCGGACAAAAACAACAGGAAAGGGGGAGAGGTTGAAGAGAACGGAAATAGAAAGAAAACAAAACCCCTAAACGATAGCAGGAGTCAAGGTTCAATCGTTAAGTTCAATTAGAGTTTTTCTTTTCTTTTTAATTATGAAAAAAATTTCAATCTGTTGGATCAAATTTTAATGAGGTGACATATGGAGAGAAGAATTCAAGTAAATCATTGAAGAGAGAATCCAAGCTGAGGATCCGGATTCCGTGGTAGTTTGACATGTTGTAAATTTTTTAATGAGGTGGCTAAATAATTAGTTTTCTTTCCTATGTCAACATTTTGTTCCTCAAATAGTTAAGAACACCAACTCTCAAATTCTAGATTATGTAAAACCAAAAAAAAATTCTTAGAAAGAAAGAATTTGGACTTTTGATTTTTTTGATTAATAAAGTTTCTCTCATGCGTCAAAGTTTTTGAGACATTCCTCATCAAATTCCACTAATGGTCAAATTATGATTTCTCTATTCTTAAATTGTTGCTGAAATAGGAACTTATATTTATTGATTGTTAACTATACCACAATTATTTCCTATTTCTTGGTATATACTATACCACAATTATTTCGTACTTGTTACCATGTAATGCTAGGGAACTGGTACAGTTACTACTTTACATGCTAAGACAATTTGTATTGCCCTTTCGCAGTTCACTCATCACCGGGACACGTTTCGAGAAACTGTCTTATTTTAAGTAGTTCCTGGGTTGTAAGACGAGGATCTTCACCAGTCAACTTCTTCCGGATTGCAGCACTAGTACTGTCAGGATCATCCTCAACAACCTGCAGGAAAAGCTCAACAAATGAGAAGAAACATGGTGCAACTTTTTTCGTTTCGGATGCAAAACATGGGTGCAATTAGAATCTGTTCACCAGGAGAAGCCAAGGTTCCTATTCCCAAAAATTATGCAGCACATTATTTGCTACATTCTTTTTTTTATATAAATAATTTTAATTCCAATTTCCATGATGATATATTGTCATATATACATTTTTTTGCCTCTTTCTTTAATAATTTACAAATTCAAGACTCAAAGCTGAACCTTACTTGAACATAATTGTTGACATGGCCATCCTGGTTGGGAGAGGTGAAAAGCTCGTATTTGTTATGCGCCCATGCACCATCAATAATGTACTTATATTCATATCGTCCTTCCTGCAACACGAGTTTATTTCAAGAAATTGATCAATACATGCAACATTCTATGTTTGAATCTTATGCAATCCTTTTTCAAGTCAGCATGGCTTACTTATAGATGGAATTATCTCCCTATTTATTGACAAACATATTTAGACTTTGCTATAATGATAAGTTGATGATCCATGTTAACCTGAGAAGGTCAAACATAAGCATACTTTTGATTCAGACAGATGCTTACCGGCAATTCCCTCTTGAGAATCCACAAACCCTGTTCCTTATTGAACTCTAAAGGAATCCTCTGTACAAGCATCACAAGAGAACATCATTGATCGAAAAAGTCCATACTTCATATTTACAGGTAGCATATGCTACAGATTAAAATCATAATTTGAAGCTATAGCAAGCATAGAAGTCTGCCTCTGCACTTAAGGTTGAAATAAAAAGATCGTTACCTGACCCCATCCAATATCGAGTCCAGAGATTTCCACTGTAGTGCAATTATGATTTCCCCAAGTTAACGTGACAAGCCTTTTTGTCATGCCTGTAAGCTTCAAATGAGAAGATACATGACACATGAGTTTGTAATAAATTCCTTTTTTATGAGTCTGACAAAAGAAGACAAATATTAGATCTATTAAAACTTACTTCATTTTAGATCAGTTTCCTTTTAGTTCAATACGTAAGTTCATTCTAGGTAACTATGTCAGGTATTACAATGAATAACTAGAGTCAAAGTCGGAAATCTAAAGTCTTCACATCTCCACCATTCTCTACTTTTCTTTTCTTGGTGAATAAGAAAATATATTTAGATATCGGTACGAAGAAACATAAAAGAAACAAACAAGGGGGAAAATACCTCCCCTGCTGCAGTTCTTATCACTAATGAGATGAAAAACATACCCAGAACTGTCATAATTCCAACATTTTGTTACATATAGATGATCTGACCACCAACACTATCGAGACAAAGGACAAAAAGAAGCTGACAAAAGGAGAAAAGGAAAGCATGTTGAAGAACCTAAAACAGGAATATCTTGGCAGAACTTTCTAAAAGCATGCTCATGTGAGGAAAACTGTAGTAGCTAATTTCAGAATCCCATCCATTATGGCAGAATTTCAACAAACTGTATCAAGTAACAACATGCATCCCGAAACTGTACTACTATATCATCATCTTTTCAAGTTGAAAATTTATACATGTGAGAAACTGGTAATGAGAATAGACTTTTTAAGAAACGATTCATATGAAATAACAGTAAAGGAAAAAAGAGACTCACAATATCAGCAGTAGCATTTTTAATAGCATCCAGTTTTGGGCAGCACGATCGCTTGCTCTGCATTAAATTTAGAGTGAGATACTTTTGAGACATTGCGAAGATCCATATTTATTTATGCATTACATTGGCCCACTTTCTCATTGCTTGAGTTAGCTGTCATACCACTGATACAAACTTTCTTAACTTTTTTCTTCCGAAAAATAGCAATGTCATACAACTGCATAAAATTCATGATTGATTTTGAAACTTGACGTTCAAGGTTCTGCCATAGTTTCGTGAATCCAAAATTAAACTTCTAGCATCCTTCTTTCTTTTCCTATGTTCTTTTTTGATAAATAACTTAAAACTTTCATTTTAGCTAAATTAAATGCACATGGGCTAACAACATGATGATGTATTGATATATTGTGCACATCAGAATAGGTCAACGAAACAGAAAATTACCGACAGTAGATTGACAGCATCTGTCAGCTTGTATCCCTGTACCCAGAACATGTAAGCCAACTGCCACCATAACAACATTTCAGAACAGTTTTGAAAAGAGAAACAACATACCAGATTGATCTGCTTAAACAAGCATATGAAATGAAAGTAACTGAAAGCTGTAACTTAAATAAATTTGAAGTTGTGAGTTATGAGAACCCTCTCAACATTTCTCATTCGTTTCTCTTATAGTCAAGACTATTCTGATATCCATTTATCTATGTATACCTGTCTATTGTTGTTGGCTTCGTATGATTTGAATAATTTTCTACAAAATTTACTTAACTCTTGACTGAGTACAATAGCATTTTACCAAATATTAGGAAATAATTCATTCATTGTCTGTTCGAAACTATTGTGTGATATGGGCAAGAGAATGAGCTTATATTGCATTCACTTTTGAATTATTTAAGTACACCATAAAGTCATTAGACCAGTACAAAGATGAAGTAAAAAAAATTAAGAGAAGCTGAAGTTCTCAGATGTGAACAAATGTCAATGCATTGACAAATATTTCTAACACTAATCATAAAGGTTCTCAGCTTCAACCTCATTGATATGGTTACAGAAAAATATTCATACTTCAACAAGGACTTGCTATTCTTGTCCACCAAATTAAATGTAATATATATGTATATAGTTGCACTGCCTTACGACTACCTTGTACCAGTTGGTTGGGGAGACCCTAAACAAGTTTGTAATAATACACTTAACATTATCTAGGTATTTATAACTCAAAGAGGTAGCATATAAATTGGTAAATAAGAGAGAATTTTTTTGCAGGAAACAGAAAATGAAAAAGGAAATAATCATCAATAATTTTTATTATTTAAATTTGTAAAGACTGGAGGGACTGGCAGCAACAGTCCAGAGATCTCAAGGAACTGTCAGCTCCACGGATCTTCTAATAGTAAAGCTAAATATTTAGCTGCAGAGCAACATGAGCAACTACAAAGACAATACACAAGCGGTCTCATGGGTACACTGCAGTAGAGGAATTAGCTTGGCAAATATCAATGTTATGCTTTTAACCAAAAATACTCCCTCATTTTTGGCTCGCACATAGGTTAGTTTACTATAAAGTATGTCATTTTCCCTTGCCCGTAGGTTAGTTACTACAATACATGATTTTCATTTGACCAAAAATACTCCCACATTTTAGGTTACTTTACAAAAACATTTCCCCTAGTTCCTGCATAACACAAATTTGAGGGAGAGTTGAACTTCATGAGTTCCATAAGGTGTTTGCTCAAAATCTGGGTAAAATACCATTAATTTTAAATACAAGGTTAACAATATACCGCAGCAGCAGGAGCTCTTCCAAGTCCAGCAGTGCAATGCACATAAGTGACACCTCCATTTCGGTTTATGGCCTTATATAATTTGCTAACGACAGCAGGAAGCCGGAGACGTAGATCATATGAATCAAAATCCCTGCAACATCAAACATTATAATGAAGCAAGTATATTGAAGGTGTGCATACACAGACCCTCCCCAGAGGAATGATTTAGTAATTTAGTAATGGAAAAAAGAAAACTGTAAGTGAAAGTTTATAAGGTAGCTACTGAATTGCTCTCCAAACAGAGCAAAAAAAAAAAGGATGGTTTGATCATATTTTTGTTAAAATCAATGTCAAGATGGGCAAGGAAATCAAAGAAGGGGAAATAGAAATCAAAGTTCACTGCTTCTACTTTTCAGTAATGACAAACAAACTCATGCTTCCATGTCAGAAATTCATTCTGGAAAAAAAAATATATCAACAACTAATTTTAAATAACTAACCTTATTTTGGCACGCAAGTGTTCAATGTCATCAAATGTTTTGGCATACTCTCGAATGGCACCAATGTCAACACAAAAATATCTGGAAGAACTGGTTAAGGAATTTATAGTTTAATTTTCTTCTAACTAAACTAAACTGTCACAGTCGTCTCAAATGACCAACACATTACAAATATTACCTCATGCCTAATGAAGTGAACCACATCAATAATTTTTTTCCAGTAAAGCATTATAGTCTTGCAATAAATTGTCACAGTTGCTTGCAATATTTTTGCTCACATTTGTCTCAAAATACTCCAGGATACTCCAAATCTGAATCTTGTTGCAAGCAAAAAATAGTCTTCACTCCGATGCTTCGAAGCTTGTCAACATCTTTTGGAGTCTGGTGAGAAGTAAAATGAAACAATCAGACTAGGGAACTTTAAGAATGGATAATATTTGTTCAAATGACTGGTTATGAAACAAGGATCACCTGTAGGCAAGACCCCACAATCAGATCTGGACGTATGAAGTTGTAGTTAATACCTAGCTCATGCCTATAGGTCAAGTCTGCATCAAAATGTTATATAAGAGACTAGAGTGGTTAGCTGCAATCACAGAAACAAAGCAACATACAAAAAGAAATCAATCTATATTCTAAACAATATGTGCCCTCTAATCCAGATTGCCAAAACAGTAAAATCATACACTCAATATCTCGTTTCAAAGTATACTGAGCCAGGCATATAAAAAACCCATGCATGATTAACTTACCAGCACCCATGGCTTCGGTCATGTTAGTACTATACATCTCAGATTTTTCCTCTTCTGCCTCGGCACCACTCGTCTCAGCACTAGACGTGGAACCAGAAATTGCCTAAAGAAAAATACATTTGAAATATTCAAATCACAACAAGCAGCAAGGGCGCTAAAAGCTTACAAGTTACAATACAACAATTCACTAAAAAATCAGACAACTGATCTGGCATGCACTCTGCTCATTGCCAATCATTCAACAGCAAAACACATAGACCCAAAGACACACAAACATATTGACTACTTAACATAATTGGGCCACTTTCAGCCTTTTGTTATTATTATTATTATTATTATTATTTTGGTAAAACGCACAAGTTAAATCATTGCAAAATGTACATATAAATTCCCACTGTCGATGTGTAGTGATGAGCATAACTCATAATGTACGATATCACGTACTATGGCATAACTAGGAGGAGCTACAAGTTTAGTCCAAATGCTGAAACTGGGAAAGACAGCATGTGTGGGTTACTTTCTTAGTGCTTTCCATTATCAATTTACAATAGGAAAATGTATCCATTATCTACTTCTCTTAAACCATGACAAAGTACCAATTACTTTAGAAGCTTAAACCAGTAACAACAGACTGTTATTTAGAGTGATTCATTCCAAATTATCTTCTGAGAAGCACCAAACTCTGAATTGGGAAAATGATTCAGCTGGGTAAGCTCAATTACAAATGACAAAAAGATGCATACATACTTTACTACTTCCATCTTCCAAACTCCAGAGTTGTCAATAACACAAAAGGAAAGAAAAACAAAATACCCAGAAACAAAACAACCCAATAAAGAAAATAGGTTTATAAGATCCACACGTAAGCTATAATAAACAATTGAAGCAAATACTCAGTCCAAAAATCACAGAATTCTTAAAATTCTTAATCTACCTTGACAGCCATACGTCGGGGCAGATCAGTGCTACTCATCATTCCCTGCATTTGAGTAAAAAAATTCGTAAAAAATAAAATTTGCAAAATATTTCACACAAACGAACACATTTTATATGTATTTATATGTAAGTACGCGTGTAATGGCGAAAGAGGAGTGTACCAGAGTTGTGATACAGAACGAAGGCTTTCTGGGATTGCATCTGAAGCTACGTAGAGGCAAAACAGAGGATCTGGAATTTGGAAAAAGGAAAAAAGAAAATAATTAATTTGATTGATAAAGAAAATTGGGAATTGTTTTGAATTATGTGTTCGAAATTGGATTGGAATTTGAAGACAGACCCTGGAAGATTCTGAAGACAGTTCATCTCTGATCACAAGGATGAAAATATCTTTTCTTTCAATCTCACAGAGAGAGCTCAGTCTTGAAGTGACGATATCTTATTGGCTTGGCTTATATAGACTTATGCTCCCTCGGCATAAATTAAAAAGGCATCGCCTTTTTGGAGATTCTCGAAAATGCCACTTTTCTTTGATATGTTTGTTTATTACAAGTGGTGATTTGGTCATTTCTTTATCTTTTTTAATTGCGAACCGTAGATTTCATGTCTATCTTTTGCTAATCAGTTTAATTTGATACTAATTAATGTCATCATTTTCTTAATGCAAGTGGTAAGATTTAGCCCAGTTTGAGATTGCTTTTTTTTTTTTTCATCAAAAATCTGCTTCACTTTAAAGTTAAGCGTTTAAGGTGTTTGGTAAAAATAAAATATTGCATATTATTTTAAAACCCGTGGCCTTTTAAAAGCATTTATAAGTATGCTCTAGGTTACTTTTCAAAGCTACTTTCAAAAGAAACAGAAATGAGCCCTTAATGAATTTTTTTAATTCCCAAAATATAATCATTAATTTTTTTAAATTGGCATACTATAAATATTCCTACTCTTGATGATCTTCTGTTGGAAGTTCGTCATGCTAAGAGGCCAATCTTGATTCCCCCTAACTTGTCGATGGATTAGGAGATAAGGAGATGGTTTTGGTGCCTTTGGATGGCTTTGCTCTGACGCTCATTGTTATGCCCTGTACAAAGTGTAATAACCCAAACCTTAATTAATATTTAATTAATAATTTATTAGAGGAGAAGACAATTATGCCCTTGAGATATTTTATTAGGATTAAAATTGACTTTTTGACCGGGAATGAATTTGGGAATTTCGTTTGTACCGTTGCGTGAGGCGCGACAAAAACGAGTCCGTAGACACGTAGTAGACTTGAATCGGACTTGTAACGAAGAAATTACGAGCTATTTACGAAATTAGGCTAAAATTGTAATTTTGGAAAAGTCAGATTTTAAAAAAGAAAAAATATGCTTCTCTCTCTCCTCACTCTTCCTCTCTCCCCGCGTCTCTTCCCTCTCCCCCTCTGGTTTTCCAGCCACCTTCAAACCACCATAACCACCAACACACCCCACCACACCTCACCGGACCAGCCAAGAAAGCACCGCCGCCACCTCCGCAACCCAGCCCCGCCTGCACCGCCGTTCAGCCGCCACGAATCTGCCCAGGAAATCAGAAAATCGCGGCAGATTTTCTCCGATTTTCAAATCCCTCAAACTCCCTCATCCGGCCACCAAATCGAACAAATGAGGTATGGTTATTCAACTGATTTTCATGCTCTAGCTGATGGTTGGGTAGGATTGGAGAGATTTTGAGGTTTGACAGGTTAAAATTCGAGTTTAGTTTCTGCCGGTTTTACGTCGCCGATTTCAGTAACTTCCGGTCATTTTTTGGCCATAGTCCAAGAACAAAAGTGGTTACAAATAGGGTGTATTACCTAGGATAGGAGTTTGGGCCGGCGGTTTGGAGATTTTCCGGCCGCCGGAATTTACTATTCACACCCATTTTCCGGCCGGCGCGTGGGCGGCCAGGTAGCAGGGACCACTCTTGGTCCCAGAACATTCCTCGTGCCCTCACGAGCGCGTAGGAATTCGCGGATCTCAATTCGGATAACGTTTGAACCCGAACCCGAACGGATCTCGCATAGTGTGCGTTTTTCGGGTTCAATACGTTCGGGCCGTTGGATCATAGTCAAACTGGAGTATGTTGATCTAGGTAATTTCAGGATCGTGTAGGATTCGACGGATCATGAATCGGAGTCCCGGATACTCCGAAAAGGCCAACCCTAGGGTTAGTGTGACGGAAAATCGTTCACCCGTCTCATTGTGCGATCGTGAGCAATCCGACCGTCCGATTCGAGACCAAACTCTCGGGACATGTGTCCCAAGCATAGTGGAACCCCTAGGAACGATCGGATTAGAATTCTGAGGTTGTGGACCCCATGGGGCCCCGAGTTGACTTTTAGGGACTTTATCGCTTTTGAGTCCCGAGGCACTTCTAAAGCGTGTCCACTGAGAGGAAAAGCTAATGTGGGCAAATGAATGACTTTTAAAGTGATGCACGCACTTTTAGGAGCCGGGGGTCAGGGTTTTTAATTTATTATTATTTTCCTGAGCATAGTTATTAATAAAGATTGTGTTGGTTATTCAGGCACCCGGGCACCAGGTGACCCGCAGAAGGGACCTTCAAAAAGGTCCAGTTAGCTAGAGTATCTGAGTGGACTGTTTGTTTTATAAATGATTTTATGCAATTTATTCTTATTATTTGATCTTGAATAAGTTATTCATTAATCAGAGTGTTAACAGCTTGATTTAGCGCTTTTATATGTTTTAATTATTATATGCTTTTAAGCAAGTCAATTTATATGCTACCGAGTGGGATATCCTTAAGGGATATAGAAAAAAAAGGGAAAATCTAATTAAATGGCAGCAGAGTTCTTAAATAAATAAGAATTCATTTTATTTCTTTTTAGCTTTTCTAAAATCATATTTTCTTAGAAACCACCATAGGTACCCAAGATTAATAAAGGTTGCCTTCGATAATATGTTGCCTTTGGATTTGAATGGTTGCCTTCGGTTATAACGATGTCTACGGACATCCAGTTGCCTTCGGTTTTAATGGTGTCGACGGACATCCTGCTGCCTTCCGTTAGGTCAGCATGCTTGACACCTGCCCCACGAGTTACGAGGATGCCCGAACCGTGAGGTGCGAGATTGCGGATCAGGTTGACCTAGTGTCCCCTGAATCCTGCGAGATTGCGGATCAGGTTGACCTAGTGTCCCCTGAATCCTGCGAGATTGCGGTCTGAGTTGACCTTGCGTCACCGAGACCTTGAGAATGTGTCACTCCGGTGGCACGAGAAGGGAATTGACGGATTATAAAGGAATTGACGGATTTCTAAATGGGTACACCTAGGTGGTAGATTATAGTTGATTTCAATGCTTTTAAGATTTCATGTTTGATTAAGTATTTGAATGATTCTATAGATATAAATATGAATGCATTGATTCCAGGATTTAGAGTGTATATTTAAGAAATGATTTAGTTTCATAATTGTTTTTACAGAGGGGTTAGTATGTTCATATGCTATTTTCTAAGCTTTGTTTTTGGTCCACTCACCCTTTAAATGTTTTGCGCGTCCAGGCAGGAGCGTGCATAGAGAACCACCACTTGGGCCGAGTCCATCTTCCGCTACATTCCCTGACAACGTAGGGTCTTGTATAATTATTTTCTTCCTGTAACCTTCTGTTTAGAGCTCTGATATTGCCCTAGTATATTCGTTTTACTGTTGGAATGTAAATATTTTGCATGCTGGCTGTTGGTGTGTATTTTGGTTGCTTATTGACAGGTTTAACCTTGGGATTGGTCTAACTACAGGGGAGACTCTGCCGAATTTTAGGCAGAAGTCAAACCCCAGCCTAAAGTGAAATTTGATTAGAAGGGCAATAAGGTCAATTGTGTCTGGCACCCGCAGGGTGTCGGGCACGTACAGGGTTCGGCTTCGGATTCCAAAGTGGAATTTGGGTCTGGTCCTGTCACAAAGAACTATGTGTGCATAGGATGTTGTGAAACCCCGTATTTAATATATATATATATATTATATTTCAAGAAATTAATATTACATATTTAGTTTATAACTTATATATATATATATATAATTGTCTTGTGCACTCGTAAATATTTATATCTTATTACATATATTATCCCATGATATATATTTATATCTTATTATATTATTTTATATATGTGTGTATTACATAAATATCCTATTCTATTATATATTGATATACTTAGTCGTGGTTAGTGTAGTACGTGTCAAAGAAAAACAATGCTTAGTAACCATAGCTATATACTAACTTTGTCAATTCATCAAGAAAAAGTTCGTAAATATTTATATCTTATTACATATATTATTCCAATGATATATATTTATATCTTATTATATTATATTATATATGTGTGTATTACATAAATATCCTATTCTATTATATATTGATATGCTTAGTCATGGTTAGTGTAGTACGTGTCAAAGAAAAACAATGCTTAGTAAGCATAGCTATATACTAGCTTTGTCAATTCATCAAGAAAAGTGGTATAGGATTGGAGGAGTTGGAAGAGACAAAGACATTCTTCCTTATCTGTTATATATTACTTGGTTAGGAAGTATAAATCAACCGCCATTAACCCATCCAATAGGAAGTGTTTTGCTACCGACTTATTTCCCTATACATATAGGACATTTCCTTTGTTTTTTAAAGCACTTAACCTTGCATGAAAGTTCATGCAAAGAGAGAAAAACGTAGAGGGAGAGAAAATAGTGAGGAAATTATTGGAGGAGATAGGTAGATGGGTTGTCTTGCCAATTTATTTAAAGGGTTCTCATTAGCGAGGTGAGTGGTTTATGTAATGTGTTCTAAAAGTTCTTATTTTGTGATAAAATATGAAAACCATGAATTATCGTGGATTTATTCTATTTATAAATATCTCTCTATTTCAAGTCAAGCATGTCTAATTTGGTGCAATCTTTCACACTATATATATATATATATATTGATTGGAATATGAAGTATGTATTATTCATGGAACATGAGAACTACAATATTGGAGTATATGAGGGATAGATACCACACGGGGACATAGGGCAGTGAGGTCAATAGGGGTCACGTGGTTGGTTACATTCTATGAAGGATAACCAAGATATGAAGGGATGATGTGATATGATCTGGATTGGTGTATCTTTTCATGATATTTTCTAGAGTGTGTAAAACGGCATTGCTTGACTGGCATATTACATAATTTACTCACTCAGCGGTGGTTGCTCATCCCTCACCCTGTTTAATTTTTCAGATGAATTAGTGGGCAAGACAAGGACTAAATCGGTTGAAGCTGAATTAGATGAGAGTGATAGAGCTTTATTTATTAATTGTAAAGTTGTAATATTTTGCTATTTTTATAAGAAAAGTTTATTTTATGTTTCGACTTCTTTTTATTTTATTTTACTTTTTATTTTCTCACGCACCAGGTGCGAGGTTTCCGCCTACCCCTTAGTCCGAGGCGTGACAGATGTTTTCTTTGACACTCATGGGGCTGTTTAGCCTGTCTAAGAAAATGAGTTAGAGCTAGTTTTGTTTGGATCTTGAAATTTTGAATTTAGCACCTTGCTGGAGATGCTTTTAGAATATAAATTTCTATTTTTACTTTGAATTTCTTTTCTCATGATTGGAAGAGGTTGTTAAAAGTTCAAATTGTAAATCACCCGTTTAATTAAGGCCAAAGGGAAACCAAAACCATTCGATATTTGTTCGATTTACTTGCTCTTGTTAATTTGGGTCATGGGTTTTCCCTGTCCAAATTTCGGGAGCATGGGCTGCCTCTATCTTGCTCTTTCCATTTCTATTTTGATATCTTTGGACCGGCTTGCCCAAGAGCTTTTTGCTTGTAATGTTTTCTTTCCACATTAAAAAAAACTATGCATTGAGTTAGAAGGATTTAAATTTCAAATCACACCTAAAGAATAAAGATAAGAGCATTAAACTCTTCATGCAAGACATGTTGATAATTTCAAGGGTGGTAGGTGTGAATCCATTTGGAGGTTGTTGTGGTGTACAAGGAAACCTTATTAGAGCATCTCCAACCAATATGTTAAATTGCCACACAGATATAAAATGGCAAAAATAAAAGGTTAAAGTTGCTCCAACTGAGTAGTCAAATTCTACATGGATTTGAAGGGTGGAAGAGATATGTCAAAAATAACATATCACAAAGCTTGATGTCAAATATTATTTTAATATTTATTTAGTTATGAACCCCACTATCATAAAATAATATGATATTTGGCATTTCGGGTGGAGTTCAATTTTTTCCAAAGTGTCAAATAGCTACATAAGCCATCAAAAATATGTAATTTGAAATTCGAACTCACTTTCCTTTAATTTGCTATAACAACTTTCTTAATATGGCAAAAAATTGAAAGCCCTCATTTAGTTCTATTTCCAGACACATCTTTGTTCATGTACATAACATTTAAGGAAGCTTGCCTTTTGTACCAAAAACAAAATTACACAATTTCTTTCCTATAAATCTAGAGCCTCTCTCTCTTTCTAGGCCATGTGCATTGGATGAAAATAGGGCTGGCAATGGGTCGTGTCATGTCGGGTTTAATTATGCAAACAAAGAAAAGGAAAAAGTAGAGAAAATGAAGATAGATGTGTCACACGTTTTATTATTGCTTTAGTGTACTCTTATGCCTTCATGTGTGCCTTCATTTTCGGACTTTGCCAATTAACTAGCTTAAGTTATTTGCTCATCATTTTAACCCAATATATATTTTCACTATCTTTCTAAAAAGTTGATATCTATCTATAGAGATAACCCTAATTAACTTTTGTTTTTAAATATTTTAAGGTATTTAAAACCAAATAATAAAGTAAAATAATAATAAAATAAAATAGAAAAAATATCTCCTTCTCTCTCCCCTCTTCCCGACTAACTCCCTCCCTTCATCACCACCGGCACATCATCCATCTGGTCCTCCACCGCCGACCTTGTGTTGAAGAATATAAGTCCCACATCGGAAACTTGACTAAATAAAATACAATATATAATGAATAGTTCCACTACTAATATCACCGAGACCTTTTGTAATAAAACTCCACACCTACTGGGCTTTATAAGTGGTTAAGTTGTAGACAATATCGATGTTGTTAGTAGTGGACCACTGGCCCATCTCTCTGAATTTAACACCTTATACATCAATCAATTTATTAATTTATTTTACTAAAGCATACAACTTTCAATTGCTCCGAAAGCCATCTTGAGAATTATAAAGATCTAACCCATGGTTCCTCCGATGAGCCTCAGAGTATCAATCACAAAAAAACCCACAAAGTAAAGCCAGAAAATTCAACATGGGATTTTCGTTTCTCTAAGCTATGTTGTTGTTAGTGGTAGCTGTTAATGAGAGAAGGCCTAGAAAAAGTTTGAAGCTTTTGAAAAAAGTTATTAGAATTCAACTTGGGATTTTCGTTTCTCTATGCAACTCTTTTTGCGTTTAAAGGCAAATAGGGGCGCGGTGGAGGGTGAACGATGTGGGGGAGGGTGGCTGGGTTGCTGAGGGGAATGGTGGCTGAGTTGCTGCGGGAGAATCATGGCTAAGGTTGCTGAGGGGTGGAGGTGGGTCAGGAAGGGGGAGAGAGAAGGATAGAGTTTTTTTATTTTATTTTAATTATAATTATCATTTAATTTTAAATACTTTAAAAAAATTTAAAAGTAAAAATTAACTATGATTATCCTTAAACCTCTTTAAAATTGAAATGACAAGTTAACATTGACAATAACCTATGATGACAAATTCAAAACACTGACTCAGTCATCAAAATAAAAGCTTTACTTTTTTTTTTTTTTTTTGAAGAAAATAAAAGCTTTACTTCATTTCACTGAAAATAAGAGTAAAGAAATACCAATAGAAACTGACTTATAAAAAATGATAAACAGTATTTAACCTTGCACTCTATGCTATATACCGACTTCTTATATAGAAAAAGGACATCACTAGTTAATATGCAACACAATCATTGCATGACTGCCTGCAGGACAGTTAAAGCTTTTCTTTTCTGGTGTCGAAGTTGAAGTCAAAGGTATTGACGCCGGTGTAAACGCCGTCATCCTTGTCGCTGGTAATTGTTTCTCCGGAGTAAGGGTGTCGCGCTGGGAGTAGGAGAAGGGAACATCGCACCAGGCCTCTCGCCGCCAGAAGCCTCACCTTAACCGTAGTCATTGCCGGCACAACAACCTTACACACAGCCTCCTTTATACTATATGTGACCACAGTCGACTCATTTCTTCCCCGCTGCACTATTCCTGCAAATTCAATCTCGATCTTTCCGCCGTCTGCGATCACTGGAAGCCCGGCGTCGATGCCCGCTCTTGACGCCCAACTTCAGCATTTACGAAAAGCTAGAATTCCAACTATTGCTCCTGGTTTTTGTATACGAGAGCTTCACCTCTATGGCGTGAGATTCTTCAGCATGGTTAACGGCCTCTCCAATGGCCATTTCGACAACCTTTTTATTGTAGACCCTCGCGTGCCGGAGGCGAAAATTGACGTTATAGATCTTCCTCAAAACAACAAGCTCTACCACCTCCAGGTATGCCTCTGCGTGGATAGTGGGACGTCGGCCTTGAGACCGCTTGTAATATCGTCGCCGGCAGTAACCGACCTGCGGAAATTTTTGTTACGCATGCTGCGGAGAGCAATGAGATTGTCCCCGACTTTGAGTGGCCAAAAAAATGTGTACCAGTCGTGGGAGAAGTTATTTGGGTCTGGGCAGACCCAGTCATCCTTGGTAAGCGTCCAAATTCCGAACAAGGAAGTGGATACTATGCGGAGGGTTCCTTCTGTTTGGCCAAGACATGGTTCCTTACCGTCTCATCTCCCAAGTCGTCGGATTCGAACAACAGAGACAGGCGTCCGTCGATCATGCGAGCGCTGAGGTATTTGCCATTGCAACCCTTGAAAGCCACGTATCTGGGAAGTCTCATGGCCAACGAGTCCCAATCGGTGGCCATCATGTCGGCTTCAAGCGATGATGCAGATGCTGCGTGTAGGCCTTCCTTGCAGGCATTATTTTTCCGGCAAAGGCTTGCGTAGCTTCCAAGCTGGACATGGCGAAACTGGAGAGATAAAACTTTAATATCCAAACTAAAAGATGAGAAATCTCCATCACCGTCATAACATGAATCTTCACGTTCGTAGATGGGCTCGAACAATGTGCATGTGGTTTTGGATCGGTCTTCCTCCTGGTTCGTCGGCCCCAGCAACAATCAAAGCCTCCTTATGGAACTTGTCCGTGCCCTGCAGCCTTACCCAGTATTTGTTATTGTAACAGCATCTGATGTGTAGGAGGCCCTCATTCTGGCTGCTCTTTGCTCTCTCCAGCTCGAACTTTGAGTAATGGCTGCCAATGTCCTCTTCTAGAATTTGAGAAACCCTTCTCCTGGCACCTTCTTTTCATCCTCATCATGTATGTAGTGCAGGTGTTTGTGGTTGCTGCAAGATCTCAGCACCACAAACCTTGGCAGAGTTGCCATTTTCTACCTTCTATCACTTCAATTTATCATCTCTCTCTCTCTCTCTCTCTCTCTCTCTCTCTCTCATATGTAGTTCAATATCGTTGCTTTAAAATAAAGGCCATTATTGTTGTTCCAGTGAAAAAGGAAAAGAAGAAAGTAGAAAAGATAAAGGGCAAGAAAATTTATTATGTTCTCCTTATCTTCTCTTTTGCTTTTCCACTTTTCTGTTTACTCTTCTATGAGAAATTATACAATAGTACCGTAGCCCCAGCTGGCGTTGTTGAGTGGTACTACGATCCAATAAGATTAAGCCATGTGTACAACTTAGACATGTCAACAGAACCATAAAGTTTTGCCGTTAGTGCCGACGTTAAAAAAACAACATGTGGTTATGCCACCCAAAAGCTTGAAGTCCTCCCAACGCTGGCTTTTAGACCCTGATTGCGTCAATATTTCAGATCTAAGATTAGATCAACAAATTTCTATGCAATAATATTCTTTGACCAATTGCTGTGCAACAAAATTATTTGACATTGGGTCATTACCCAAAAAGGCAAAGGCTTTGAGCCTGATGTGGGAGGCGAAGGGGTCAATTTTAAAGGGGATATTCAACGGCAAGATTTTCAGCGTTGTATCCACCGCCACAGTCGTTTTAACAAATTTCAGCCATAGCTTATGGGAGAAAATGAAAAAAATCTCGAAGAGACCTCATCGGAGACAATGGCGGAGGCGCTGGAACCCAAGAACTGCATAAATTCAGACCCGAAATCAGTAGCAATTGGCGCAAGTGACTTGATAAACTCCCGAGTCTCGCGATGGGTATCGGTGAGCAGTTAATTTTGGCGCGAGTTTGGGTCAACTTCTCAGGCGCGCAGCCCACAGATATATATATATATATATATATATTTTTGGTCTGAGCCCACAGAGAATTTAGTCTCGGGTATTTCTAATTTGCAGCGATGGCGGTGGTTAAGGGTTAACGACAGTCTATTAAGTTTGTTGCTGACTGTATAAGCTGTACACATGGCTGAATCTTATTGGACCGTAGTACCACTCAGGAACGCCAGCTTGGTGCCTAGGAGTATTGTATAATTTCTCCTCTTCTCTTCCTTAATTTTATGGCACACAACTTAACACTCATTTAACTCTGTTAATTGTTATTCGTATTAAAGAATAGTAGAATATTAAAATTAAAATAATTTTATTCACAAGCACAGTCCCTTCGTCTTCTCCGCCACACACCCTGCGATGCAACAGATCCAGATCCATATATGCCTTCACTTATTGTGGTCCCTTTATTTCAACACACACACCCTCCCTTTCTCCTCTCTCTCTCTTTCGCACTGCCGCACTAGATCCAGAACCCACATGTCCTCTGGCTTGACGATGCCGGCAAGCTTCATCGCGTGTTCGACATTCCCGCGGCTACTCCGTCGCGACCTTGAATTTCCCATGGTTGCTTCCTCCAAGGAAGAACAATCCATAAGGTTGATGGAGGATCTGAGTCAAAGAAGATAAATATGTTCTGTTGGGCTAGAAATTTGATGAGAAATAGGGGGAAAGAGAGCCTTGGCTGGGTTGTGGAGGATAGGGGGTTGCCATACGTTTGTGGCCGTGTGCTGAGTGGTTATTGAAGATCGATGGGAGGGCACTGGGATTTTATTACTTTACTTCAATTTATTTTGTTAAACATGTATTTTAATATATTTAAATTTTTTTTTAAAGACCTGAAGAGTTAACAGAGTGAAATCAGTGTTAAGTTTTGTGCCACATGTCACAAAACTAAAGAGGAAACAAGGACACAAGGGTTTTAGTAACAGGAAAATTAGACTCTCAGAAAAACAGTCTTGCGTTTAGTATCGACATATAAATGTCTCTTTGCCCAATAAATAAATAAATGTCTCATGCGTATATGCCAAATAGAATTTTTATATAGATAAACTTATTTTTTTAGTAATTCACAAAGAGACCAAGCAGTTTATATTATCATTTTTCTTTGAAAACCATTTGAGATATATAAGATCGAGATTTCGAAACCACACGAAATTAGGTGCAAGAGGTTTACCCTCCGTTTGGATGAGGGAAAATAACTCGGAATTTAGCTAAAAGTCGGGAATTTAAGATGAGAAATTGACAATTCCCTTGTTTGGCAATTTAAGCGTAGAATTTATTAAATGACATGCGGAAAAAATCATGGAAATTGAGGCATCAAATTTCCGGGTTTAATTTCCACCAAAATAGGCGTCATTTCACAATTTCCACAGTGCAGGAATTCATATTTTCCGTTGTGCCAAAATTTAAATAAATAAAAAACGCCAAAATTTTGATGAAAAAAAAAAAGAAAGCGCCAAGTTTGGAGCTGCCTTGTGTTGTGAAATTATTGCAAGCGCACAATTCGCACAAGTAATATAGAAATAAGTAGAGTATCGTTCCCACGAAGACTGTAATTTCCTATTAATTACCAATTATGATTAATTCAAAAGTTTATCTGAACAATTGATTAAGCAGATTGATTGATTTAAGTAAACTAAAACAATTATGAAGAATAACAATTTAATTAACGATGGAAAATCAAGTTCGATTAGACACTAGAGCATCCGATTTCACCATAACCAATTCCACTTAATTCTTATAGCCAATTAACCCTAATTACTATCCATGTCGACAGTTGGTTTCTCCTAATTCATGTAAGGAAATCCTTCCAAGAGCGCAGAATCGCTGAAAATAAGGAAAGTAAGGTAATAATGCTCTTTTTAATTAACTTTCCCTACAAAAACCAAATAAAAGAGGTATAAAAATATAGGAAATAATACACTTATCACCTTGTCTCTTTATAAACCTATTAAACCCTGAACAACAGATTGCCTTGTCGCTTTATAAAAAAAGCTGCGAGCCAGAGAAGTAAGACCAAGATATCGAAAATGAACAACTCAAAGCATGTGCTTGGCTCATAGAAAATGACAAACAATTTGAGATGCTGAAGGCACTCCCAATTGAGAAAAAAAGTATGTTGCTGATGTTTATTGCACGTGGGGAGTGATTTGGTTTGCTAATATGCTCTGTTTGTTTAAGTTGAGTTATTTAGTTCATCAAACGATCTGTTATTTTATACTTCGAGGAATACTTTCTATGTCGGTTATCAGTTTTTTTGTTCTTTCGAAATATTTAATTTCTGTCATTTATAATTTACATGAGCTATCCAAACATTGAAATTTTCAATTTCTGTCATTTACAAAATCCGGCATACATAAATCCAAACTCTGAAATCTTCAATTGCCAGAAATTGAAATGACGGAAATCTAAATTCCGTCATTTTAAAATTCTATGTAATTGGCAATTCCTTCATCCAAACGGAGCATTAAAGAAATCGAAGCTAGGATTTCAGTTTAGAGAGATAACTCAAAGAGAAAAAGGCTCGAACAATTCCTAGATTCATACAAAATGATTCTCCAATACAATAGCAGAGCCAGTGTAAGCCTTTATATACATTTGCTAACAACGATTAACTTAAAATAATTTACCAAACAAGTTTTTTTTTTTTTTTTTTTTTTTTTGCCAGACGAAAGAGAGTTGTGTTAAAGTCATATGAAAAAGGTTTACATAACTAGCAAGAATATCAAAAATCCACTCAGGCCACACTTAATCTCATATGTGATTACCTCCTACTCTAGACACAAAAGCGGCAACCTGGTGCGCTGCCTTATCACATTGGCCTGGAGTATCTTTAAAAACTGCATGCTGCAATTGCCCAGCAGGCATCTAGATATCAAAAACAATAGTCTCCACTGCTACTTCTACCTGTCGTTCTCCTCTAAGCATTTGCATATTGTGCACCGAGTCAGACTCAACTTCTACACACAGCATTCGAGTCTTGACGCAAGTAAGCAAAGCTTCTCTAATAGCCTCAGCCTCCATCTCTAATTTACCAAATAAGTTTTCAGTTTTCAATTTTTTTTTAAAATGAAATGAAAAATAAAAAATGGTGAAAACTCAAATGATTATCAACCGGACCCTAAACTTATAGGTTCAAAATTGGTGAGGGACAGGACATTTATTATTCACCGCTACCATTAATTCTAGACAAGATAAGTCATGAATCATTCCCAGATACATATGGGAATTGTAATATATAAATTTATCTAGAGTTGCAAGGCAAGTTCTCAAATCAATTCCACAAAACACAGAGTAGGCCTCAAAGAATAAATGAAAGTGTAGACTCTGAAACTCGTGAAACTAGAGTAGCCTCAAATCAATTCCACAAAACTAAGAGAACGTTTCACCAATTATTAAAAAATTCATTCATTTTGAAAATAAACAACACAATATAAATTTAAAAAACCAAATCGCCAAACAAGATAAATTTATGTTGTTTCAAATTAAAACAAACATAAGTTTTTAAAAAAAATTGGCCGAAATTGAGGATTGTCCTTGAATTACTTCAAATTAAAACCACAGGGGCAAAAGTGACCAAACTGAAACCACAATGACCTTAATGTAAAAGTGATGAACTGCATGTGTCAAAAGTGACTTTTTGTCTTTTCCCTTTACTTTGAATTTTCTTTTCACAAAGTTGGAAGAGGCTACTAAATTTACAACTGTACACCACGAGGGCAAAGGAAACCAGCCCACCAATAGTTCGAATTACTTGACATTAATTAACATAAAAGAAAGGGCAGACACACGGACTTAAACAAGTTGGCTAGAGCGGATATGCTTTCCACTCTGCATCTAAGTTCCAATCCCTTTCCCGTAGTTTAGATTCATTTAAAGTAAATTATCGTTTGTAAAAAATAAACATAAAAGGGAAGGTAACTATGCAGTACTGTGTTGTGAGGATTTAAATGCCAAATCACACATTAAGAGCACTAAACTCTTCATGCAAGACATTTTGATAATTTCGAAGTTATGTAGGTGTGAATTCATTTGGGGGTTGTTGGATGAACTAATTAGGAAGTCCGGTGAGAATAAATAGTAAAAATATAACTAAAAATAGTAGGAGCTTGCCTTGAGAATAAATAGTAGGCTCTCTATTTCTTAGTAAAAATATAACTAGGCCACAAAACACAGACTAGTTAAATTTTGTTGGATGAACTAAAATGCTCTCTATTTCTTAGCTAAAATTTAACTAAAAATATAAGAAAGCTATTTTAGGAGCTCTTAAAAAAATTTCAACTCCAACCATACTTCATAATTTGGAGAGTCATAAATACTATAACTCATTTTTGATTGGTCCATCTCTATTAAAAAAATGAAATAAAAAATAGTTAACATTAAATAAAGGTTTGAAATACTCATTAAATAAAGAAGCATTAAATTATAGGGAGCCACTAGGAGTCCTTTCTCTCTCCTCAGATTTAGGAGCTCCTAGAGGACTCCCTATTTTAGGAGGTGGATAGGGAGTATGGTTGGAGTTGCATTTTTACAATTCCTCCCTAAAATTTGTCTAAGGAGGTAGTTTAGGGAGCCCATTGCGGATGCTCTTAAAAGCTATTATTCCATATAAATATGTAATTTGAAAATCCAACTCAAATATTATTTTCACTTTCCTTTAAATTGCTACAATATTTTCTTAATATGACAACAAATTGAAAGCTCTCATTTAGGTCTATTTTCAGTCACCTTCTTGTTCATGTACATATTTTTATATGGTACACAGTTTCTTTCCTAGAATTCTAGCATTTCTCCTTTTTCTAGACCATATGCATTGGATGTCTTCTCTCCTTTGTTATGCTTTATTGTGTGGACCCAGTTGGAGGTTGTTGGATGAACTAATTTGGAAGTCTAGTGAGAATGAAATAGTAAATATGGTGTACAAGGCAACCTCATGATAATTTGATTTGGGACGATGAAAACAATTGTTGATAAAAAGATACGGAATTTGAAATTATAACTAATATTGTTTTCACTTTCCTTTAATTTGCTCTAAAACCTTTTTATGATATATAAATGAATTTAAGGAAGCTTGTATTTTATACAAAAAATAATAATAAAAGGACACATTTTCTTCCGCATAAATCTAGACCATATTTGCAGAGATGAGCTTAGTCAAGGTAACTAGAGCATATGTGCGCTCCCCACTCTGCATCCGAGTTTAAATCTTCTTTCCTATAGTTTAGATTATATTAAAGTAAAATATTGTTAGTGTAAATCTTCATTAGACCTGTGCACTCAATGCCTTCTCTCGTATGTTTAGCTTTGTTGCCTCTATTCTACCTTGTTTAGCCGTTAAAACTCTATCGCTCCCTCTTTCTCTCTCTCAAGATCTCTAGCTGCACTTCACAGAAAAACATCGCATCGGTACCCTCCACCTCCACGCCTAAAAATTCGGTATTAGTGCACCTAGAAAATGCTCCTTCATCTTGGTTGGATATAGACTTCACCAATCTTTGGGAGCAGTTTGACTGACTTATGGTCATCAACAACCACTAGCCTCTTTTCCAAAGCCTAGAGAAATTGAGAGCTCTAGTACTGAACTTGAGGAAATCCAATAGAAACTGTTGCTGTAAGTAACAGGCTTTTTAGCCCATGGCATCCTCTTGAACAAGGTTGATGTAGCTCAAAATTCTCATCCAAACAATATGGAAAGCATCCAAAACCAACGCTATCATGAACTCCGATCAAGTAAAACTTCTTGATGAACATCAAGCCAACAATATTTTAAGCCCTACAAAACTAGATGGGAGCACAGTGGCCAATGCAAACCACTCCACCATTGATATTAATGATGAGTTGTACGCGATCATCGGGGATTTATGCAGCATATCCAGCAACAAGTACGGGAATATGTCGAGAACAAGATTGTAGAATATCTAAAGATGAACTGGATGATTAATGCAGCATATCCAGCAACAAGTATGGGAAACTCTTTCATAGAAGATGAATCGGTGAGCTAATTAATTAGATCACACTGTTATAGGAGTATTGTAACGTAGTTCTTATGAGTGTCATAATTTAGCTCTTGGCCACTATATAAGAGATCTAAATGAGTATCACTTGTCGAACTCGTGTGCACTTATATTATGCTAATGGTTCAATCTATTTTATCTTTGTAATCAACGTGCCGTGTTAGTGCTTTAAATTGAATCGACTTGTCTTCAGTAGTATCTCATTTTGAATTCATTGAGTAAATCAGAGTGATCGAGCACACTCACCTCAACTATGATTGAAGCACTATCAAATTCCTTGTCACAAAGTTCGGGAGGCGACGGCTGCTTGTTGTTTCTAGGTTTTTGTGTTTTGGGGGTTTATTTTGTTCTTTTGGGCCTAAATTATTTATATTTTGTATTGGGCTTTTATTTTGTTTGGTTAAGCCCTTATTTTTATTGTTCTAATAATTTTTATATTGAACTTGTATGTAACTTTCTATAGCGATGACACGTTCATTCCTTCTGAAGAAAATAAACTAAAGCATTGTGATGAATTCAAATTTTTTATTTTAATTGCTCAAATTTCTGTGCCAAAGTATTTCATGATTGCTGGAGATTTTGAAGGCTGACCTCATCTTTTCATATTCATTTTTTAGCTGATTTTTTCGCTTGTTAAAGTTTAAGGAGATTTATCTAGAACCTACCTAGTAGAAATTTCATTCAAATCCTCTCCACCTAGCTTGCACGAGAAACTTCCCATGCCTTATCTTTTAGAAATTTGCAAAACCAACCCTAAAATTATGGTTTATTACATCCTTGGCTACTCCGTCAAACTAACCATCAAGTGAACCCTTTTTTTTTTTTTTTTTTTTAAATGAAACCTTTGTTTTTTTTTGGTTACATTGGAAGAAAGAAAACCTCATTGAGCTTCGATCATGGGTGTCATTGGCACCTTTGTGTCTTTGGGATAGCTTTCAAGTAGTACATTTTCCGCTCACAAAGACCCTAGATCAATGAAAAATCTATTAATGGATGTTCTATGGAAACATATATAAAAGAAATTTTTAACCAAAAAAAAAAAAAACAGGAAAGTGTAGATATAAAATATTTGTATAGATTCAATACTGAAAATAATTCATTAATATTACCGCTAAAAAATACATCATTAATTCCCCTAAATAAATTCATCTCAACTACTTCAACAAAACTAACTCAAATGCTAAATTCAAATGCTAAATGTTATTCATATTTTTCGTGAAACTAACGAAAGCATAGACTTGCTTGTTATGCTTTATCTTCACCGGATTCATCTTCTTGGTATGGGAACCTCTCAATATCATTCAAGATGTTCTAGTAAATGACCTTAGTATAATCTTGATTTGCTTCAATATATTTCATTGCTTTCTTTTCTTTTTTTTTTTTTTTTTTGTAAAAAAGGCAAGTTCTTAAGTGAAAAAAGGTTAAGATTTAGGCTAGCTCAACAATTTAATTCCGTTCCATTATAATTATATTATTTATATATTTAAAAAAAACTAGCGAGTATTAAAGGGGAAATTATAAAACTCCCCAATTAGTTTTTATTAAGGGCCAGCTCTAAACCTTGAATTTCATTAGTGTGGATATCAATGCCCAAAATCAAATTCTATCAGTCGAAAGTAACAAATTAATTTTTTTGTTGGACAAAAGTAACAAATTAATTGGAAATTAGGAACAATCATATTCATTAATAACAAAAATAAAGAACCATCAAATTACATCCATCTACAGACTAAAAAAAAAAAAAAGAAATAAAGAATATCAATCGGGCAAGTGATATTTGGTGCCGTATCCTCTCAAAGGCATTTCAACAAACACTTCGGTGTCCGTCGTCTAATCGGGCAACAAAATAAAAGATCCGGTTTTCCGACCCGACAGATCCGCAGGCAGAGAAAACCGACACATCGGGCAAACCCTGCTCTTCTGCAGCCACTCCACAATGCAGCCCCGGTGATAAAGATGCGAGCACGGCATACACGTGGCGTCCGATCCAACGGCCATCTCCTCCAAACAAACCGCGCACACCGCCGATTCTTCCACCGTCGCCGTCTCCAGCTTCGAAATCGCCGCCCTGCTCGCCGGTACGAATTTCGGGGCGGCCGCCTCCTCCTCCTCGGAGCCCCCGAACTGCTCGACGAAAACATCGATGCACGCCTCGATGTGAACGACCATGAAGTCCGAGAAAGGGCGGGAACTAGCCTCTTCCGCAGCGGCGCCGTTTGCTACCTCATCCACCATGGCTGCGCAGTGCTCCGGCGGGCAATGCAGCTCGGAAAGCAGAGCCTCGGCGAGCTTTGCCCTCGACGCATTTTCGTCCATCAGTAGGTCAAGTTGGAGCTCGTGCGAGTAGAATTCTGAAGTTGGCGGTTCAACGGCGTCGTTTTCTTCATCCGAGGGGTGATTAATAGTAAATGTTGTGGACTTGACAGTGATCAAGAATTGGGTACATGGCAACTCAGTTTCAGGCTCAATCACGGCTAATGTAGATAACCGGCAGCGGTGGGAGACTCTGCTTCCCCTCTCCGTCGGTTGATCCATCGAGACGAAAATCGGGACGAAAATTGACAAGCAAGAATTGAAGATGGCACGAATTAGGGTTTAAGTATGGTGTAGAATAATTGCAGCAGAATCAAATTGCGAGGATTGTTAGAAAGTGTTGTAACGTTTATATACAGAAAGCTAAGGCGGTCTCCAATTTAAAGTAGGATTCCATGTTGCATTAGGATTGATGAGGGGTCGTTGGTCAAAGGGTAGTATAGTGATTCAATAATGGAACAAACATTTGTTTTTCCTTTTGGAATTTTTCTGTCAAATATTTATTTTACGAATAAAAAGTTAATTGAAAATCGCATGTGCCTAGTCAACTCTTTGACTCTGGGCTGGTTTGTTTTGCT
Organism: Prunus fruticosa; assembly: GCA_018703695.1. Lineage (NCBI taxonomy): Eukaryota > Viridiplantae > Streptophyta > Magnoliopsida > Rosales > Rosaceae > Prunus > Prunus fruticosa. Next base: position 35,005,172 of record CM031918.1, read on the forward strand.
GCTTTCTGTTCTTGTTTTTTTCCCGGTGTTTTTTTGGCGGTGTTTCTCTTTTTAAACCAGGTTGTTTTTTTGTGGTGTTTTTTTTTTGTAATTTGTTTTTCTGATAATGGTTTTTTTATTTTTTTTAGGTCAAAATAATTTAATAATCAAAATTAAATTCAATAGGGTCAACTCCTTTTTTTGGATTTGTTTATAGAAATTAAATGGTGTACGTTTTCTATCTATATCAGTAGTGCTAAGAATGAGTGTATTACTAAATATTTTTTCTTTCTTTTCTTGATTTGGTTGGTGTAGCTTCTCATATTATGGCATGTGCTTTCTTCTGTGGATCTTTTTCTCTTCTTGAGTTATATGTAACATGTGTATTTTGCGTGTCACTCATATATAGGATCTCATATACAAGGATAAATGCTCTTAATCACTTAACCGCCTTCTGCAATCCTTTGAATTGTTAACCAACAACCCGTTTATTAGTTATTATTTGTATCACTAAAATTAATAAAGCTTCCCCTCATTAGTGTAACTAACATATTTGCTTTGAACTACAAAATAAAGCCGCTTCCTAATAAAGTATACATTATATTGAAATTGCAAGAATGAGATTAATCAATATCTCACCAAAAAAATAAATTCACCTTTGTTGGCACCAAAACTTGAACAGATAGAGATGAGTGCAACTTACAAGTGATGAGGACGATCTAGTAGATCGATTGAGTGATAGGTGCAGATTCTTCCTGTCCTTGGATGCTGATCCTGAATGGAAGGAAGTTGAGACTCGTAAGGTCTATGGCACCGGTGTGGAACCAGCCTAAGACCCTCCGATGCCGAAGTAAGTTGGTTTTCTAAGAGCTCTTGCTGTTGACAATATAATAGTATAAAAGTCAAGCTGAAAAGTCTTACCCCTGGACCTGTGGTGAAGGGGCCTATTTATAAGGGGCATTTTGTGTGCTCTTAGTACTCACTTTCGATGTGGGACTCGTGGGAGGGCCCTATGAGGTTGACACGAGTCTTTAGATATTTCTGGCGGGTGCTTCGAGGTTGATTCTGGAGATCGACAGGGCGGTGCCGATTCCAGGCAATGTTGAGACTGGAGCGGCCGTTCGGCTTCAGACACTGCCATCGGTACCCGATGCCGATTGTTCGAGGCCTTGAGTGCTTGGGTGAGATCGTATAATCCACGTGTCGTCGTATGAGTGGAGGGTCAGATATGGTACAAACAGGAGTCCCCCAAGTTACCGATTGAGAAGCTTCTCGGTTGGGGACTTGAATATGTCTTCGGCATTCTGACCCGGATTCGATGGTCTCATTGTTGGGGATGGTGGTATGTAGTCCCCCAAGTGCCCGAGCGAGTGAGCTTGGATAAGAGACGGCATGATGTACCGATGGTTGCAAGGGGTGAGTGAAAACTCATCGATATGCGGCTGCCGTTCGGCACGAGAGGTGAGTGAGAACTCATCAATGTGCGGCTGCCGTTCGGCACGAGAGGTGAGTGAGAACTCATCAATGTGCGCCTGCCGTCCGGCACGAGAGGTGAGTGAGAACTCATCGATATGCGGCTGCCGTTCGGCACGAGAGGTGAGTGAGAACTCATCAATGTGCGCCTGCCGTTCGGCATGAGAGGTGAGTGAGAACTCATCAATGTGCGTCTCCGTTCGCTAGTGGAGTTGTGCTCGAAGGTGGCTAGATCTGCCACGTTCGGGAAGTTGAAGCGTTTCTGAGGATTTGAAACGTTTCAACTGACAACGTCCTGGCTTCTCCATGCATGCGTGACACGTGTCGGCATGGCTGTGAAAGTCGCGTCGTTTCGTATCCCGATGCGTCGCTTCGCTTCCCAATGCGAGATCGGCTTTATAAATATGAGGAGTGGACGAGAGTTCGAATACTTGGAAGTTTTGAGAGCGAAGAGAGCTTGTGAGAGGCGATTTCCGGCAACCGTGCGAAGGCTCAGCAGGCGATTTCCGCGAGCGTGAACTAGGCGGAGGCGATTTCCGCGACTTTGAACCACCGTGCAAACAAGGTATGTTGCCGTGCTTTTGCATTTTTATGAATCAAAGTGTTGAATTCGTTGATTTTTTGTTTGAACACTGTATGAACGAGCATGAACACGCATGAACATAGTGTTTTGAAGAGGTAGGATAGGATTTTGATTCTAGCATAGCCCTTAGTGTCCCTTCCTGTGTTGTTTGTAGATGTCAGATACCGAATCCGAGCCTAGGCATAGTCCGAGGGCATTCGAGGATGATTCGTCCTCCTGGGAGTTCTGCCGAAGAGAGTGGGAGTTCCTGAATCTGCTAGCTCTCAAGGATGATTCCCACAGACGGCGCCAATCCGTTGGCACCAAAACTTGAACATATAGAGATGAGTGCAACTTACAAGTGATGAGGACGATCTAGTAGATCGATTGAGTGATAGGTGCAGATTCTTCCTGTGCTTGGTGTGCTGATCCTGAATGGAAGGAAGTTGAGACTCGTAAGGTCTATGGCACCGGTGTGGAACCAGCCTAAGACCCTCCGATGCCGAAGTAAGTTGGTTTTCTAAGAGCTCTTGCTGTTGACAATATAATAATATAAAAGTCAAGCTGAAAAGTCTTACCACTGGACTGTGGTGAATGGGCCTATTTATAAGAGGCATTTTGTGTGCTCTTAGTACTCACTTTCGATGTGGAACTCGTGGGAGGGCCCTATGAGGTTGACACGAGTCTTTAGATATTTCGGGCGGGTGCTTCGAGGTTGATTCTGGAGAATCGACAGGGCGTGCCGATTCCAGGCAATGTTGAGACTGGAGGCTTGCCCGCGGCTTCAGACACTGCCATCGGTACCCGATGCCGATTGTTCGAGGCCTTGGGTGCTTTGGTGATATCGTATAATCCACGTGTTGTCGTATGAGTGGAGGGTCAGATATGGTACAAACAACCTTCATTAACTTGGCTACAATATTAAAAATATATATATATACAAAATTACTATCTAAAAACTTCGTCCATCATCTCTCTTCATGCATCAAAGTAGGCATGGAAAATCGACACAATGGACAAGACCTCTTTTGTCCAGCCACTTGAGAATGCAAGCTCCACGAAAAAGATGAGAACATGGCATACAAGTCCCTGCCCGAACCAACCACAATCTCCTCCATACAAATCGAACACACAGTCGAAACTTGTACTTCTCTCACCCTCTCCAACTTATTCTCAACCCACAATTTTTTGGACCAAGGCACGAATTCTAATCCGGCCTCCCCCACATCATCGTTCCACACGTAAGCGTCAACAACATGAACATTGATGAACACCGAAAGATACAAAACCTTATGCCCGGACCACCGCTGGTAACCAACAAATAGAAAGAGGCATCGTTCAATATTTTATCTGGCATCCACTGAAGAATCGCGGCTGGCACGCTGAGGCAGGCAAGATAGCTTGCCTGATATGGCAGTCCTTGAATCCTCGTCTCCAGCTTTGCCAGCCTCGAAGGGGTCGATCTCGAGCTTTTCGTGCTTAACGCTGACGAGGGCGGTGCAATTGTTTTGGTCAGTAACTTCACCGAGGCCTTTTGTGATAAAATCTCACACCTGAGGATTGTGCAGGTGGTAAAATGGGGCAAGTCTGGTGTTGTTGGAATGGGCCATCGGCCCGTTAACCTGGAAAATTTGACATTGTCAAACAAAGTATGGCAAATATTTAGTTATGCTAAGATACGCTCATTTTTTTTCTTCTCCAATATGGAGGTATTTATATAAGTACAACCCTAAATAAAATAAGAAATAAATCTAAATTACAATAGAAAATAAATCTAAATTACAATAGGAAATAAATCTTAATTATAATTGGACTAGACAAATAGGTAAGTAACTAAAATCCTAACATAGTAAGGAACCAAAATCCTAACATAGTAAGGACTCGCCAACACTCCCCCTCAAGTTGGGCAAAGATATTTCGCACGCCCAACTTGACAAGCGAGTCACATAACACCATACTTGAGAAGCACCAATTGTAGAGAAGGTCTTTTCGTCAACCACGAGTGAAACAAGTGACAAACTAAAGCAAAGTTCGCAACGGAAACACAAGAGCAAACCCTAAAAAATAGGGCACATAGCAGAACACAGAAACCCTGTGAGCACGGCAGGATAAAGGCAGAACACATAAGCCCTGTGAACACGGCAAAAGCAAAGGCAACCAAACCCTAAAAATAGGGTAAGGCAAGGTAAGGCAAATAAAGACCAGCAAAGGCAAGGTGGCAATGCATGGCAAAGAAAGCCCAGAGGGCAACAAAACCCTAAAAATAGGGTAAGGCACGACAAAGGTAAAGCCTTACCCTAAAAATAGGGTAAGGCAAGGCATGGCAAGGCAAAGCCAAACCCTAACAAATAGGGTAAGGCAAGGCAAAGAAAGTCAACAGCAAAGGCAAGGTCAACGGGCATGACCAGCGGAAACACACCAGCAAACGCATGAGCAACAATCCTGGCACCAACAAGAGCAACAAGGCAGAGACATAACATGCATCATCAACAGCGATACAAGGCATTAGCACCAGCAACAGCAGAGACAACTTCTCTTCACTCCCCTTCTCCCCTGAAGAGAATGGGTCGATGGAGCCATATGATCAATGGTACTTGAGAAACATGTACTGACTAACACTGAGATGTAGCAGAATCAGCCATGGCAGATAGGTGGTTAAATTGCAGCGGAATAGATGAGCAGCGGTGTCACTCCCCCTCAAATCCGACGATGTATGAGAGTTGAGATTTGGAGAAAGTAACACCCAAATAAAGTTGCAACACTCCCCCTCAAATCTAACACTGGTAAAGGGTCGAGATTTGGAAGAAGAGAAATTGAAATAATAGTAAAGAGACTCAAATATGCCAGTCTCGTGGCAGAAACAAATGCAAGAGGGGAATGTGGTAGCATACGGTTGTCCCATGAAGAAAAAACTTCAGAAAAGGAGAATAGTAAGGGAGGAAACCCAGCAAATCATGAACAGAGACAAAGACAAAGATAAGGTGCTCAAAACTGAGAAGCGGAAAGGCAACTCAAGAGAGCAGCCGAAGAAGACAGAGACCGGCATAACAGTCAAAGGAAAGGCTCGAGAGCGGTGACGAGGTTCGTAGAGGAAAGCAACAGCTCGGTGAGCGGTGACGAGGCTCACGGAGGAAAGCAACGGCTCGGTGAGCAGTGAAAACACATATGAGAGGATGAATAAAAGATGGTGACTATACAAGATGAAGACCCATGATGGGTTAGGAATGAGGAGTGCCAACGACTCTCAATTTGGCAGAGGTTATCACAGGATTTTGAACCAGTCTCTGATACCATGTCAAACAAAGTATGGCAAATATTTAGTTATGCTAAGATACGCTCATTTTTTTATTCTTCTCCAATATGGAGGTATTTATATAAGTACAACCCTAAATAAAATAAGAAATAAATCTAAATTACAATAGAAAATAAATCTAAATTACAATAGGAAATAAATCTTAATTATAATTGGACTAGACAAATAGGTAAATAACTAAAATCCTAACATAGTAAGGAACCAAAATCCTAACATAGTAAGGACTCGCCAACAACCCTAGCCTCCATGTTCATAAGGAACTTGGTGGATCGCAGCTCGGTTTGGGGTTCAATTACGGCTTCAATCTCTGGAGTAAGTCTGTAACGAGGGTCACCCACCATCCTTTCCAAAACTTCAATCGACATGGTCATCTTCTATACGCACACTTCTTGATTCACAGTGATCAAGCGAGCACTTTTTGGAAACTAACAACTTATATATATAAGCTTGGCTGGTTTTCAAATCAATTGCTAGGACTCCCTGTCGGTGGATCCATCAACTTGCAAATTCGATTCGAGACGGAAATTGACAAGCAAGAAATCAAGAGGACACAAATTAGGGTTTGAGTATGGTGTAGAAGTGTAGCAGAAGCAAATAGTGAGTATATGGTACGAAATGTTACTGGCATTTGACATTTATATAGAAAGCTTGGTGGTTTCCAAATTAAATTAGGATTTGTGATGAAAGTATGATTACTTGCGAGCCAATAAAGACATGAGGGGTAGTATAGTAATTAAATTATATATAAGCTTGGCTGGTTTCCAAATCAATTGTTTCCTGTTCGATAAGTATTTTATTAGTTTAACAAAAATTAACGTTGTTTTTGGTCGAATAGGTTTGGGCCCAATAGCGTGGGTCGATGATGACCCGTCGGCCGAATTGTTGGCGATGTTGCTTGTGGAGAAAGCTATGTAATTAATAAACAGTATATTATATAGAGTGTTGCTAAACGAACCCAAAAATTAACTAAGTACACCATAATGTTTTTTTAAAAAAATCACCCTTTGTACACCCTAATAAACTCTATTACACGACACCCTAATACCAATCCTAAACCAAGTTTCTCATTTTATGAGTGTCATACTTTTCCAGCTCTTGCTCGTTGTAATTTCTACACTCATGAATCTCAATGTCAACAATTTATTTTAAATAATTTTTACTTTGGCAGGAAAGCAAGGACATAGAAGACTTTGGTGATGTTATTAGAGAGGCTGGTGGAAATCTCAATGTCTGCAACTTATTAAAATTATATTTATTTCACAATTCAATATATTCTTTTTGGTCATTTTATATTAGGGTAAATTAGTAATTTAATAAATAATTTAATGATAAGGTGTACTCAGTTAATTTTAGGGTTCGTTTAGTAGTACTCATTATACATGTAGTCGTTTCTTTAATATGAAAAATAATTTATTCTACTGCTCATTTTATATTGCTCTTGCTTCTTTAGTTTGTTTTTGGGACTCTGAATGGGTCAAGCTCATGATAGGGTAGTAGTTGTTTAGTTTGTTTCTTTTCTTTGGCCTTAGCCTGCCTTTTCAAAAAATAAAAAATAAAGAAGAAGATAATAATATAATTTATCTAAAAAAGAAAATGTGAAAATATATTGAATTTTTAGGACTTTGGTTTATATAGCTGCACGTACTTAAAGACCCTGTTTGTTTTGGTGACTAATTGTATTGAATTATAATGTAGAATTGGAGCACGTTAGATTACATTGGATTGGAGAGAGTAACAACACCACGTGATTAAGGGGCTGGACTCCAATTCACTACTTCGACCATTACACTTCATCTTGTAGGCCTCCCTCAAAAGTCCACATGATGAATGGTGGAGATCTTCTAATCTAAAAATGTACACCAAAATGTACTAGACCAGTACAACATGCTATCAGCATACGGACACCCAAATCTTTTAGAAGGAAAAAAAAAATAATCACCGGAAATGTTTTTTTCATTTTTGTTTTTATATTATTGGGGGAGGAGTCACAGTCAATGAGGGCATTTTTCTTCTTCAACTTCTGATGAGAAGAGATGACCTCACTACAATACTAATACTTTTGACTAAGAACAAGATGTCAAGTTGTCAACTCAGAATAGGAAAATTTAGTAAGGACTCTTAAGAATTCAACCATCGGCAAGTACTGCTATGGGCAGTAAGCAATCCCCCTTATACATATGAAAAGAAAAAAACCAAAGTATCATGCATAATCAAGAACACCTCGTAGCTGGACGAAAAAAATTATGCGCATAAATGCAATCACACAACACTGTGGCTTCCCACAACAAATTTAAATCAATTATGCATTGTGAAGAGGAAGAAATTCTCTACTACATTTCTGTGTATGCTATATACACCACAAAAATAATGTCCCATAGGATTGAAATAAAACTAGGTTAGCTTGGAGACTTAATGAGCATAGTTTTTGTTCAGTTACCGATATGACATTTCTTCCCATCGGTCGTAGAGAGTGGACAATAAAAATCATCACATATCAACCGGACCCCAAATATTTCTGTCATCAGAAGACTTTGAATCTCTTAAAAATGCTCCCAAGTGCGGTCTTGCTGGTTGATTTCTTCCAAGAGGGAAGTTCCAAAATGAATCAGAGTTCTCGAAGAAGATGTAAAAGGCGACAGCGGATGCTAAAAACAGTCCTAAAAGCACCATATAGATCTGCCACTCTGCATATTTGGAACAAGGGTAACAAAACTGTCAAACCACACACAAAATAACAACAAAAGAAGAAAAAAGAGAGAGAGAGAGTACCTTTCCAATCTGCTGGAACATTTAACTTAGTTACAACAGCTCCCCATTCATTAGAAGTAGTGAGCACAACCCTGAAACCAAGAAAAACGTGAGCATCCAACAACCAAAGAATTGCATACTCCAAATTTTTTGGGTTACAAAACATGTCTAAAGTTAAATTTCATTGGAAGTTTCCAGCAACTCTTAGTACTCTACTTTAGCATTCCAATGCAGAAGAAAAAGAAAGAAGAAAATCTTTTCCAAAGTTAAAGCACCTTCCTGAGCAAGACTATAATTCCAATGCTGTTCAATGAAGGCAAATAGAAGCATTAAGAAAACTAGAAGAAAGTTGTGTGCCGATCCTTAATACATTCAATAGAATGAATACCCAGAAAATGGGCTCTAAAGAAGCATTTTCATGAAAAATACGTACTACGAAAGTGCATCAAGCGTGACCTCAGATCTGAAAACAAGATGAGCTCTAATAACACAAATAAAACCTTCTCTGTAACATATGCAAATTATACAGCAAATCTATCTGTATTACAAAATAAAGTTAAATTCTATTACATTTAAATCATGGTCAAGGAATGGATTGATTGTTAAGCACCGGTCAATCAATTATGGTAATTCAACATACAAAAACATGTCAGTGGTAATTCACAAAACTGTATTGGTTGGAAGAGCCTTACCTTTCAGTGGGACAAAACTCCAGAGTTTCAATGCATGTACCCAGGTGTAGCCTCTTACTCCAGTGGCAAATCTCCATTTTCTTAACTTCAACCACACAAATATCTCCATCTTTGCTTCCTCTGCAATTTAAAGAAAAAACTGGTGAAACTGATATCGTAAACTATGTCCCAACAACAACATTCTGATAATATTTACCAAATCATCAAAGCACTGTATCCAAATGTGGAGTGACTCATTATTGAACCAAAGAAAGAACATAATAAACAGTCAATTAATATATTTCACTGATTCACATCAACATTAAACATTTGAAAGATTTGTCCTCTCTCTTAAAAGGGTGTGTGAGCAGGCATATCTATGTGTATATTACATTAGCACTCAATTCATTATAAATATGAACCAGTCTAATTACCAGAGATGTTTAATGTTCAATTCGATGCACCAGCAGAGCAATTTATTGTTTAACAAATTCTCATTTAAAGCCTAGTATATAAACACAAGATAAAATGCAGTAAAGCACTTACAGAGCAAGATATTTCCCATCCTTGCTGACAGACATAACAGAAGCAGACTTTTTAAGTAGCCTCTTATGCCCAATTTTAGTCCATGTACTTATGTCCCAAACTGCGGTGAAAGCTTTATCACCTGTTTGATTAAAACAAATATATTTAATTGTCTGAGAAACAATGATATAGCAGTACAGAATTATTTTAGAGAGGTAGACCTTTTTGAACAGTGCAAAATAGAAAGGGTTTTGTTCCATCCTTAGAAAACCGACAGAGTTCAATCTTTTCATCCTGCATGAATTAAACTCCAAATATTACCCCAAGATTCCACCCCAAAAAAACACACCAAATATTATGCAAGATAGGAGAAAAAAAGGCAAAATATTTCAAAATTTTAAATGAATAAGCCATACCGAGTTGCGAGTCAAAGTAGTCAAAGGAACACAATCTTCCATCTTCCATATTCTTGCTGCTCCATCAGTAGATGTTGAAGCTAAGAACTCGGAGTCTAGGCTTGAGTAGGATAAACATAGACCAAAACATTCAAAATCCAGTATAGGAAAACTGTGCAAATCTTCTTAAAAGATTCCAGTCTATAGACTCCATGCACCAAAAGATAATGAAAGGGAAAAAGAATCCATTAACGTCTTTTATTTTCATTATATAACCAATTCATCTTTGCTTATTCTAAATTCAACCAAGACAGGTGGTTTGTTTGAGATTCTTAGATGAGTGGAATAAGTACTGCAGGAAAACATCATGGCCTCTCCTATGTAACTGCAGTAGCATTGATTAAGATACATAACTCGTCTTGCTCAATCATATGACAATGCCCAATCCAACACAATGTAAACAGATATCTGATTATAGCATTTTCTTATGCCTTGTTATCTGTATTTAAATGTACACAAGACAATCAACAAGCATTTTCCTCACCTGAAATCCAAATCACGAACAGACTTGTGCGCTCTTGGTTCATCTAAAATTATTCGGAGGCTTGGCCACTCCAAAATTCTCAAATGCCCATCCTAAAGTTGATTAGGGTATAATTAAATAAATGTTTGGCATAAAAATTAAGCTGCAGCACAAGACATGTATGGTGAAAATGGACAGTAATACAGATTATTGCTTACCACCCCACCAGTAGCCAATTTAGATCCATCGACACTAAAAGCTAGACACTTCTGTGGACCAATTCCATTCAAAGGAGCTAGTTCTTTTGCCAGCAGCTTTGCATTTGATTCTTGGCCATATAACTCAAACAATCTGCATTTCTCCCAAAAAAAATATAATTCAATATATGAGATATGCTGAAAACTCAAGGAAAAATACTCTATGTTGCCACACTTGAGGACTACATAACCTCCACTAAAATCTCAATAAACAGACTAGCTAACACAGAAAGAGGAGGAGCAGGAGGAAAAGAAGCTCAATCAGCCAACAAACACAGGCAAGTTGAACAACAATTTATACGAGAAAAGTATCCTCATCATGCTCTTGTCTCTATCTTGGTTCAATCCTAATAAACTCCACCTTAAATTTGAATGATATCTTTATACAGAGATCATGTTCTTTAGTTGAAGTGAAGTCAAAATGCGCAAACAAAAAGCAGTGATAGTAGGAAAATAAAGCATATGGAAGACCCAAAAAACTTATCTTCTGGGTTCTAAATTTAAAACGGTTCAAGAAAGCCAAATATTTGAACCTTGCCACCGAAATTAAATAAAAATAAAAAAGCACTTAAAAAAGAAAATATATTCCACAGATGTGTACCCACATATCCTATCCAAGCACTAATAAGTATAGTACTATTACAACAATGAAGCAGTGAATCAGATGGGAAGCTTTACGCTCCAGTTTTAGCAATCAAACAGCACTGCTACTCTCCAACAACATCAAACAACAGTACAGTTTGAGCAAGCTTTAATGATCAAACACCATAAACCAACGAAATGCAAACAAGCACAGCTTTAAAAAAAAAGGTTCTTTAAACTTATAAAAGGCGTCAACTAATTATTAGCATCAAATTGGGAAACAAAAAGAAACCCACAATAAAAAATAAACAAGTACCACGGATATAAAATAACAAAAAATAGCTGTTAAATTTCGAAAAACAAAATCACTAGAAGAGAAAGAGAGCTCACTTGCAGCCACCATTAGAGGTAGAGCAAACGATGTCGTCTCCGGTTGGGTGCACCGCAATGGAAACTGGCTCACCCTCCACTTCTTCAAGCACATATGTAGTCTAAACAATCAATCCCAAACACACACAAAACAAAAATTAAAGTCAAACGCAAGCAAACAAAAAAGTCAACTCTTTCTTCAAGCTCTCTTGGGTCAAACCGGTAAAACAAAAAAACCCAAAATACGAATACCCAATTCACAGGGCAGCAAAAATTGCATCCAAAGATTGTAAATTTCAAATAAAAAGAGATTTTAGAGAGAGAGGGAGACCAGGGGAGAGGAAGAGAGAGAAGTAGTCTTGGGGTCGAAGGAGATGATCTCGAGAACTGAAGAAGACGACGACGAAGAAGAATCCTTAGGCCTGGACCTCCCGAACACCGCCCAATTGGCGCTTTCGGGCCTTCGGATCCACGACCCGCACGTCACCGGACCCTGCTGGTCTGCCCCACCGCTGGCCATTCAGTTCAATTTCTGAGAAGAGAGAGAGAGAGAGAGAGAAAATAGAGGCAAAATCTGACACGGAAAGAATTAGAAATTTCTTTAGTTTTCTCTCTGGATATTTATTTATTTATAGAAGTAAAAATGGACCCCAGCAAAACCCCCCAAAGGTACAAGAACGACGACCATGTTGTTGTCGTTGTGGGTCCCACGGAGCTGTATCGACGACGATGATGCTGATAACGATGTTGTTGGTGGGATGGGACGATGTCAACTTTGTTGATGGATATTCGCTCCAACGATTCTGCGCTTTTTTTTTTTTTTTCTTTTCCCTCCAGGACTAGGTTTGGGCCTGGTAAGGCCCATTATGGTTTGAGCTCGGCCCATGGGCCCAACCTTTGTCTTTTTCATTTTTTTTTCATTTTTTTTTCCCTGCAGCAAAACCTCTATACTAAAACCCTACCGTTTTTCTGGTTCTCCGTCGTGAAATTTCAAAGCTCTGTTGCCCAACAAAGCCTAAGCTTCCATTTCGGTCTCGGGTATATCTTGTTATCTGTCAGAGACGCATTGAAGGGCTCAGCTCTCTCTCTCTCTCTCCCAGTCTCCAGAAACAGCGACTAAATTGGGACCAGAGAGGTATTGCCTTAACTCACTGAGGGTGCATCATAAAATGCTCTCCAAGATGCACACCAACTGTTTGGTGATGTCTCCAAGAAACATGTTGGATATTGTTTTCTTTTTCATTATTGCTTTTAAGTAATTTAGTTACCAACACAGCATCTGCATACTGACTTCGTATCTTGTGTTTTGTTCTTGTAAAAATCTTTTGCTTACACTTTCTGTGCTACTGTATGTGTCGTACTTCATTTCAGTTCATATGTTTCTATTATTTTTCTTTTGATAGGGTTGTGTTTCTATCCTCTCTTGACAAAACCCAGAATTTGATTGTCTCAAATTCAGTACAATAATCAATTCTTAATGGATTTTAAAGGATTAATAAACCCCTGTGGTTGTGGATTTTATGGATTGTAATTGAATAGGGGTCCTGCTTCTCTCAGAATAATCTCTTCTCCTTAGTTTGCCTGAGCTTTCTAACCCTGGCTTACTGAAGGTCCAACGATCACAATTTAATGTGAATTTGTTCATAATACATTGATATTAATAGATTTCTTTTTGCATTTACTTCTTGTTTTTCTTAATGCATTGAGTTTTTTCTGTCCTCTTTCCTCTTCAATTCAGTGTTTTGCTATTCAAAATTCACCTTTTGAGTTGGGTTTGCTAGTTTGTACAGAATGTGTATGGGTGTAGCTCGAGATAGGATATGGATTCTCCAGCTAAAAGATTATGTGAACCATTTTATTTATTCTTGTTTTAGAAAAAATTGAATATTGTAGTTGAATTGCATTACTCATCAAGTTTCAGGGCATTTTGTATTTTACGAATACGAAAACTGGATTAAGCAAGATGGGTGTGAAACAAGACGATGGCAGTATTATGCCTGCATCTGAACAGGTATGCATTAATTCTCATTTTATTTTTATCCAAATGAAAATCAACCAATTATATCTTATCTAGCACTAGCAGTCCCTCAACATGTGCTTGCAATTATGGTTCTATTCAGTCTCATAGATGTTTGCTCAGATCATCTGTTTGGTTAAGATATTCAATTGTAAATATTTTGGCATTTTGCTTATAGTAGTTTTATGTGTATTTTTTTAACTGAACATGATATTTTGGCCATTTCTTCTTACCTGATTGTACTACTGTCTTTGTTGCTTCCTGCTTTCTAACCACATTCGGCTGTTTATAAGTAATACTTGTGAAAATAGTTAAACTCTCATCTGTTTTTATTTTTTTCTAGCTACGTACTTGGAATGTGCCTGACCATTTAAGCAATCTGAGCTGTAATCTTGACACCTTCTTTACATATCTCCACTATCTCACTCCTCCAGCATGAGAGCTGAACACTAGGTTCTTATGTAAATATATGGCTTCCTGTTACACGATTAGAAAATAAATGGTTCATATTTTAATTTGCAGGAGAAGATCTCTGATGAGTTAGATATCAGAGTGAAGAAGTTTCTTAGAGGCGAAAAAACTAATTTGGAGGTACCGTGTTGTCAAGGGAATTTGACTTTTCATGAAATTTGACTTGTTTATTTCTTATTGCATCTTGGATTGTCGTGTTTGTAGGGCTTGCAAGATAAAAAATTGAAGGGTCAACTTGCTGTTAGAGAAGAATTGTTTGGAAAATCTGCACAAGCTGCTGCCAAGGCTGAGAAGGTGAATTTTTATTGAATGTGATCTGTCGTTCTGTTATAGCAGAAGGGGAAAATCTAACATACAGTCATGCTTAAGCATTCTGTTGGCCTTTGTATTAATTTGTATAGATTCAACTATGGTTTGAATTTTTTTTTCTAGTCATATGCTGTTTGCTTTTCATCTGAATTATAGTTTTCTCTGATTTACTGGATTTAGTTCATACAAGCTGATCTTCTACAAGATATTTTGCTTCTCCTTTTCTTTTAGTAGATGTAATAACAATAGACTTTAATGAACTTTCATTTGTGATCAAAATTATAGTGGCTTCTGCCAAGTGAGGGAGGCTATTTGGAGGCTGAAGGCATAGAGAAAACATGGAGGATCAAACAAGAATCAATTGCTCGTGAAGTAGATATCTTAAGCGCGAGGAGTCAATATGATATTGTCTTACCAGGTTGAAACCTAAACGTTTTTATTGATTTCTAATGATTAACAGTCAGTCGGAATTTTTCATTCAAACTTTATTGTTTTCCTTATTGAAGTTGAAAGTTTTCATGTCCTATATCTGGTTGTGTGGCTTTTCTCATTTCAGTTATGCAAATTCTGATTCAACTGGCCTAAGCAAAATTAGTTTTGGGATGACCTGTATTGACTGAGAAGAGAGTAGAATTTGGAATATCCTGATTTATCGACAATAAAGAATGAAAAGAAAATTGGAAATATTCTTTTCTTTTTACAGGGTTTTCAGATAAGTTCATTGATATTTGGTGGAAAGAAGAAATAAACGAACTGGAGCAGAATAAAAAATATAGATTTGTTGGGTACTGGATATTAGTTGAGATAATGGTTCAAGGGGTTGAATGTGGGATCGATAACGTTGCATTTATAGTAGATATTAAAAATAAGGCAGATTTCTGTGTGAGGTCTAAAAGCAGGTTTATGCTTTCTGAGGTCTCCTGCATCACAAATCTTACTAAAAAATTTATGACTTAAACCTAATTCTTATCTGCAGATCTCGGTCCTTACACACTGGATTTCACCTCAAGTGGTCGGTATATGGCAGCTGGTGGACGCAAGGGCCATCTGGCTATTTTAGACATGAAGAATATGAGCCTGGTTAAAGAAATTCAGGTATTTTGGGCAGTATGAATTCAAAATAAAACTATATTTTTTCTACCGAGTAGTAATACCTTTTCAGTCAGATACTTTGACCTTAGATTATACATGATTGTTCGCCTCTCTTTTTTTCTTACCAAAATTGTTCGCCTCTTGCTAGATTGATTTAGATATGTTTCTTGCAGCCATGTCCCCATGTCTTAGTCTTCATATGCAAAGATATAATGTACTAGTGTGGAATTTGATGCACCAGATTAGATTCTGAATTTTGTAACCAACGTTATGAAGATAAGAGTTGCGGGAGAGAGAGTGAAAGGCATCATGCAAGTACATTTTAAGCAATTTAATCTTTGAACCTTATCAAGTTGTGATATGTTTTGAGTCAAATTATCAGTTTGATGTAGTTGTAGCTTCCCACTGTCCAAATGTGAAAGTTTAGATGGGTGGATGTTACTGTAGTAAACCCTTTATTGTTTTCCTCAATGTACATTTAGTTCATTAATGGGAAACATCTTTTTTCTATGTTTTTAAATGTTATGCGCAAATGTTGGGTCCTTGTTTGATTTGTACTTCGTGGTTTAACTGGAACATTGGACTGATTAGCTAATTGTTTGTTCAGGTTAGAGAAACAGTGCGTGATGTGGTGTTCTTGCACAATGAGTTGTTCTTTGCTGCTGCCCAGAAAAAGTATGAAACTGTTTGCTTCACTTAAATTAATGTTCTGTAGTTTGGTAATCTTTTTACATTTACAGGGTAGATTATAGATGGAAATTTTTTTCTGTTGCATGTGACTAATATTGCCAAACATCGAATACTCCCATTGTACAATTTTTGTTTGGACAAATGGACAACTCCAGATATTACTAAAACCTGCTCAATCTACTTTGAACTGACTTGTTGATCCAGCAGACTATAGATCTCTCTCACAACCACATTTTTCTTTATCCCTGGTGGTGGCATGGTGATGCACTTTTGTCCCATTTTATATACATTGATTTAGCCCTGTGTACTTGTTGGAGGATTCTCAACTTATAAGCAAAATCTCTTTTTGTAATTTTCACTAGTTTATCTTCTACTTAAGATTGATGTTTTATCTTATTTAGAGGTGCTAACCATTTTAATTAACAACAGGTATCCATATATTTATAACAGGGATGGCACTGAACTTCATTGCTTAAAGGTTAGCTTACTGTGTTGAATAGATTGTTGTCTAACTACATGGCTCGCAATGATTTAAAGGCTTTTCCCTACTATTAGTAACACAATACTAATTATTGTGCAAGTGTTTATTTTCTTATCCCAGGTCTTTGTTTGAGTTGTCTCATTACAGTGCATGTATTGTGAACCGGCTAATCAATTATATCTTCAGTTCATGCTCCTAATGAGTTTATATTATAGATTGCGTAGAGTTTAAAAGCTCTTCAGATAGGTTGGTGATGCTCTGGGAAAATAGCAGTATTTTAAGATTACTCCCTTCTTTCTTTTCTCAAATCGTAATCTGCGACTCGTGGTCACTTCATAAATAGATGTTTAATCTATCCTGGGTTCACTGTTAAAACTTAATTTTCTGAACTGTGATTTCTGCCTTTATCCCATTAATAAATTGGTTTAGGTAAATTATAAGGCAGGTCAAACATGTTGCATAATATGAGATAAAGCATTGAGCCAGAATCTTAAAAGTCAGTTGCTAGCCTTTTTGTGTAATTGTGCTCTAGGCGTTCAATTTCTAGGAACAGTGTTCCTGGTATATATGCAGCTTATTCCATAATTTGCTCTAATACTCTTTACAAGTCAAATAGTTCCTTGTGATCTGTTGTGCAGTCTCCTTTAATAGTTAAGTGAATGGTTTTCAGATGCGTCTGTATGGAGCTAAAGTTATACTTCTTATCATGTAGGAACATGGCGCAGTTTTAAGGCTTCAATTTTTGAAAAACCATTTTCTCTTGGCATCAATAAACAAATCTGGGCAGCTTCGTTATCAGGACGTAACAATGGGCGGGATGGTAGCTAATTACAGGACTGGCTTAGGCCGTACTGATGTGATGCAGGTGAACCCCTACAATGGGGTTGTTGCTTTGGGTCATTCACTTGGTACAGTTTCCATGTGGAAGCCTACAAGCTCTGCTGCTATTCTCAAGAGGCTGTGTCACAAGGGGCCCATCACGGCAATGGCATTCCACCCAAATGGCCATCTCATGGCCACAGCTGGGAAAGAGAAGAAAATTATGCTTTGGGATTTGAGGAACCTTAAGGATGAGCCACTCCAGACTTTGCCAGGGAATGCAGATACTCTTGATTTCAGTCAGAAAGGTCTGCTTGCTCGTTCAACTTCATCATTTGTACAGATCCTTAGAGATTCATCTGGGACTCAGAACTACAATAATTATATGACTCATAAAATAATTAAAGGTTACCAAGTAGAAAAAGTGTTGTTTCGACCTTATGAAGATGTTCTCGGCATAGGGCACTCCATGGGGTGGTCTAGTATTCTAATTCCTGGTTCTGGGGAACCCAACTTTGATTCTTGGGTGGCGAATCCATTTGAAACATCTAAACAGAGAAGAGAGAGGGAAGTGCACTCTCTACTTGATAAGCTCCCGCCTGAGACAGTCATGTTGAATCCCACAAAGATTGGCACAGTAAAGCCTCAGAGGAGGAAAGAGAAGAAAACAAAGGAGGAGAAAGAGGCCGACATGGAAGCCGCTGTGGAAGCGGTCAAGGGCATTGAACCAAAGAAGAAAACAAAAGGAAGGAATAAGCCGAGTAAGAGGACAAAGAAGAAGCAGGAGATAGTTGCGAATGCCAAGAGGCCTTTCTTGGAGCAACAAAAGAAAGAGGAAGAACAAGTGGCTAGGAAGAAGCAGAAAGTAATTGAGCAAGTGGAGCTACCAACATCTTTGCAGCGGTTTTCTCGCAAGAAATCAGCTACATAGTTGTGCTCATCTAGGT
This sequence comes from Prunus fruticosa, assembly GCA_018703695.1. Taxonomy (NCBI): domain Eukaryota; kingdom Viridiplantae; phylum Streptophyta; class Magnoliopsida; order Rosales; family Rosaceae; genus Prunus; species Prunus fruticosa. The sequence goes on from CM031918.1 coordinate 35,023,395, forward strand.
TAAGGTGTTGTATTTTAATTCAATGTTATTCATTTGTGATTTGTGTTTGTCTGTCTTCAATCAAAAATAACTTTTCCATTTATCTATCAGTAAAAGTACGAGCCAAAGGGGTTCTAGTTTCCAAGCTCATCCCCATAATTCAAATTTCAGATTTGGGATTTGATTTCAGTTCAGTAGGGTTCATGTAAATCTAATATTCATAGGATTATGCATTTCGGTTAAACTATGTTGTCCAGATTGATCTGGTTCAGCACAAATAACATGAGCTCAAATGGCAAGCTTAACCTGCGTATTGAATCCATGACATAAGTTCAACCTCCCTTACGTTTTGTGTATAGATCAATTCGGCCTCAAATCGTACGTAGAACCAATGAAACATCACGATTCGAATTGTTTTGGTTTAAATATCAAATTGGTAGCAAAAGCAAGCGTGAAGCCACCCTTAGGCTAGTGCTAATTTTTGGGAAGTTCATCCTATTTAGTGGAAATTAGCCAATCTCATCCTAAAGAAAATGTAGTCCACTTCATTCATCTTAGTGACTCCTTATATATATATAGACACACACACACATACATAGAGAGCTTCCATTGAGGGATCCCTCAAATAAGCTTATTTGAAGGACACATTTATAGGGCCCACTCTGCATTGTATTTCACTAATCCAGGCTGTCTAATTTTCAGATAATCATTCAAAGATCATCTCTACAAACAAAACAAAACAAAACAAATCACTTAAATCCAATATCATTTGACCACTCAATTGAGTAATTGAAATTTAGTAATTTCTTGAAGCACCGTGTTCATTGATTTTTTTGGATACAATTGGATGTCGAAACGGTTTCCAATTTGTCTAATTTTTTGCAAGGAGGATCTATGAATGTAGACTTAAAAAATAGATGGTTTGGATCGTTGAAAAAAAAAATCGTAAGGGACCTTAAAGGGTGTTTTTATTTTAGGGATCCCTCAAATAAGCTTATTTGAGCGATATCCTTGTAGGGCACACTTTGCATTGTATGTAGGTCTCACTCCGCAATGTATTTCACTAATCCAAACGTCTATTTTGTAGATATTTATTCAAAGATCATCTCTACAAAAAAAATCAATTAAATCCGATATCATTTGACCACTCAACTAAATTATTGAAATTCAAATACTTTCTTGAAGCACCGTGTTCATTGGTTTTGTTGATTCCAATTAGATGCCTAAATGATTTTCAATTTGCATGATTTTTTGCAAGGATGATCTTTGAATAAAGATGTGAAAATTAGATGGTTTGGATCGTTGAAAAAAATTTCGTAAGGGACCCTAAGAGCACTTCCACGTCATTGTGCCATGGCAAAGGGTAAGGGCAAGTAAGGGCAAACACTATTCACATGAATAGTGACTGCCCCTAGCAATTTTTTGATGCATTCCAACCCATTGCCACGGCAACTCAAAGGGCAACCATTATTTATATGAGATATGAGGAGAGGAATTTGTATGAATTTTGGTGTGGGAAGTGAAGAACATGACTAAGTATTTATGGAAAAAAATTTTTTTTTGAATTTTTTGGTATTTAAATTAGTCGCTGACGTCAGTTTGCCCAAGCATCAGCCCAGACAAGTCTTGCTTTCAGGCTTGCCCATTTTCATGGGCCCACTTCTTGCCATGGCAACTTTTCCTTTGTGAGGCTTATAGTGTGACGTTAGCGGCCAATTTAAATACAAAAAAAACAAAATAAAATCAAGAAATTCATAAAATAAATTCTATAAATACCTAGCCATGTTCTTCATTTCCCACACCAAAATCCATACAAATTCCTCTCCTCATATCCCATGTGAATAGTGATTGCCCTTGGGTTGCCATGGCAATAGGTAGGAATGCATCAAAAAAATTGCTAGGGCAATCAGGATTCACGTGAATAGTGTATGCCCTTACCCTTTGTCATGGCACCATGGATGGAAGTGCTCTAAAGAGTGTCTCTCAAATAAAATTATTTGAAGAATCCCTCAATAGAATGGGTATATATATATATATATATATATATATATATATATATATATATTGCACACCTCCCTATATACTCCTGGCTCCACCCAACCAAAGCAATCTGTCCAATGATTCGTTTTGTTGAATTTGGATTGCTTTGCTTTGACAAGAAATTAAACAACTATTCTTTATTCTCTAATGTCATAAATTTTTCTTTAAGGGCATGTTTGGTTGGGCTCACTAGATAGGACTGTGCTATATTGTACCTGAAACCCTTGTTTAGTTAGAAAGGGGACTAATTTAAATGGGATTGTGGAGCCCAACAGTACAAAAAAACCCCTCACTCGTTCTCCTTATACAGAGAAGCTGAGAATGGGTTTGCAAAATAAGCCTTCGCAATATTGAACACGCCTCTCTCTCGACTCACGACTCCGCCTCTCCGACTCCACCTCTCGACCCAAGTTCATCGAAAAGGCTTGAAACCCAGCAATCGCCTTGAGATCTTGCTGCTGCTAATGGTCGCGAAGGCCGAGCTCTGGTCGTACATGTGGGTCAGGGACGACGAGGCTTGGGTCTCTGTTTGGCTATCAGAATAGCGCACGGTGTCGGCCTTGAGCTTGGAAGGCGACGACCATGGGCCCCAACTTTGGGGAGGTCTCAAATAAAAGCCGTGATTCATTGAATTGAAGCAAGAGTCGAAGCGGCCATGGCAGATGCAGAGAGTGGAGAAGATGATGGTGAGCTTTGAGATTGAGTTGAATCGTTCATCGTTGAACAAATTGAGTAATGAAAAGTGATTAGGAAGAAAATTAGAGAAAGAATTGATGAAATTTGTGAGAGAATCACAACTGAAGAGTTTTTGGCATGGAGAAAATTTGAGAAAAAGCAAAAATGAGGGAAGGATCAAAAGTCGTGAGGAAGAAGAAGATAGGAAGAAAGATTTTTTATTTTTTTTTTTAAAGACGGGCTGGGAAGGAAAGGAAAAAGAAAAGGAGAAAAATGAGATAAAAATAAATAAAGGAGATAAGATAATTTTAGTCTTTAAAAAATATTAAAATTTATTTGTTTTCATTATTATTTATTTTTAGGTCAAAATCCTTAATTAAAAGTAAATATCAAATATTAAAATAAATATTAGAAATTTATTTATTTATAATTATAATTAATTATTAAAATAATTATTTTTTAGTCCGAACACAACACCAAACATAGGTCTTCACTATTTTTACAATCCAACTTCTTAATCTACGCAGCACCAAACGTAGGTCAGTACTTAATCCAACTTAAGCCAATCCAAGCTAATCCAAGACGTCCCAGGATTTAGTCCAGTTCATGAAGCGTCGTCGTACCAACGACCCCTAAAATAACTTTTTTTTCTTTTATATAAGCGATATTGAGGAAGAGGGAATTGAATCTAGAATCTCAACTGCATGGGTAAATGTTTTTAACCACCTTTTTTTAATTAAAAAAAATGCAAATGATACTAGCGGAAGAGGAAAGTAAATATAGAATCTCACACTTTCAGTTTAAAACAAGGACTAAAATATTGATAATATCGACGGAATATCGCCGATATTATCGTTCTTTCAAGGTCTAGGATAATTTGAACATATCCATACATATATCGTATAATTATCGATAATATCAGGAAATATCAACGTCGATAATATCAAGACATATAGACATCAATAATTTCTCACATGCTTCAACAATATTTGGCCAAAATATCGTGATGATATCGATAATATCAAGATGATGAAGATAGTGAAAATTTTAAACCTCATAGGAACTCTATGTGGTATTAAGTCACTCATGTATCTTACTATGCAATGGATAAAGTGTACAATATTGTAGTAAATCATTATAAATAAATGATTATGGTGTATTTAATCTTCTTTCATTAATTATTACATATTTTCTGCACTTCCAATGTTTGTCAACTTACTATATAATCAACTTAAATAAGTTAAACACATCCAAGGGTGGAACCTGTAATTTTTCGATGGGTGGGCTAGATAAAAATTTTAGCTTAAACTCTAATGATCTTTTTCTTTTTTTCCATTGACTAATTTTCAATAAACTTTATAAGACAAATACATATTAAATGTAACCAAAAAAATACACTATCAAAATTAATGTGTTCAACAAAATAATTGAAAGTGTACCTGTTCAAGTTTCTTATTTCTTGACATCAACCAAATAAGACAAATGCAAAGTGAAAAAATATAAATAATTAAGTTTCACATGTATATTAGTTGTGAACACAAGAAGAATATAATTAGGTTACTGTTCCATTTTTTAAAGCATCTTCTCACATGTGAATTTTAATTACCTACTGTTGTCTATAATTATGGGTTGAAAGACTTGTGAGGGTTTCTACTGAGTACAATATTAAGAAGCTTTCCCTTTTTATTTTGGGGGGAAAAACGATTATTGACTTTGCCAACCAAGAAAAAAGAAGCAAAAGGCTACATGCCTCGAGGGGAAAAAAACAAAACCCAGGCTGCTAAGCAATTGCATGATTCGGTCAATTTGATTGGAGGATTGGATTTAAAGTAAAAGGCAGCAAACTTGGCGGGCCATATAGATATAGGTAATATTTTTTTCTTCAAAGCTTTCCTGGCCTACAGCCCACCACAGCCGTGGTTGTAGTTTCGCCCTTGAACACATCATTTAATGCATTTTTTTTTAATTTTTTGTTATAAATTAAAAAATAATTAATTAAATAAACATTATCCAAAGTTTCCATAAAAATTTTCCCTTTTCTTTTTTTTTTTTACATTCCATGATATGTACTCAACTTTTACCGATATCAAAAATTTCTCAATATTTTCATCAAAAATTTCATATTTTCGGACCATTATATTTCCGAAACTTGGTTCAAAGCATGTCCTACAGTTGTCAAGGTAAAAAAATAGGGAACCCGAGTGTCGTCACTGTGTCTTCCATCGTTAAAAGGGATACTTTGAAGTCGGTGTGGTTTTATTTTCTGATGACGACCCTCTTATCCTTCACCCCAAGCACCCGCTCTCTCCACCTCCGCACTTTCTCTAACGTGAGCCATTATCATCGCCTCAGCCCCACCACCCTCCTCATCAGCTACCCACATCCGTTCCCACGTGTCCAGATCCTCTACCGTGCGCCGCATGCTCCCCCACGCCCCTTCCTTTCCTCCTCCGCCCTACGCGCCGCCGCCGATGGCCTCTTGCAGGACGCCGGAGCCACCGCGTTTGTGCTCGCCGGCGCGTACGGCCTCGTCCTCTGCTTCGACAATCTCACGCAGCGAAACCTTCTCCAGCAGGTCATTTTGCTCTCCCGTTGATTTTTCTTCGAATCTCCAATTAATTGTTTCCATTTTGATTTTCCATTTCTGGTACCTTGTGGAATTTTTGTTCTGTTTGTGGTCACAGATTTGCTACTTTGATTTTGAATCTGTGAAATGCGGAAAATGGAAGTAGGACAACCCCACTGATACTGTTCTGCTTTTCTCTGTTTTTACTGAAAAGTTGAGAAGTTACCATATTTTACTAAAGGGGTAACATTTACTTACCCCAAAAAAACAATAGTTCCATAGTTTGCCTACTTAAAAGAAAAGAAGCAATAATGGCATATAGTCCTATAACTTTTTCTCAAATTTTTGTCACATAAACCAATCACTATTTGGTTCAAATCTTATCAACAACAAATGTTGGATAAAAAAAATATTTAAAAAAATGGTGACATAATAGGATGTTATTTCTTAAAAATAACTTAGGTCTAAAGTAAATTTGCAGACGTTGGCTAGGCCAGTTGGACATCACTGCGAGCAAATGAAACATAATAAATAACGGGTGGTGTTTGATTAAAACATACCTGCACCAGAGTGTATACACCCCTTGTGTCTATAGCACTTATCACGTTATATCGTAGCATGTGGTGTTTGATGAAAACTTCCCTTAACGAGGTGTATATATCCTTTGTGTCTATAACACTTATAATGTGCTATAAGTGTTTGATACGTGTTATAGGCACTAGGAGGTATACACCTTGTCATATGTAGGTTTTACTCGTGGCATTTTGATCTCTCTAGCATTACTCTTTAAAATGTGCACCTATATCATTAGCATATAAATCTTTAAAATGTGCACCTATATCATTAGCATATAAATTGTAATATACGTAATGTGTTACTTTTTTATTTGTTAAGTAGTGTTGACACCATATGTGTTGATCTCACCTTCCCCCTTAAGAAAATCCCACCAATTAAGGGATAACTTTTGCTTGTCATACATCACATCCCACCAAACAAGGAGTAGCTAGCTTTCTCATGGCCCAAGACCTTAAATGAAGGGGAGCCATGCAAATATCCCAGCCATCAATCAATCTTGTCTACTCCAATTTGGACTATAAAAGAGAGCTCACCACCTCCGACCAAAGGGATCGGCTGCTACTTCTTCATTTCTCCAAGAGTTGTCCAAAGTTCTCCCAAGCTTTCTATTACTCTTCTACTAGAGCTCTTAAGCCTCTCTCCCCATATTTCTCTCATGTACAATGTAATCCCCATATTCAAATACAAATACAAATCTATAAACTATAGTGGATGTAGCCCCATTATGAGTAAACCACTCAAACACTTTGTTATGTGTATGATTATGTCTTAATCCGCTAGGTACAAATTCACCTGTTAACAAGTAGCATGTGATGTTTTTCACATTTCTTCTTCGCTTACACAATAATTGAATGCAGAGTTTAAGCAGAAAATTGGTGCATATATTATCTGGGTTCCTTTTCATGCTTTCCTGGCCAATTTTCAGGTAACCCTTTCACTATTTTTGTTCAGAATTTCTACAACTTGTTTGTTGTTCATTCTTTTATAGCGGGCAGTGCTAGAAGTTTCCTTGACTACTTGAGCTCATCTTTCATCCTAGAATAGCACCTCAACAGCGGCTCGCTACTTTGCCTCTGTCGTTCCCCTTGTCAATTGCTTGAGGCTTCTTCTTCATGGCCTCTCCATAGTCACCAATGAAGGACTAGTCAAATCTGTCACCCGAGAAGGAAACCCGAAGTAAGTTTTACCAATAATTAAACCTTATACTTGCAGCTAATTTTTCTAAAGCCAGAGTGATTTAACTTCCTTTTTTTAACATCTGCAGGGAGTTGCTTAGAGGTCCTTTGTATTATGTTCTGATTTTGATTTTATGTGCTGTTGTATTTTGGCGTGAGTCTCCAGTTGGAGTGGTCTCCTTGGCAATGATGTGTGGTGGGGATGGTAACTTCTCTAGTTTCTCCAACCAAATTCACATGTCCCTTACTCATTATTCCATAAAACCAGTTTTATACAACGACGTGTCTATCTCTCAAGAAGAACTTACCTGTAACATTCACTAGCCCTCTCTCGCAATGCATCTCTCGTCACACATCATGTGAGAGAGGGCTGGGAACCCGCTGCAGTAAGTTTTAGTCCTATCTCTCTCATCATGGCATGTCATGTGATGAGAGAGACAAGCACACGACACGATTGTATATAACTGGTGGTATGGAAGAAAAATTTCTCTTACTGCTTCCAATAGTGCAATGATAACCTTTTCAACTTGGCTGTTTATAGGTGTAGCTGATATCATGGGAAGAAAATTTGGGTCCATAAAGATCCCTTATAATAAAAAAAAGAGTTGGGCTGGTAGCATATCCATGTTTCTTTTTGGGTTCTTGGTGTCCATTGGGATGCTCTACTATTACTCATTTCTGGGATATTTTCAATTGAATTGGGTCGAGACAGTTGAAAAGGTAGCATTGATTTCTCTGGTGGCAACAATAGTGGAGTCTCTTCCAATTACAGATGTACTAGATGACAATATATCTGTTCCATTGGTGAGCATGGCAGCAGCATACTTGAGTTTCTCCTTGTAATGAGTAGCTGTCGTTCGGCTCTGCAGTGATTAAGCGTTCAAAGCTCTGTTGTGAATGGGAATGTATGCAAAGTCGAAACCGCATCCATTGAGCTCAGTGACACATTGACAAAAATAGAGCAAAACAAAAAAGCAAACCAATTTTAGAGCCAACAAGGTAATTAGTGTCTAGCTAATTTTCATGCCATCCTATGAGAAAGGGTCTTATTTTCTGAGTTGTTTTGTATTCTTAGCGAGCAGTTACCCATGTATCCAAGATCAGAATTCGGCCTACTTCCCCCTTTCGATTTCCTTTTGTAACCAAAAAGTGAAAATGTTATGTTTAGGGGCTAAATTTCAAATGCATCGTAGCTTCAACAGATGGGCTTCCGGATTATGAACTGCATATATGCCTAACAATTGCCAATTCTGCATTGTCCCTAGGTTAATCCCTACCTTGGGTGGGTTTTATATGCCAATTTGATCACCACAATTGGTTGCTCTTCGCATCCAAGCTCATAGTTAAAAAAAAAAAAATCAAAAGCGGATTCTAAAGGTGCATCAAATCATTTGGCTTAACGACATTTAGTCTCCACTTTTTAGAGGAGGGAGTCTTGAGTTCAAATCTCATAGATGTGGTGTTGAATAAATTAAAAAAAGGCACAGGATTACATTATTTATTTGCTTGAGCTTAGGGCATGTGTTTGATAAGACTCGGGATTACAATTTTCTTTGCTCCCATGAACAAACGCCACATGGATTGAGTAGGTTTAGGCCAAAAGGAAAAAACAAACCAACATGGATTCAAGTAGGCTGCATTTGACCCACGCGGCCCAAATTTTTTTGTAGGTCTAATATCAAATGTAGAGCACTCAGCTGGGCCAAAGTATGATAATAGGATTTTATCTGTAAAACGTTTCCCCACAACAATGTTTTTAATAGAAATATTAATCATAAACAAAGAATATAATTGTTCCTAAGCATCCCAATTCTAGCCGATTAGTTATTAGTTTAGTGGTATTTATGTCGGAAGATATCTCAAGTTCGAATCTCCCTTCGTTGATATAAAAAATTAATATAAAAAACAAAAATGTTATGTTGTGAGCTGAGAATAATAGGCTGTTAAAGCATACTTAGTTGTTCACGTAAAATAATCAAAAGCTGTTTATGGGAAAGTTTCACAACCATTTGGTTTGCAGATAATGTATATATAATTATCATACTGCAGTTTATATGTTGAAGCTTGGCCAATATTGTTCTGCATATCGGAACAAATAATCACCTTTACAAGATTCCACCTTTATAGAATTATTTTCATTAACACCCTTGAAGTTTTCGGTTTTTGTTTTTCACAAAACCCCCTAAGATTTCATAACTTACACAAACACCCCCATGAGGTTTTAAATTGTTTTCACAAAACCTTTTTTTGTTGATTATGATTGATGATTTTATGTACAAAAGTTCTCCAAATGACAAAGTTAGCCTTTGAGATTAGATTGCTATACATTTATTGAGGTTAGTTTTGTCATTTGGATAAGTTTTTTTTATTAATGAAATCATCAATTTTTTGAGACGAACAATCAACGAAAATGTGCTTTGTGAAAACAATTTGAAACATCAGGGGTGTTTGTAATTTTTTAAACCTCAACGGGTTTTGTAAAAACACTGAAAACCTTAGAGGGTGTTAGTGTAACTCTACCTTTATACCTTGTCAATTAAAGATAGGCATAAAGGATATTAAACATGATTAAAGTCATTAAAAAAGGGTTTTTCACAAAGAGATCCATTTTAACATGACATTTTATAAATAAATTAAAGACCTCAATGAGCTTATTTGGAGAGAAAAACCATAAACTAGTCACTTGCATTTTCTAATTGGTTCTTAGTGTGCTACAATTTTCTAAGAACCAATGAAAAATGACAAACAGTTAGTTGAGGGTTTTTCTCTCCGAACAGACTCTTTAAGGATTTTTGTATAAAATTTCATGTTAAAATGGATTGAGTTATTAAAAAAATAGTTAGATCAATGAATAATGCCCTTGAATTTTGGCATATCCTTTCGGCATAAAAGGGGAAAGCGACTTGAATTTTGTGATACAATCTGAAGAAAAAATACGTGGTGGAAGATGGAAGATGCTGAAAAGCAGCCACATTCGTAGTAGTGGCATGTTCAATTATTTTTGGCTTCAATTCAATGGGGCCTCTTCGATGGTTTTCGAGGTCATTATAGTTCTTGGTTTTTCTCGTGAATTGTAATCGTCTATGTAAAGAAAAATATAAATAAAAAAATATGAAAATCCAAGCCAATCAACTGCTAATAAGGTTGACGATTGACGAGGAATAATGTTATTGGCAAGGCTTATCTTTATCTTTGGTTGTTGTTGCCCTAGTTGATTGAACAACAACATGCCATAAGTCGTCTCCACAGGATAGGATGCGTTGACCAAAAGCGTCTCCACAGGATAGGATGTGTTGTTCAAAAGCGTCGCAAGTGTTAACAACTTCCCACCATTGGTAACTGCCTAGCCACTGCTTGGCGGGTCTAGTGCTCTTTTATATATGGATTTTGGACCATACTTACATATTTCATGAATGCATGATTATGGTATGAAGTTTGATTTCATAGAAACCTAACTTACTGGTGCCGATATTGTTCATAATTTAACTATCTGTAAAATCAAGTAAGTGTGGGGTTTTATTTGAAACTACTCATTATATATTGTATTTTATTTATCAGCTTTCTAATGTGAGGTTTACATTCTTAAACGTCATATACTATAATCCAAATATCAAAATATAACAAAAGAAAAAAACATATACACTTCAAGACTTTTATCAATTCATGTTAACACTAGATAAAACGTTTGTCCAAGACCCGAATTTAATACAATAGTAGGGTGGGTATGGATATAATTAGGTTTACCCTAATCAATATGCAAAATAAAATTTGAAGTGCAATTCAAGACGCTATACTTGTGCTTGTTGCTATACCATAGCCAATATAGAAGAGATGGCATTACTAATAAAGAGTAAAGTCCGGATTCAAATCTCACACATCTCACAATTTTATACCTAAAAATAATTAACAGAAAAAGTTAGGTAGATATGGTATGGACACGAAAAAATTCAAAGAAAAAGAAGCTCATCTTTCCCCCTATAGACTGAAGAGATCATAAATGTTAAACGTGTTTTAGTTGAGAAAGTATGCATCATCCTATTAGGACCGCCACCACCATGGCTAAACCGAAGGCGACGTTGGAAGCTAATGCCTGAAAATCTATGTCGGAAAGTCATAGTCTTTTGGTAAATGCATTTGCTTTTGCACCATAGTAAAGAAGCTACTCGAACGAGGCCAGCTTAAGTAGCCCACAAAACAATTATTAATCCACATTAGACAAGGACGACACATAGATATTGCCTCTCGTTTGTCGATAATAAAAAATATTTAAAATATTTGCTATGATTTCCATCCAATAAAAGAGGCTATTTCCACTATTTGTATCTTCTGCACCTTTCATTTTCGTTCTAGTGGTTTCGGACACGTCCAATTTCTTAACAAAATAAGCGCCTGTTCCTTAATTATGTGGAGGGTTGTTATTATACTAATAACTAGTTCTTTTTTTCATCAATTGAGAGAAAGGATATTCGAATTTAAAACATATTTCTAATATTAAGAAAATAGATTTTTTTTTTTCCCAAACGAAGAGAGTTTTATTCAAGACGAATTGAAAGGTTTACATCTAGCCAAAATATCAAAAATTTACTCAGGCCACACTTGGTCCCAGACGTGGTTACCTCTTACTCTAGACAAAACGACCGCAACCTCATGCGCTGTCTTATTACATTGACGGGGAATAACTATAAAAACAACATGTTGTAGCTTACTAGCAAGCATCTTGATGTCAAAAATGACATGTTGTAGCTTACTAGCAAGCATCTTTATCTCAAAAACAATAACTTCCACCGTAACTTCTACGTAACGCTCACATCTAAGCATCTGGATCATTCGCAAAAAGTCAAATTCAACTTCCACACAAAACATTCGACACTTGAGGCAAGCAAGCAAAGCTTTCGATATGAAAAGACAAGAGAAAGTTCATAAAAGGTTGCAAGAAAATTCGTGGACATATATTCATCATTTTCATTCCTATGTGTATACATCCGCAATTTCCAACTAATAGCCAAATACGATGAGAAATTTCGCAGTTTCCAAACCCTACAAAGCTCCAAAAGCCAAAATGGATAATAATAATAATAATAACAATAATACCAGGTCACTCAATTGTTCATACTACTGTAGTCCTTGATGTAAATTTGGTACAAAAAGGGAGACCACGGCAAAGAATGTTTTGTTCTTGAAAGAATCCACTTCACCGCAAAGAATTTCAGGCCACAAAATAATAGCAAAATATTTAAATAAAAAAGCAAACACAGTGTTTTTTTAACGTCAAATCCTGTCAGTCAACTGCGCCCCCCCCCCCCCCCCGCGGCAAGTACGCCTTCCTATCCAAATTCATTTTATTCTGAACATTGCTAACTGGGGGAGAAAACAACTTTGTTATGACCAACATTTTTTAATTTCATAAAACAAATACAAGTTGGATAGAACCCAATTAATTAATTGAAAGAGGGCTTGAGAGTTTTATTTATTTATTTATTTAACTGTGTTACCTTAAAACATTTAAGGTTTTTTTATAAATTTTTTTATAATACAAATCAAACTAATGTTTACTTGATACAAAATCTGTAATTATATTACCGTTGTTCACGAATTTAATATTCCTTCATACTTACGAAGTGTTGCATATACTTCATACTCACAAGTGATGTTAAAGACAGTTGTCCGCACGCATGAGTAGTCGTTAGACGGTGATGTTGATCCATGAAGCTTTACTTGTTTAGGGCATACAATTGGAGATCGAAATTATAGGTGTCTTGTAGCCAAATTGTCATGAGGAGTCACTCTCAACTCTCCACCACCACAAATGAAAAGTTAGCGACCAAGGTGAGTTTCAGTCCATTCCATTACGTATTGTAGTATACTGACTTCTTTCAAATTCTCATCCCATGCATGGGTCTTATAGCTACTAAGGGAAAAATAATTGGCTATATTCTCAAAATATGAAAACATCTCATTTTCATCTCATCAATGGCAGAAAAACTTGTATGAATTGGGTTAATTAGTAATGAGCATCTAAGTGCAAATGTTTTTCTTTTTTAGGGGAGGGGGAGGGGGTGGATAAAGACTACCTATCTTTTCGAAATGAAAAGCCAAGAGCTTATTTGGAAAGGTGTATTGGTCATCTTTCTAAGTACATTTTGTATTGATTACCGACTTATATGCAGTGGATATTTGTAAAGGAGATGCGTTTAATAATCTTCAATCATATATAATTTCTATTTTCAAATTAAGTGTTAGCTTAGAAAATTATAAAATTTATACTCCGACTGTGTCTCTAGTTTTGGTAGTTACAATGACTAGGAATATTAAAATAATGATCATTAGTAATAAGGAGCCATTAGGAGTTGATTTATCATTTCTTTGATTTAGGAGCCCCAGAAATCTCCTTATTTTAGAAGATAAATATAGAACATAGTTGGAGTTGAGCTTTTTCAACTCATCTCTAAATTTTAGCTTAAAAAACTCATACAAAGAGTCCGTTAAAGATGCTCTTAATACATGCGTCTCCCTAAATACCAAATATTATTCCGACGATCTAACATATCCCCTTGTTTTTTAATTCAAGGGTTTTCAATCTAATACTTCTACATTATTCACTTCACCCATCCATTCTCTATGTCACCTAAAGCTAAAACTCATCAACATAATGAAAACATATGTGAAACTTAATTATTTATATTTATATTTTGCACTTTGTATTTGTGAAGCTTATTATTATAATGTCACATCAGAATCAAGTAAGTAAAAGAGTAAAAACTATTCATTCATTCTTCAAGAAAAAATATGATGGTGATAAATTAGACATTAACAAGGCTTCTACATCCAATAATAAGGCTTCACCATCAATTGAGCCACTTCATCACACATCTCCAGTAGTTGAACCCAATGAGTTTGATGTTGCTTATTTGGAATGAAACCCTGGGAAACGTATTCAAATATGTGATTACCCTATTAATCAACGTGATGAGGTTCGACGTGCTTATATCAAAGTTGGACCTTACCAAGTACCAACCAAAACTTTCAAAATATCTGAGGTCTCAGTTTGGATCGCAATATTGTCGATTTCAATATTCTTGGTTCTACCAATTTCCATGGTTAAAGTATTCCCCTTCAGAAGATAAAGTCTATTATTTTCCATGCTTTGTTTTTAGCTAATAATAATAACAATAATAATAATATGAAGCACATCTTATACGCAACTTGTATTTATAAAAACCAACTTGAATTCATTGTATGGCGGCAAAGAATTTTTTGTTCTTGAAAGAATCCAGTTCACCACAAAGAATTTTAGGCACAAAAAAATAATAGCAAGTGGCAAAGTGGGTTGCTTTTAATTAGGTTTTTTTTTTTTTTTTTTTTTTTTTGTGTTGAGAATTATAGCGATAGATACATTGCATTGGAGAGGGGCACTTATCCTGGAATTTCAACAGGTGACCAAGGGGGGTTGCTTTTAATTAGGCTTTGGGGACCATAAACGCTCCCAAGTTATTTAAATAAAAAAGCAAACACAATGTGTTTTTTTTATAGTCAAATTCATTTTATTCTAAATATTGCTAACGGGGGGAGAAAACAACTTTGTTATGACCAACCTTTTTAAATTTTATAATTTTATAAAACAAATACAAGTTAAATATTGAAAGAGGGCTTGAGAGTTTATTTATTTATTTATTTATTTTTATTTTTACAAATCAAGCTAGTGTTTACTTGATACAAAATCTGTAATTATATTACTACTGTGTTCACCAATTTAATATTCCTTCATATACAATATGCAACTCGCAAGTGATGTTAAAGACAGTCGTTCGTGCACGTGAGTAGTTGTCAGACAGATGTTATTCCATGAAGCTTTATTTGTTTTAGGCATACGATTGGAGATCAATATTATAGGTGTCTTGTAGCCAAACTGTCATAAGGAGTCACTCTCAACTCTCCACCACCACAGATGAAAAGTTAGCGACCAAGGTGAGTTTCAGCCCATTCCATTACCCATTATAGTGACTTCTTTCAAATTCTCATCCCATGGCAGATATTGCATATAGCTCGACCGTTGCCTTTTGTGGTGATTTTCTATCAAACGCGTTGAGTTCTCATGCATGGGTTACCTTAGCTACTAAGGGAAAAATGATTGGCTATATTCTCATTTTTATCTCATCAATCGCAGAAAAACTTGTATGAATCGAGTTATCATGATGCATGGGCTAACAAATTAATTAGTAGTGAGCATCTAAGTACAAATGTTTATCTTTTTTAGGGGAGGGGGAGGATAAAGACTACCTATCTTTTCGAAATGAAAAGCCAAGAGCTTATTTGGAAAGGTGTATAATCATCTTTCTAAGTACAGTTTGTATTGATTACCGACTTAATATGTAGTGGATATTTATAAAGGAGATGCGTTTAATCATCTTCAATCATATATACTCTCTATTTTCAAATTAAATGTTAGCTTAGAAAACTATAAAATTAGATTAGTAACTCCTTATAAAATTTATACTCCGACTGTGTCTCTAGTTTGGTAGTTACCATGATTAGGAATATTGAAAAAATGATCATTAGTAATAAGGAGTCACTAGGAGTTCATTTATCATTTCTTTGAAGAGTCCTAGAAGTCGTCCTATTTTAGAAGATGAATATAGGGCATAGTTGGAGTTGAGCTTTTTCAATTCATCTCTAAATTTTAGCTAAAAAAACTTATATAGAGAGTCCGTTATGTTAGCGAGATCCTAGTGTAATTAGGAGATTTACTTCCTAGTATATTAAGATTCTATTTATTTCCTTTTTGTATAGATATTATGTAATTAGGATTTTATCTTATTTCATAGTATAACCCTGCTAGGGTTTGTAACCTTGTATTATAAATACCTCCTTTTGGAGAATGAAATACAACCTGAAAATATTCTACACATATTGTTTGACATGGTATCAGAGCAAGACTTCACGTGTTGGGCCCAACGGCCACACGTGCTCCCACGTCACCCAATATGTGTTGTCCACGTGTTGATCGGTTCATAATTGTATATTATTTCTTACCCTTCTAGCTTATGATTTGGTTATGTTTTTGAGTTAAACTTGTGCTTTTAATCCTTTTTGTGTTTATATTTCAGTTAATTGAGCTTTAGGTAACAATGATGGCTTTGGAGAACATAATTCATGCAATTCATGCATGTTAAGGCCTGATTTGGATCTGGGAAGAAGAGCTTAAAGACAAACTCATTTTTGCTACAGCCCTCTGCCAGTCCAGTTCCGTAGGTCATATTGCAAGCTTTGTTTCAGCAACCTACATAGCTCGAATGAGGCCACATTCTTCATGAAAGTTGTTCCAATGGGTGTGTACTATAACATATCCAAAATTCATCCCCATTGGATAAATCTGGAGTCCGTTACCTAGCAAACACTGAACCATGCTCAGGATGGATCTTATCAGCGTGGAAAATGAGTTAGCAATTTGTTTCGGCCTTAACTTTCTCCTCCGACCTTGGATTGGCCCAAATAACATATGGCTGGAAAGAAGACATTCTGAACTTCAATTTCAAGTGCTTAAAGTCCAAATTTGATTAAGAGAAGCCCAAGTTGTAAGCCCTTGAAGTTGCTGGTCATGCTGACCTCAGCATGTGCTGGTTGGATGCTTGGTCATGGTGAGCTAGGCATGAGCTATCATTTCTGGTTGGAAGCTTGGTCATGGTGACATGAAGATGAGCTAGGGCTGCTGGTGGGATTTAGTGGTGAAGTGCATCAACCAATTCAAAATTTTCTAATACAAGTGCATCAACCATTCAAGATTTTCTAATACAAGTGCATCAACCATTTCAGATTTTATAATTCAAGTGTTGTATGCATTAGTCTTATTGAATTCAGATTTTCACTTCCCCTAGGCCTATAAATAAGGAAGTTCTCTAAGCTTGTAAAAACACCCCAAGGGGGGGAGCTCTCAAGCTCTTCTCTAGAGCTCCCTTCCCTTATCTCCCTCAAATTCTTTTAGTTTCCCTTTGTAGTTCTCAATTGTTGTAATAAGATCATTCTACTAAATTTTCTTTTTATTAAAGTTCTCCAAACACTTCTCCTCCCTTCTCCAAATTTCCCAAACACATTTCCCTTCTCTTCCAAAAGTCTCCATGTCTCAAACACTTCACAAACACCTTTCTCTCCACTCCCTAAGTTCTCAAATTCTCCAAGTTCACAAACATTCTCCATGTTCTCCAAACACTTTCTCAAACAAATCTCTCTTCCCTTCCAAATCATCAAAGCTCTCAAACACAATTCCCTTTTCTTCCAAAATCCTCAAAGCTCTCAAACACATTTTCTTCCAAAAGTCTCCAAATCTCTCAAACACTTCTCCCTTCTCTAAAGCTCCCAAACACTTCTCAAACACTTTCTTCTCCCTCCTTAAAGTTCTCAAACACTTCCTTTCTTCCTCAAAGTTCTCTTAGTTTCCTTAATGTTTTCTTAGTTGTAATTTATTTCTCTTGTAATGTACATTCTTTCTTCTTGTTTTGTTTCTTTTGTTTTCATTTTTGTTTTGTGTAGGAAAATTGAATTGGATCATTCAATCACCAATCCCTGTGGAATCGACCTCGCACTTACATATGCTAAACTACCAACGGTTCGTGCACTTGCGAGTATCACAAGTTGAGGATGCAGTTGAACCCATTTTGGTGCAGCTGAATCTACGCAACAATTTTTGGCGCCGTTGCCGGGGATCGGTAACATTGTTTGATTCTATTTGGTTTTCCTACTTTTTATTTATTTTTATCTTTTTCATAACTGCACAGTTTCATGTTTTAAAGTTAATGGCGTTAATTGACAAGTTGTGTTTGTAGTCCAACGGACAAGGACAATTGCCTGACAAGCTAGAGAACTGGGTTTGAGTCCCAGCTTACACAACACCAAAAAAAAAAGGTTCAAGTAGCATGTTGGTTATTTCTAGTTTATGGTTTCATTCACTTGCTCTTAATTAAATATCTTGTTCAAGTTTACATAAACACCATATGACTCTTGGACTGATTAGTGAATGAATGGGTAGATATTAAAGACAAACACCATGTTTAAATTCTACTTGGTTCTTTATTGTTCTTCTTGTTCTTAATGGGTTCGGAATTTGTGTTTAGACTAAACACCATAGCTAAATGCTTTTTCTGAATACTTGATTAAAACCACACACCATATGGATAATCATATTTGAGAAAGAACGAACTCCATAATCTAGTTTGATTTACTTTGTTGCTTGTTACTTTGAAGCATGAAAGTGTTGATTTTTCCTTTTCCTTTTTTAGTTTTTACTTATTTATTTCCTAATCCTTTTAATTCCGTTTCAAGTTTTTGTGTGCTTGTTCTAGCAATTTAAATAGCTCAATAAAAATGGAGAGAGATGGCAACCTCAACCATAAGAATGGGGAGTGTGGAGTAGTGGGAGAAGTCGCGACCTCCAAATGCATCCATGCTCGACCTAATCGCTTCAAGGGGGAGCATTTCAATCCTTTCTCTTTACTTGTTATTATTTTAAATTTCTGTTTCTTTTTATAAAATATTTTAAAAAAAAATTATAAAAAATTAAAAAATTAAAATAAAAAAAAAAGATTTTTCATATAAACTGAATTTTGGTCATCCATGAGTTGCTTGTATATTTGTGTGTTTAAAAAAAAAAAATTTAAAAAAATTGAAAATTGAGTTTTTATTTATTTTTCCTTGTAAATTGAAATTTGGAACTTCTCTGTTTTTTTTTTTTTGTGGTTAGTTAGTTTATTTCTAAGTGTTAAAAACGCATTTTTTATTTCACTCAAACACTGCATTACAAACAAAGAAAAAAAAAAGGGTAAAAAAATTTAAAACAAAAAAACAAAAAAAACATTCAAGTAAATTAAAAATAAAAACAACTTCTTCATCTTCATCTTCATGGCATGCCTCTATTCTCTCTTACTTGCAGAATTTGCAGCAGCTCCACATGGTCCTCATTCTTTCTCTGCAATGCTTCCACGTGCTGATTGGCAAGGAGAGCCGCTTCTGGAGTCCGCCACCATAGCCTTCAAGAAAGCTACTTCCTCGCTTAGCGCGGCACACTCCCGTGTCCTCGCCAGGAATCGCATGCCTAAATTGGTAGCCGAGACCGCGTGGAGCACCGTTAAATTGTGGGACTCCTCCACTGCTGCCTTGTCAGACCTCTTTGCCACATGGAGATGATCTGCGATGTGAGCTTGCTGCCAATCATGCCTTCCAGGAGCGCGCTCTCGTTCGGCACCGCCTCAGAAAAGTTCGGTATTGCCTCAACAAAGTTTGAGGCTGTACCGTGATGATATGTGGAGTTTGGGAAGACAAGGTTTGTAGGAGCCCTTATCCGCGCATTCGGTGGCGCAAGGGACAATTCAAGGCTAAGATCATCAAGGTGAGTGCATGAGAATGCCATTGTTTTGTTTTTGGATTTTTTGATGTTTTTCTTTGAATTTGCAGGAAGAAATGCGGGGTGCTCTTCTACTTCACCGAGAAGTGTTTAAATAGATTTATGCTGACGAGGGAGCCGAAAGCACTTCGGATCTCGAGGGTGCTATCCTGTGCTCTTTTCTCGGATCCCTTCATTTCTGGCGCAAATTGCGAGCGCATTTTTTTTAAAAGGGAGCATGTCTACACTTTCACTTACTTTTGGCTCTCTGTTTTCTGATGTTTGTGTTTTTGCTTTTTCAGTTGTTATTTTATTTTATTTTATTTTATTTTTTATTTTTTTCCAATTGTTTTCTTCTTGTTTGTCAGGTTTCTCAAGAATTTAATTGGAAGAAGAGATAAAATTAAAGATGCGTCTTGGACACCTGGTGCAAGAATCCCATCTCTTCTTTTAAATTCTTGTTTGAATTGTGTGTTTATTTCAGTTTTTTTTTATTTTGTTTTTATTTAATTAGTTAGTATAATTTAAAACTCATAGGGTATTCTTTGAAGGAGCTAAACTTTTGGTAACTCCAGTGAGCAACCGCAGTCTATACAGTGTCTAGGAGTTCTTTAGGCGGCACCTTTGGTGTCTAAGAAGTTTGGGTTTTAAGAGGGACCATTGTGACCCCTCCAACCTTCCCGGATCTCCTGGCTGTGTTTTCTGAGGCCCTTAACTGGTCATCCTTAAGTTTTTCTTTTAAAAGAAAAAGCAGTTACTTGTGTGTTTACTTAACTAAAAATTAAAATGCATGTTTGGGTTTTCATGTTTTTGTTTGATCGTCGTTATTTAGATTTAGGGTCATTCGTGTCTTTTGAGATAACATAACTTTTTATTTCCCAATTTTTTTTTTTTAAAAAAAAACATACACTTTAAAATTAAAAAAAACCGAAATCATTTCTTCTTGGCGCTCGGTGTCTCGACCATAGGAGCTTTTAGTTTGGCCCTCTGGCTGTCCTCTTCCTGCGCTTCACGCACAGCCTCTTGGGGCTCATCACTTGAGCTCCCAAAGATCGCAATCTTAGCTTCAGTATAACTTTTCTCGCGATCTGGTTTCTTGCGTTTACCCGGTCGGTCTAGGTCCTCCAGCTGTTTTCGCATGTCGCGAGAGTACAACTCTACAATCTTTGTTAGGTTTTTATTCTCGTCCCGCAACACTTCTAGCTGGTGTCGATTCACCTCCACTATCCTTGACCGCTCCCTTTTCAAGCTTTTTATAGCACTTTGACACTCTTCAACCATACTGTGCTCCGCCGCTCACTGACCTTTCAGCACCTCTACCTCATGGGACTTCGCAGTAGGCGATGAACCAAACTTGCGACACATGCTGGACTCTGCATGATCAGTGCCAGGGCATCACTCATGACCCGGTTGTCATCCCTTGTCCCGAACACACGTATATCCTTGGGAGTCACCAAATTTCTGCCAACTCCAATGGCAACATCGTTGTCTAGGAGTATTGAGTCATTGACAGTCACAGGATCCCGTGCGGAGGCAAAGTAGGGCATCCACACTGGTGCTACTGCTTGGCCTCGTGTTTGAGTCGGTGGAGCTAGGTTGAGATCCAACGAAAAGGGGTAGGAAGAGGCCATTTGATTTCTCAGTTTTTTTTTCTTGCTTCTTTTCTCTTTTGGGTTTCTGAGTTTGTGTTTTTGTTTTTTTTCCCTTCTTTTTCCTTCTTATAGATGTAGTCTTTGACAAACCCTAACCATTGAGCGTCTAAGCATTTTCTAAATCTCCAGCGTTCCTTCGAGTCCCACAACCATCTCACTTTCCAACCGTTTCCAACTCATTTGTCACGACTTGCTTTGTCTGAACGGACGCGTCCAGCAAAGTCGTCGCGCATTTCCATGGCCCCGTAATTTTCGCTTGTGGATCTGCGGCGCCTTATACGTCGACACGTGGCTCCTGCTTTCTGCCCGTGACTATCCATGAGACGACATCAGGGACCACATTCCCTCTTTTTAGAAATCCCGCTTTGCGCTCATAATTCACGTTTTATCTTTTTAAGAAAAAAAAATTAAATTAAAACATGTGGGCTTCAGATTTCAGGTTGGGTCGGGTTTTACCGTTTTGGGTTAATTTCATTTTGGGTTGGGCTTTCAATTGTTTGGGTTTCAGTTGATGTAAGACTATCTGTTAGGGCTTACTGTTTTGAGTGTTTTACTGTTTCGTGTTTTTTTTTTAATTTGATTGTTTGTTTTGTAATTTTTATTTTATAATTATTTTATTTTAATTCTTGTGTGTTTTGTGATTTTTTTTATTTGCTTTAATACCTTTCATTTGTTGTTATGACATTGTTTGTGGCTAATTTTTAAACACTGAGGACAATGTTCATTTCTAGGTTTGGGGGTATTGGAGTTTAGCATGTAAATTTGGTTTTTCTTTAAAAATAAAATAAAATAAAAAAATAAAAAAATTTAAGAAAAAAAATTTGCTTGTTTTTATTTTTTTTATTTTAAGTCATGTTTTTTTTTGTTTTTTGTTTTTTTTTTTTGAGTCACTTTCCGAACACATATGATGAGATAGTGATAAATGTTTGCATGACTTAAATAAAAATTGGATTTCATTTTATTTTAGTGTTTCTTTTCTTTATAAAAAAAAAAATTGGCATTGTTCTATCATGATATGTTCGAAATCTTTGCACTTGCCATTTGTTTCATAATTTTCCAATTAAAAGATTTGCATGATCTAAAGAATTGTATGAAGCATAAATTAGACTTATATAACCATATAAAGTGAGCTTTTGAGCCTTGTCCTTCAATTCATGAGTGTTATACACATAGTCTTAATTTCTTGTCATCTAAGTTGTTGTTTGATCTCATTATTCATTGATTTGGTTGAACACTTAAAAGTCATTCATTCTTATGCAATTTGATTTCATGACATTTAAAGAAATGATATTAAGGTCTTCTTTGGATCGTTTGTGCCTTTCAAGCTAACCTTATGCATGCTTAAGCATGATTTTCCATTGTTAACCATTTTGAGCCTACATGTAAACCTTTTTCTTTCATTTACCAATTATATTTCCTCGCCTTAGCCTGAAAAACAAATATTTACCTTTCTAAGGAACTCATGAGCTTTAATTGAGATGTGTTTTTCACACTAAGTTTGGGATGAGGAATTACATTTCAAAAAGAAAAAAAAATCACTCAATTGGTGAAAGAAAAAAATAAAAGTTGTGATTAAGTGGTGGTTGATTGAAATTTCATTTTTGGGTTTCATTGGTGTTTGTTCAATTAAAGGAGTGTGAATTCTTGTAAATGAAGGTATAAGGAGTTTTGATCATGTAAAAGAAAAAAATCTAATCGTGATAATTCGAAGTCTTGTAAACAATTGTTTTATGCTCTTATTTTGAGTTCCTTGGACTTTGTATTATCCATACCTTTCATTTCTTACTCACCTTACACCCTTGGCCCCATTACAACCTATACTAAAGACCTAAATTGATCTTAAATGTCATGTGATTGAATTGCATCCATTTTCTTACTTTTAAGTGTTTGGCATCCTTCTTGAGATCATATTAATGCAAGTTCTTTATCTTTCTATTTTGAGTTAAATCCTTATTGTTTAACTCTATTCTCATGTTTATAACTGAGTGTTGCATTATAGCCCTCTTCTGAATGATTCATTTGTGAGAGGACAACTTTGGTGAGATTTGAAATTGAACTTATGCTTTGTATGATTTTTGAAATTGTGTGAAAACTAAGATTGGGGAATTTGTTGTATTTGGCTATCACACTACTACACTTTGAGCATATTATGTTTAGAACTTTGCCGCTTTGTAAATAATGTCGAAAAATTGAGCTTTTATTGTTAAAACGTTTAAGTCATGTGCATGAGTCATTTCTCTTCAGAAAATGTTCGAAAAGATTGTTTTGAGTTCGTTTTATTTTTGTAATTGTTTTTTTTTTATTTTTGTTATATTTGTTTTTATGTTAATTAATGTATTTATGTTTGTTTTTGTTTTTGGTTTTGCTTAAGGACTAACAATCTTTTAAGTTTTCTAAACCATTTTGTTTTGTAGAGTTAGAAAACGTTTGTGGGTATTCGTATTGTGTTAAACCCTCAGGAGACACAACTCCTCCTACTAGGGATGCCTAGAGGTTTAAAGGTTTGTTGCATATGCTAAATGCAATCGAGTTACCTACGAAAGTGGTCTAGTTAACTTCTTGTTTTGTTTTTTTTTTTATCTGTGTTTTCCTTTTTGTTTTGCTCGAGGACTAGCAAAATCTAGGTTTGGGGGTATTTGATCGGTTCATAATTGTATATTATTTCTTACCCTTCTAGCTTATGATTTGGTTATGTTTTTGAGTTAAACTTGTGCTTTTAATCATTTTTGTGTTTATATTTCAGTTAATTGAGCTTTAGGTAACAATGATGGCTTTGGAGAGCTCGAATGAGGCCACATTCTTCATGAAAGTTGTTCCAATGGGTGTGTACTATAACATATCCAAAATTCATCCCCATTGGATAAATCTGGAGTCCGTTACCTAGCAAACACTGAACCATGCTCAGGATGGATCTTATCAGCGTGGAAAATGAGTTAGCAATTTGTTTCGGCCTTAACTTTCTCCTCCGACCTTGGATTGGCCCAAATAACATATGGCTGGAAAGAAGACATTCTGAACTTCAATTTCAAGTGCTTAAAGTCCAAATTTGATTAAGAGAAGCCCAAGTTGTAAGCCCTTGAAGTTGCTGGTCATGCTGACCTCAGCATGTGCTGGTTGGATGCTTGGTCATGGTAAGCTAGGCATGAGCTATCATTTCTGGTTGGAAGCTTGGTCATGGTGACATGAAGATGAGCTAGGGCTGCTGGTGGGATTTAGTGGTGAAGTGCATCAACCAATTCAAAATTTTCTAATACAAGTGCATCAACCATTCAAGATTTTCTAATACAAGTGCATCAACCATTTCAGATTTTATAATTCAAGTGTTGTATGCATTAGTCTTATTGAATTCAGATTTTCACTTCCCCTAGGCCTATAAATAAGGAAGTTCTCTAAGCTTGTAAAAACACCCCAAGGGGGGAGCTCTCAAGCTCTTCTCTAGAGCTCCCTTCCCTTATCTCCCTCAAATTCTTTTAGTTTCCCTTTGTAGTTCTCAATTGTTGTAATAAGATCATTCTACTAAATTTTCTTTTTATTAAAGTTCTCCAAACACTTCTCCTCCCTTCTCCAAATTTCCCAAACACATTTCCCTTCTCTTCCAAAAGTCTCCATGTCTCAAACACTTCACAAACACCTTTCTCTCCACTCCCTAAGTTCTCAAATTCTCCAAGTTCACAAACATTCTCCATGTTCTCCAAACACTTTCTCAAACAAATCTCTCTTCCCTTCCAAATCATCAAAGCTCTCAAACACAATTCCCTTTTCTTCCAAAATCCTCAAAGCTCTCAAACACATTTTCTTCCAAAAGTCTCCAAATCTCTCAAACACTTCTCCCTTCTCTAAAGCTCCCAAACACTTCTCAAACACTTTCTTCTCCCTCCTCAAAGTTCTCAAACACTTCCTTTCTTCCTCAAAGTTCTCTTAGTTTCCTTAATGTTTTCTTAGTTGTAATTTATTTCTCTTGTAATGTACATTCTTTCTTCTTGTTTTGTTTCTTTTGTTTTCATTTTTGTTTTGTGTAGGAAAATTGAATTGGATCATTCAATCATCAATCCCTGTGGAATCGACCTCGCACTTACATATGCTAAACTACCAACGGTTCGTGCACTTGCGAGTATCACAAGTTGAGGATGCAGTTGAACCCATTTTGGTGCAGCTGAATCTACGTAACACGTGTTAGGCTTGAAAGTTCCTTACACGTGCAGGGGCGTGTTTTCTTTTTTTTTTTTTTTTCTTTTTTTTTTTTCTTGTTTTCCTTTTTTTTGTTTTTTTTTCCCTACATTAATGAGTTCTTTTTCCGTCCTTTTTTTCCCCCCCCCACCCTGATTCTTCCGGTTATTTTTGTTGTTTTGGTGGTTTTCCTGTGTTTTCCAAGGTGGGTTGTTTTTTTTTTTTTTTTTATCTTTTGTCTTTTTTTATTTTTTTTTTTTTTTTTTTTTTTTTTTTTTTTTTTTTTTTTTTTTTCCACTTTTTTTTACCTCTTTTATCTTTTGGTTTTTGTTTTTTTTTTTTTTTTTTTTTTTTTTTTCCTTTTTTTTCTTTTTTTTTCGTTTTTTTTTTTTTTTTTTCTTTTTTTTTTTTTTTTTTTTTTTTTTTTTTTTTTTTTTTTTGTTTTTTTCCTTTGCCTTTTTCCCTGGTTTATTTTTTTTTTCTTTTTTTTTTTGTTTTTTTTTTTTTTGTTTTTTGACTCCACCTAGGGTTTTTTGCTTTTTTGTTTTTTTTTTTTTTTTTTTTTTGTTTTTGTTTTGTGTCGTTTGATGTTCTTCGGGCCTGGACGGATTGGGGAGTGGATAACCTCAATTTAGGGAAGAAACCGTGTCAGACCCATGCCGTCATCATTAAGAGGTGGGGTGGGAACAACCATGACACGCGACAACTTGACAAGGATCAAGAATGCATTTAATATTAGTGTCCAGTCATATGTGAGTGTTTTGTATCCAAATTTTTTTTTTTTGGGGTTAATTTATGGTCAAAGTACGTGATTTAGAAGATTTCAAGGCAATCACTTGTTTTGCATGCCAAATGGAGAAAAATCTAAGAGAATTCTGGAGATATTAATTTATGAGATACAATTTTGATTAAATTTGCTTGGGATGCTAAGTACGTAGTACATTTCTTCGAAGGAATTAAACTTCACATACAATCCTAAATCATTACATATATACGAATACATACATATGCGCTCTTTTTTAGGAGATTCACTGTTATATCTCAAAATATAAGTTCAAATTATAAAAAAATCCTATATAAAATAGACTTTTTTGATATATAACCAAAACTCATTTACAACTTAACAAAGAGGCTTCGAAATTCCCATAAATTATAAAAGTGTCATCGATTTCTTAAAACAAGCCCAACCCCAAAATCTCATTAAAAAAAACTCAAAACACTCTATAGCACATCAAAGTAATTTAATAATCAAAACTAAATTCAATAGGGTCAGCTGCCATTTTTTGACTTTTTTTGGGTTTATTTATTGAAATTAAATGGCGTATGATTTATCTACATCACCGGTGCTAAAAATGAGTATATAACTAATCGAAAATAATAATTAAACTTATATGCTTATAAAAGACAAAAATAACTGATTTCAAATTTTGAGTTTGGCATTAACATAACAGCTGATAAAACATCTTTTCATTCCTTATTCAAAATTAAGATAAGAACTTTCCCATTCCTTTGCCCAATCATCGAAAGCCGAATTTGACTTTGGAAAAGTATGTTATTGAGTATTTGTGGCTCCGCCTTGGTGTGTAAAATATAATGTTATTCCAACTTTTTCTCTTTGTTTTTGGTTTGCTATTGGTTTGTTCATGAAGGGGTCAAACTTGTTTTGGTATAAACGAAGTGCTCTAAGTCTAACCAAATCAATTTCAAACTGACCTCAAGCTTTGTGCGCATATTCAAATGAAGGCCTGCACGCAATCAATAAAAGCATTGTGCACTAAGCATATGGGTTCATCTTTGTTCTCAACATTCATTTGTCCTTATCAATGTTTCTTTCATCAAATTGTGGCTTTTCCAACATCATTTGCAAGGAGATTTATGGATATAAGTTAAAACTTTTAATTTATGTAGTTAAAGTATGTAAGATTTTGGTATTTTATCGTCGTTTTATAACTTGGTTGAGAGTTTCGTGTTCGATTCATATAGATAGTGACGATGATAAATATTTGTGACGAATATAGCCCCATTATAGTATAGCTTTGTTGTGGCTGTATGGACCGTTGTATAAATAGCTTAGTATGACCTTACAACAAAAGTACGTACAGTATGAACTTCTAGAAGCCAAAATTGTTATCAAATTTCATGTATCCCAAAGAGAAGATAGTTGTAACTGCCGATTAGCATTGTAACTAGTCTTCTATATAAAACTGCAAATTGGATTAAATTATAACATCATCGGAGGTGCTGAAGTATACAATTTGATTTGAAAAAGGTTGACAAAGTCAAGATCAAGAAAGCTGAATCCATCATCGATTCCTCTCATTATCTCTTTTCTTTTTTTTTTTCAAAATCCCCACTTGGCTTCTCTTTCCAATGAGCAAACAAAAAAATTACCCACTTTTTTATATATTCTACATTCAAAACCAGCCTTCCCAAACAAAGCCCTCCCCTAAAGAATAACGCAATTTCTGGTTCAAGCTTCAACGGGCTGCTCTTCATAAATAAATAATATAATAATTTCAAAGTTGACAGTTTTTTTTATTTATATTTTTAATAGGACAAATAAGATGTTCCCATGTAACGCCTTTCCCCCGATATTTTCAACATTGCATTGGTAAGTACATCATATATGGTTAAGAAATTCAATTTGAATTATGCTCCTCAATTGTATAGCTGGATGATCTCCTTCTTTCTGAGGATATTCTTTTTATATTGAGATCAATGAATTTCAGTTGCATAGTTTTGGTGCAAACATGTCGCAAGTCCAAACAATTTTCATGTTTTTTTTTCTTCAAAATTTTGCAACTAATAATTGAGTATAAGAAATAAATGTAAATGTTCGTTTTTGGTTCCCGTAGTTTTCCAGTTTTATCATTCTAATTTTCGAGGTTTCAACTGTGTCAACTTTTATTCATGTTGTTTTAAATTCGAGTAAATCAAAGACACGCTACAAATTTTATCAAAAGATGACTCTTTCCCTTAAAAAATTTGTAGCTAACATTTGTACTGAATTTTGTACGCTACCAATACAAAGGGCAAGTGATGTCGACGTTGACTAATATATTGTGAGTCTATGACTATGAAATGGCCCTTCTATCCTTGAAGCTCTAAGACTTACAAGTTAAGAAATCTATTGCGTCATTGCTATTAACTGAATTTCTTACAGAATGCTATGGTAGGGAAGATGCACCCGAGGTAATCTTGAGTACCAAATCTGTAACCCAAAAAATATAAAAAACTAAATGTGATAATTTCATAAATCTCATGATCATTTGTGAAAATGACCCTTGTATAAATGAAATGTTACGGTATTTTACGGTAGGGATCAATTTGATGCACGTGAGGAAATCTTGAGTACCAAATCTGTAATGAAAAAAATATACAAAACCAAATGTGATAATTTTGTAAATCTCTAGATCATTTTTGAAAATGACCCTGTATAAATGAGAGCTTGATGGTTCACCTCTAAATTTTGATGTCCCACGCAAAATTCATTTAGAAGAATTTTTGTTTTTATTTTTATATTTATAGAACTTTAGAAGAAGTTGTCCATCAATTTTATTGAGTACATAACACTGAATGAATGGAAATGCAATAATGAAAGGGTTGTGGGTGAGGAGTTCAATCCCACTATAAAGGAAAATATTGAACTTGAGCTTTTTTAATCATTGGATGGTCGAATTGAACCCCTCACTCACATTCCCCACATTGTAGCAGCTCCCCTAAATGAAACATCCACTTACCACAAAAGTATACATGCCCCCAGCGAAATATTCATAAATCCTGCACTTCGCATTGCATATTTCAAATATAATTCATTTTTTTATTTTTTGTCAAATAATTTGTTTAATTTATTGATAGTAATTTATTGGTAAGTATTTAGTAATGGTAGTCTCTCTATGGCATGTTTATTAATATGAAAAATCACTTCCATTCGAGGTCATTACAGTGTTTGTTAAGATTTTGGAAATTCAATTCAAAGTGAGGCACGCATAAAATCACAAATCACACCCGTGATTTTTCAAGACTGGGACTTCATAATGAGGGAGTGTTATTGTGATTGTTGGTAAACATGAGTCATCCTCAATTACTTTCTTTCCATTCCTTTTCCCTCTGATTCTTTGTTTTTTTATTTATTTATAAATATTTTGTTTTGTGATGCAGAAGCAATTGTCGTGAAACGTTGCCTTACCATGATATAGTTGTCGTTTTTTGGCCTGCACCTGCAATGATTTGTCTCCAGTCGTAGATTCGGAGCTACGAAGCGTGGATGATGGCGGGTTGCGTCGGGTTCAAGTTTAGCTGGTGCGACATTATGAGTTTAGTCGATATGGCGATATGGCTCTCTTTGGGTTGCTCAAAAGGATGTGCATGGTGGTCTTGTTTCTTAGTTTGCTTTAGTCTAATAATTCCCATAAATTCTTTAGGAGTTCGATGTGGTTTGTTTTTTGTATAGGATATTTTATTTCCTTCTGGCTTTCTATACAGATTTGTTGTTTTTGCCGTCGTGCGAAAAATCTTTATTGAATGTTTGAGTACATGTGCTTCTGATTACTGATTTCGGGAACTTTAATTATTTTTTGGGTTGTGTGGATTCTCTCCAAATCAATTCAACTTGTTGTTGCGTTTGGTCACTAAAGAAGTTGTATCCATACTCAGCACCTTAGTTACTTTGTACTTATTTTTGTTTATCTTATCAATAAAATACTATCGTTATTTTATCAAAAAATGGTTTCCATTAAGATCAAATCAAGGTTTTCCTCAAATTAATTTGACAAAATGCTAACTTGGAGGACTTACTTCAATCTTTTTGTGCTACCCTACAACACAACATATCCACATGTAAATATTGATTACATATGAGTCAAGTACACATTCTGTCAATTAATTTAAAGGCAGTAAATTGATTCAATAAAATTTGAGTTCGAATCATGTTCAGGCCGTTCAAACAAAATATTAGGCTTATTAGAGATTAAGGGGGGTGTATTCAATTAAGATTTTAAAAGAGTTAAATGGAGTTATAAAGTTTATAGAGTTCATTGTAGTTCAATTGATTTCTATCAACTCCACATAGAGTTTGATCGAATTCCTAGATTGATTTTGATGGTGTTTGTTAGAGTTTTATCGTAGATTTTAAAAGAGTTGATTAGAGTTCTAAAGAAAAAAAAATTATTTTTTGGGCTGTTTATCGTTTTTTCTAGATTTTCAAAAGAAAAAAGTACCTTTACAAAAACATTTTGTAAAGAACTTCCAAATCAATACATCCAAAGAAAATTAAAAAAAGGACATCTAATTTGTTCAAATGTGCAGTAATTTCATGACAAAAAAAATGATAAGTAAAATATAATTCTAAATGCATAAAAACGAATAAGTATTTGTTTCATTGCTCATCTTTGACTCCCATCATTCATAGCATCTCTCCACATATCTGAAGATATCGCAACCCTCCATTGGTTAGCATTCTCGCGTTGTTGTTCTTGGGTTTGAAAAACTTGGTCATAATTATTTCCCTCAGTTTCTGGTGATGACGACGACGCTGAATGCTCGTTGTTTTCTTCAATAGCCAATTGCAATTACCAAATCCTCATAGTCTGCAAATGTATCTCTTTGAAGATACACTTGACTTGGATGAGACTAGCAAAACCCAAAAATAAAATAATTAAAATTAAAAACATGC
Organism: Prunus fruticosa; assembly: GCA_018703695.1. NCBI lineage: Eukaryota > Viridiplantae > Streptophyta > Magnoliopsida > Rosales > Rosaceae > Prunus > Prunus fruticosa. Next base: position 35,054,269 of record CM031918.1, read on the forward strand.
AAAAAGTACTAGTACGAAAGTGAAAGTTATCATTATAAAGTAATATTTAACAAAATTGAAATCTTACCTTAAAGTAATCTTGCCATACTTCTTCAGTAGCTGTGAATTTCTTTGAGACGGAGTCCCACCCAAATCCAGAACTATGACGCATAAGCTGAGTAAAACTGTGATATCTTGTCTTAAACCATTTCAGACGACTTTGATATTGATGATAAGTTTTTTGGCATCCAAGTTTTGCATTAAGAACAGGAAGTATCTTGCTTTCTACTATTTGCTTGCTTAGCAAACCATTAGAATCGCGCCATCCACGATTGGCAGCATCAACCATTAGTTCTAACAGCATATTGCTCTCTTTCGATGTCCATGGGTTATAAGGTGTTTTTCCTTTTCCTTTTCCTTGTTGTGAATCTCCCATTTATAATGTTACTAGATAATACATGCAATCTTTAATTAGTTCATAAGAAAAAAAAAATTATATATGAAGATAATTTTTTCCTTTTTGTTTTGGCATGGTACTAGATATACATATATTGTACCCAAAAAAAAAAACAGATGACTATAGATCGATGAAGAAGCTATCATCTATATATGATATGATGCATAGAAACAAAAAAGAAACAGCAACTAAAATAATAATAATAATAATAACATCAATTGAATACACCTAAACTTTTGTTTGACTTTTAAAAAGTCATAATTGAATACACCTAGATTTCGATGTATTTTTTTAATATCAATTGAAATCTGAATTGAATACACCCAAACTTTTACAAACTATTTTAAAATCTAAATTGAATACACCTAAACTTTTAAACTCTTTTAAACTCTTTTAAAATCTTAGTTGAATACACCCCCCTAAAGCTTCGAAGCTTAGAGCTTTGGTATACTCATCTTGTAAAAGCTCGATATTATTTGTGCTCAGCCTTCTCGGCCCATAATTAATCTCATAGAAATTATAACTTGGCTTTAATTGCAATTGGTTCATAAATACAATATTGATTTCTGAGTGTCTTTATTAGCTTTCTTTGTTAATACCACCCATATCTTCTGTTTCCACAAAAGTTACGGTGCCTACCATAAAAATTTGAGGGAAAAAAAAATAATAATTCAGATTTACATTAGCTTTGATGGCACTGCTGCTAAATTCTTAATTTTTTTTTCCAGATTCCAAAATTTTATTTTATTTTAATAAATTTATTCAAAAAAAACAAAAAAGAAGAATGATACTATTTGAAAAAAATATTGTTATTCCCCCTTTTTTTATTTTTAAATTTATTAATATGCAGGAGAAGATCAGAACCGAAATTGTACTCTTTGGATTGTGCCAGGATAAATTTATTCCTTTCACGAGCAACAAAAAAGTGAAAAGCCCCACATAATTCAAAAACAACCATTTTTGCTCTTAAGCCAATAATTAAACAAAATAGTAGAAAAAGGAACTTCGCTTGCGAATTAGAGGTCACATGTTCGAACTATCATAATATTTTTGCCAAAACATAGAGAATATTGAGAGTAAAGAGTGGAAAGTGTAGAGAGTGTAGAGAGAATGAGAGTTGTAGAATATTTTCTGATTTTTCACTTATGCTTTCATTTATTACAATCAACACATATATATACAAATTCCTAAGACATTAGTCAAGCCCCCCAATTTAGGCAACCAACCTAGTTAGGCAACCAAACTAGTTAGGCAACCAACCTAGTCAAGCCCCCCAAATATTGTAGGTGCCAAACATTAATTGACTACATAATTAACACATTAATTGACTACATAATTAACACCTTAATTGACTACATAATTAACACATTAATTGACTATTGCTAACACTCCCCCTCAAGTTGGTGCATAGATATCACCAATGCCCAACTTGCCAAGAGAGTTGTGGAAAGCTATAACAAGAGACTTCCTTCATTAATATGTCTGCATCGAGCTTCTTCTTAATAAAATGTCGATCCACTTCAACATGCCCCCTCACGTGGGACCACTACATGGTGGGCCACACGTGGAGCAAAGGCCACATCGAAGTTAATCATTTCGGTCTGTCGGTGGCAACACCAAATCCAAGTGCAGCAGGTTGGTCGGTAGATCACATAAACCATGCGAACAAGGCAAAGGCAAAGCAAAGAACACAGAAACCCTGTGGACACGGCAAGGACACAGAAATCCTGTGAACACGGCAAGGTAAGGTAAAGGACACAGAAAACCCTGTGAACACGGCAAAGGTAAGGTAAAGGACACAGAAACCCTGTGAACACGGCAAGGACACAGAAACCCTAAAATAGGGAAAGGCACGTCAAGGTAAAACCAAACCCTAAAAAGAAAGGGTAAGGCAAGGTAAGGCAAATAAAGGCCAAGCAAAGGCAAGGTGACACGACAAAGGCAAGGGCAACCAAACCCTAAATAATAGGATAAGGCAAGGTAAAGCAAAGGCAAGGTCAACGGGCATGACCACATCGGAAACACACCGGTAAAGGTAAGAACACGGTAGAAGCAACAACAACACTCGAGGCAAGAGCAACACTGGTACCAGGCAAGAGCAGGATAAGCCACTTGGCACCGGCAAGACAAGGCAGGGCAGACAACTGTGAGTAGCAACAGGAGAGGAAACTTCTCTTCACTCCCCATCTCCCCTGAAGAGAAGGGGTCGATGGAGCCATATGATCAGTGGCACTGGCACCAGTGAGAGAAATCTAAGACACTTGGCACCAAGCAAGAGCAATATAGTAGGCAGCAACAACAATACTAGCAGCATCACAAATACTTCCATTATTGCAGACACAACTTCTCTTCACTCCTCCTCTCCCCCTGAAGAGAAGGGGTTGTCAGAACTATAAAAGCAGTGGCACTTGAGAAACGGAAGCTCACTGAAGCTCAGATGTAGAAGAATCAGTCATGGCAGATAGGTAAAATAATTGGGATTGCGGAATATGATGAGGCGGCGTGTCACTCCCCCTCAAATTCGACGACGTATGAGAGTCGAGATTTGGAGAAAGCAACACCGGTAATGACATGAGCATCAGTGTCACTCCCCCTCAAATTCCGACGACGTATGAGAGTCGAGATTTGGAGAAAGTAACACCGATAATGACAATAAAGTTGCAGCACCCAAACAAAGTTGCATCTATCTCCCCCTCAAATCTACACACTGGTAGAGGGTCGAGATTTGGAAGAAGAGAAAATGAAATAATAGTAAAGAGACTCAAACATGCCAGTCTCGTGGTAGAAAACAAATGCATGGAAAGGTGGAATGGAGATGGAAGAAATAATTTAAGGAAATAAAAGGGAATAAAATAAGAAATATGGAATTGGTGGTGAGAAAAGAAACCATAAAAGAGAGAATAGTAGTATTAAGAAAATGGAATGTTGGGGAACAAGCAAGACACCTATCACGTGGGCACAAGAGGAAATGATGAAGAAAGGCAATATGTGACAAGAAAAGGCCGAGTAGGAAAAGGCTCAGCGAACGGTGACGAGGCTCGCAGAGGAAAGGAAATGGCTCGGTGAGCGATGACGAGGCTCACGGAGGAAAGAGATCATGGTGATCAAGAGACGTACCTGCTCAAAGGAAACAAATTAGGCCATCATAGCCAAGGGACTTATTGCCCCTACAGATAAAAGAGAGGAAATTTAACAGAAGCAAGGGAATTTAGGCAACATGAAAAAATGCCAACGACTCTCAATTTGATAGAGGATCTTAAGGATTAGCCATAGGCTCTGATACCATGCCAAAACATAGAGAATATTGAGAGTAAAGAGTGGAAAGTGTAGAGAGTGTAGAGAGAATGAGAGTTGTAGAATATTTTCTGATTTTTCACTTATGCTTTCATTACTTACAATCAACACATATATATACAAATTCCTAAGACATTAGTCAAGCCCCCCAATTTAGGCAACCAACCTAGTTAGGCAACCAAACTAGTTAGGCAACCAACCTAGTCAAGCCCCCCAAATATTGTAGGTGTCAAACATTAATTGACTACATAATTAACACATTAATTGACTACATAATTAACACCTTAATTGACTACATAATTAACACATTAATTGACTATTGCTAACAATTTTATGGTATCTTAGTTGTGTGCGTGTGTGAAAAATTTCATCCTTATAATGTACACTATCGCTTGTAAAAAATAATAAATATAAACATATAAAGGTGAAAAAATTAAAAAAGAATGAGTAAAGTGAGATATCGTAGGATCACTCTAGTCCTCTTATAAGGCTTGATCGGCGGACCACTCTATATAGATACAGTCATATGCATTTTCCATATACTCACACTTTTTCCTTAAATTTCTTCGTAAGCTTTCCCTATAAGAACACAACTCAAACCTCTCTCGCTCCGTCACCTTTTTTCTCTTTTTCCCACAAACCTATACGGCTAAAATCCGAAAAAAAAGAAGCGCTTAATTATCAAATCAATTAAACAAAAATGCCGGTGGAGGTAGTTACGGCGTCGTTTCTGCGGTGGTGACACGTCAGCGTTTGGTGGTGGGGTTTTCTTTTTTTGAAAAAATAAATGGGTTCGAGTCCGGCGGGGAGTGGCGGTGGTGGGTCCGGTGGTAGTGTTGTCGGCGGCGGCGGGGGCGGCGCTGTGGGTGGTTGTACCAATGGTACAAGCAATAACGGCTGCTGCAACGTGAGCCTCAAGTGTAGGTGTAGATGGAGGTGTTTAATGTCCTCGGGGTTCGTTTTCTTCTTGGGCTGCTTCGTGTTGTTCGGATCAGTGGCCACGCTCTACGTCTGGTTCGCTTTCACGCCCTATTATGCTCGTACGGCCTTGTCGTCTTCCTCCATGCTTGGTTGTCAGGAGGACAATGAAGGTTCCTGGTCTGTTGGTGTTTTCTTCGGTGACTCTCCTTTTTCCCTCAAACCCATTGAAGCTGTAAGATTCTTAATTTCTTTAATTTTGTAATTATTTACTGTCTGGGTGTGTGTGTTTTGTGTTTTTCTAATATGGGTATTTTTCGAATTTTTTAATTTATTTTTGGTTTAGTTTTTGGGTTGTGGTGGGTTTGCCTAGGATTTTTCAATTTGGTTTGTTTTGATTTTGACATCTTCGGGAAGAAATTGGCTTTGCTGAAAGTGTGGTTTTTGCACAGTAAATTATTATAATTTTCTTTTGTTTTCTTAGAGGAAAAGTTTTTCTTCAAGCAAACTGCGGTGGTTAACTTGAGTTTTTCTTCTATGGGTTGTTCTTTTATTGTTTGGTTACTTTTTATTCCGGGTTTTATTTCTTTTTTCAAAAAATAAAAATAAAAAAATTTGTGAGCTGGGTAGTTTATCTGTTAAATTATGGATTTTGGGTGACTTTGAATTTTGAAAATGGTTTGGAATTCGGTGTAGATGAATGTATGGAGGGACAAAACTGCGGCTTGGCCAGTGGCCAACCCAGTTGTGACTTGTGCTTCAGTTTCTGATGCTGGTTTTCCGAGTAATTTTGTTGCTGATCCTTTCCTTTATGTCCAGGTAATTGCTCTGGTCTCTATTCAAATTTCTTAGTTTTTACACTTCTGTAATCTAATTGATTGCATGTCAATATTCGAAGGACCAATTTAATGTACTATAGCAAAGGCACTTGAAATTTCATGGCTTGTACGTTTATAACCCTGAGTGAATTGTAATAGCAGAGTATTTATGGTCATGTTTCTGATAAAACCTTGACGACTACATGGTTTCATGCTTAAATCTCATGGGGAGATGGTAGGATATTATCATGTTTCCTTGGGGTGGGAGGTAAAGGGCTGGACCTGGTATTTGATACACTCAAGTTTGAAGGTTTCATTTATATTTTTCTGTTCTTATTAGCAACAGTGGTAACAAGTTCAAGTGAATTTAAGCAAGTGGGTGAGAATAGCATAATGATGGCATTACTGATGTTATCCAAAGTTTCAATCGTTAGGTTATACTTTGAATTGATCATTAGCAGTAACATCGCTGAAGGCAATGTTTGTGACAGAGGCAATCAGGATTAGTTTGAGTTATGCCTTACCTCATTGTTCTGACGGACGTTGATGGTCCTCTAATTTAGTATGCCAATATAGAAACTGGAAAGGTTTATAGCGTTCCAATTTATGTGCATGGCTGTTAGTAATTGAAAGGATATATTATTTTTGGTTCTAGGTTGAGAAATCACTTGTATTAATGGTTCAGTAGGATGACACTGATAATATGTAGTGTATATGAATCTGGAAAGCATGGACACGATGATGAGGGTGAATTAGTGAGTGTTATTTCCTTGTACCTTATAATTTTTAAAATTTTGAGAAATTGTTTTACCTTGCAATAATCTGATTCTTATGGGTATTCTCACTTTAAACATTAACCATAATGGATGCAGTAAACCTTTCTCATGTTCAAACTTCAGCTGTAGTGATTCTCTGTACTAGAAGTGGCTGTCTTTTTACATTTGGATTACTTGTCTGCAGAAATCATCTTTATGCGCTTAGTGTAGTGTCAGTGTCTATGTAATAAGCATAACCCCTTTTTCATTGCTCATTGGTTGCAATCTAATGCACTTTGTGAATATCATTGCTCTTGTTCAAAACACCCTGTTGTTGGATGCTGGCTAGATTTATGCTATCATTTGTCCTTCTGTAAGCTTGTGTCATAGGCACTTCTTGCAGAATGATTGTTTCTCTTATCATTTTTTCTTCTGAAAGCACTGAAATTCTTTGCCATCTCTGATTCCGAACTGCTGGTGTGTTGTAGGCCATGCCATTTTTGTTGTGCATTTGAGGCAAATATGTTTTTTCTTCTCATTCTTTTTTATTTTCTCTTTTTATATATTGGTTCTTGTTATCCTTAGTAAAATGCTAGTTGATTGCTACTATCAAGGTCAAGCTTAAAGTTCATATTTCTCTAAATTTGTTGACTATATATGGTTTATATGTGTTTGTTGGACAGTTGTAGTGGAGGAGATATATTTCATTTTACGATACTGTCTCCTGTGTAGGATTTTTTTTTGGGGTCAAATCTCCTGTGTAGGATATTAAGTGCATGATTTAGTGTCAAACTTCATTCATGCACCATTTGATGTTGTGCTATTATTATGTTTGGTTGGTTCGTCTTTCTCGAGCAAGGCATGATTTTGATAAATACTCATAGGTAGTGGGAGAGTCCTTCTCTGTTGCTGACATTCTTCTCTGGATTCTTGTGGTGAAAACTTGACTTTGTTTTTTTCTCAATAGATTGTTTTGATAGTGGTATCACCGAACTTTTCTGGTTGCTGGACCATTTTGGATATAGATACATTCCAGGAACTTGATAATATAAGGCCCTGTGTGTGGATAGTGCTTAGCCCGGGACCACCACTAGTTGAAAACATTGCTGGAATTATCACGTATTGATATTTTTATTACATAGAATGCAGTTTCCATGAGAGGGACGGACAACCAATATAAGTTGTTGTCAAGCTTTTCATCATTGTATTGGCCTTGTGTTTTATCCCATCTATTTTCAATCCTCAATACAAATAGTAGATGTTTCTAGTTGATTGTACCAAGGCTCCATTTGATTTGGCGGAAAATATTTTCCAAGAAAAATGATTTCCTTCGGGAAAAAGTCATTCTCTATTATTTGATAAATTGAAAATGACTATATTTTATTTGGGAAGTTGGTTAAAATTTGACAATAAAGACAGGAATTATAGTAGTGGGGGTGGTGGGGTGGCGGTAGGGCCGCCATGACTGGATTTTCTGTCATTGGCCAGACAGTCAACACCGGTCAATGTCAGTCACTTTCTATCTCTACAATTTGTATCATCCTAAGGCCACCATAACTATACCCAGACACCTATCACTGTTCTGTCCTGCATCAGTTATTTAATGAGTTTTTAACAATTTTTCCTATTGGCCATGAAGTGATTTTCTGTTGACCTAGTTGTTTACTAGGTCGTAAACACAAGAAAATCCAGAAATCATTTTCCGGAGATATGAAATGTTTGTGTCTTTATTCAACCGGACTACAATTCTCCCAGATGATGGGCATTTTGGAGACTGTTAGCACTGCCATTGGCTCTCCGTGCGTTTGTGTACTTGTGTATGCATACCCTTTGAATGAGTGTTTACTTTGCCGATGTATATTCCAATATCTTCGCACTGCATGTCTTAATGTGCTAAATGTTGTGGCTTAGAATTACTTGATGACACTATTCAATATTTCGGCTTCTTGTTTCAGGGAGATTTTTACTTGCGATTGTATATTCCAATATGATATTGGCAATATTCCTGTAATGTCTTAACGTGTCAACTGTTGTGGTTTTGCTTAGAACTACTTGATCGCATTATTCAATATTTTGGCTTCTCGTTTCAGGGAGATATTTTTTACTTGTTCTATGAAACCAAGAATTCAATCACCATGCAAGGAGATATAGGGGTTTCAAAAAGTACCGATAAGGGAGCAACATGGCAGCAATTGGGCATTGCCTTGGATGAAGAGTGGCATCTCTCTTATCCATATGTCTTCAACTACCTTGGCCATGTAAGATCCAATTTCTTTTTGCCTGCACACCAACCCAATTGATTCCATCACCAGGGCCAATGGAAGCAAAGAAACATAAAAAATATATCTGCACAATTTTTCATGCATCTTTGGTTGCAGCATTCGGGGACACATGTATGTGTTGATTGCAGACACAAAAAACCATTGATAATCTAATTTTCGAGGGTAAATTTTATATCTATTGCATAACTTCTTTCTTCTTCTTTTCTTACAGATATATATGATGCCTGAGAGCAGTATGAAAGGAGAGCTTCGTCTGTACCGAGCACTCAATTTTCCAATGCAATGGACTCTGGAAAAAGTGATCATGAAAAAGCCTCTTGTTGATTCCTTCATAATCAATTATAATGGAGCTTATTGGCTTTTTGGTTCAGATCACAGTGGATTTGGTACCAGAAAAAATGGACAGTTGGAAATCTGGTATAGCAGCTCACCTCTTGGTCCTTGGAAACCACACAAAAAGAACCCTGTATATAATGTTGATAAGAGCTTTGGGGCTCGAAATGGAGGCAGACCATTTTTCTACAATGGGAATCTTTATCGTTTTGGTCAAGACTGTGCTGAAACATATGGGAGAAGAGTGCGCACCTTTAAGGTCGAAGTTCTTACCAAAGACGAGTACAAAGAAGTTGAAGTCTCCTTAGGCTTAATAGAGCCAAGTAAGGGGCACAATGCTTGGAATGGTGCTCGCCATCATCATCTTGATGTGCAGCAGCTGAATACTGGTGAGTGGATTGGAGTTATGGATGGAGACCGGGTACCTTCCGGAGATTCAGTTCGGAGGTTTATTCTTGGCAGTGCTTCAGTTGCGATTGTTGCTGTACTCGTTATATTACTGGGAGTACTACTTGGAGCTGTGAAGTGCCTAATTCCCCTCAATTGGTGCACTTACAACTCGGGTAAGAGGAGTGATGCATTCTTGGCCTGGGAAAGGTCACATTTGTTTTCTTCGAAAGTGAGACGGTTTTGCAGCCGCTTGAACAGAGAAGTTTCATTCTTCAGAGGTCGGATTAAACCTAATACCTGTGCTGGAAGACTGGTTCTTGCTATACTTTTGGCATGTGGAGTCGCAGCTATGTGCACAGGGGTTAAATATATATATGGTGGCAGCGGTGCAGAAGAAGCTTACCCATTGAAAGGTCACTACTCAGAGTTCACCTTATTAACAATGACCTATGATGCTCGTCTTTGGAATTTGAAAATGTATGTTAAACACTATTCTAGATGTTCCTCAGTGCGAGAAATCGTTGTGGTGTGGAACAAGGGAATACCTCCTAAAGTAAGTGATTTTGACTCCACAGTGCCAGTTAGGATCAGAATAGAGAAACAAAACTCACTTAATAATCGGTTCAAGATGGATTCTTTGATAAAGACACGAGCTGTTCTGGAGCTTGATGACGACATTATGATGACTTGCAATGATATTGAGCGGGGATTCAGGATATGGCGTCAACACCCAGATCGTATTGTGGGTTTCTACCCCCGGCTAATTGGTGGAAGCCCGTTGAAGTATAGAGGTGAGAAATTTGCCCGGACTCATAAAGGTTACAACATGATGCTCACAGGGGCAGCTTTCCTTGATAGTCAAGTAGCTTTCAAGAGGTATTGGGGTGAACAAGCCCGCCAAGCTAGGGAAGTGGTGGACAAGAATTTCAACTGCGAGGACGTGCTGATGAATTACTTGTATGCAAATGCAAGCTCATCTAAGACTGTGGAGTATGTGAGGCCAGCATGGGCAATCGATACGTCCAAGTTATCTGGTGCTGCAATCAGCCGAAATACACAAGTTCACTACCATATAAGGAGCAACTGCCTCCTGAAGTTTTCTGAGATGTATGGAAGTTTGGCCGGGCGCAAGTGGGAATTTGATGGCCGGAAGGATGGTTGGGATGTATAGCCAGGCAGGTAGAGTAGCTAGTCGCTTATCAACTCCAGAATTTGTTAATCCTTCTCTCTTCATTTAGTGAACTTTTAGTAGTTTCTTTTTATACTCCTTTCCCTCCCTAGCCCCCTGTGAATTTCCTGTCGGGGAATTTAGTTTATCAATATATTTGAATTTTGATCAGTAAGATGTACATTGTATTTTTTTGGTATTTCTTATGTGTTGGTGGAAATTGATCTGGCTTAAGTTTCTATTCCTCTTGATTTTGGACGCCCCATGGAAATTGCGAATTTTATTGCCAAAAATGTGGTACGTTATTATATCCCCAGACTGAATCATGCATAAGAGTATGATCTATTATGATTGTAATAATGTTATGAAATATAAATGAAACAACCACCTAGCTCTCTTTAGGTTTTCTTCCCCTAATGTTGGAAGAGGTCGAAGTTCAAAAAACCCCTTCCCCGTTGATAAAAGAAAAAAAAAATTAAACTCAAATGTTCTGTAGTTTATTAGTAAGCTAATATACTTAGGGAAGTTTCTCAGTTAAAATCCTTAACCTAAGATTGAAACACAAATTGTAAACTCAATAACAGAGGTTAAGCAAGCTTAAAAGCTGAGGGCATTTTCGTGATTAAGGCTTGGAATGTGGTGGTTGAAGAAAAGGAGGATGATACTTGGAATTTTGCATGACACTGTTTACAGCAGCTCAAGAAATGGTTTTCTTGCTTGATGAAGGTTCGGGTTTTGACCTGTCGTGGTCGCTTAATTTATAGAGGCTGAAGGCTCCTTTAGTTCTCAAACTCTAGCTGTTGACACCTCTCTTCTCCCCATTTCTAGGAGAGAAACTCTCATGCAACGGGATAACACTTTCGCTATCCCGGTTAATAACGCAATAGCACGTATGATAACTTTTCCACATGTCATTGTGTTATTAGCTGGATAGCACAACCCCGTTACAAGTAAGGTTTTTTTTGCATTTCCAGAGGGGTTTGATTTTTCTTTTCCGGTCCCAACAGAGAGATCATCAGGAGCTAGCATAACTGAAAGCTGCTAAGCATAAAGCTTAAATGGAGAATTTGCAGCTCCGTCTTGAAGCTCAAGATGCTCGTGACTCAACAGAGGAGCGTCACCTGAAGGAAGAGGTTTCTCGTCTCAGAGATCTACCGGCCCAAGCTGAATCTCGCAAAGAGAAGACCTTGAAGCTTCAAGAGGATGCTTCCAGCTCCAAGAAGCGTGAGTTAGAGAAAAAGACTCAGAATTTGGGCAGGATCAAATTTTCCCTTGAATTGAAAGGCTGAGTGCTTGAAGAAAGATTTTCACGACTACAAACTTCACACCGTTAAAGCTATTCGTCAAAGTTTCAAATGGCCCCAAACCATTAGTTTGAAGGGTCTAAAGTTGACAGTAAAACAAACAAAAAAACCCAAAAGAGAAAATCGACTAGTCTTCTGCCTCCACCTTGCTAGTTCTCCAATTTCACTCCCAAGAATACATGAACTCCCAAGAATTATGGGTCCAAGCTTACGGCAGACTCAAATCATGCAAATCAATAAGCCCAACACAGCTCAAACAATTCCATGCATTTATCATCAAAACAAGGCCTCTCCCTCTCCCAACCCAACACCTCATAAATCCAAAACTCACTTCTTCAACTGAAAAAAACTTCACTCACATTCTCTCCTTCTTAAACCACTTAGAAAAACCAGACCTCTGCCTCAGCCTCTACAATGCCATCATCCAAGGCCTCCCTTCAAACCCCAACAACAAAGCAAGCTCGCTTCTTCAGGTGTTGGAATTACTCAAACATATGCTTGTCAATGGCCTCCTTCCTGATAACTACACTGTGCCCTCCGTTCTCAAGGCATGCGCGCAGTCGCGTGCGCTGAGAGAAGGCCAGCAAATGCACACCTATGCTATCAAGACTGGGCTTGTTTTGTCCAATGTGTATGTGAAGAACACTCTTATGAGGCTTTATGCTGTTTGTGGGGTTATAAATTGTGTCCGCAACTTGTTTGATGAAGGTCCTCAACGAGATTTGGTGTCATGGACTACGCTTATTCAGGGTTATGTTAAAATGGGGTTGCCCAGAGAAGGCGTGGAAGCATTCTTTGACATGTGTGATGCCAAAATGATGGCAGATGAGATGACATTGGTCATTGTTCTCTCTGCTTGCTCTAAATTGGGAGACTTGAGCTTGGGGAGGAAGATAAATGAATACATATATGATAATGGGGTCTACCGAGATGTTTTCATAGGAAATGCTCTGGTTGATATGTACTTGAAGTGTGGAGATGCTGATTTTGCATATAAGGTGTTTAACGAGATGCCTGTGAGAAATGTGGTTTCTTGGAATTCAATGATATCAGGTTTGGCACATCAAGGGAAATTTAAGGAAGCATTGGATGTGTTCCGGGAGATGCAAAGAATAGGTCTTGAGCCAGATGATGTTACTTTAGTTGGTGTTTTGAATTCGTGCGCGAATCTTGGAGTGCTTGAGTTGGGGGAGTGGGTACATGCTTATGTTGATAGAAATCGGATTGAGGCAGATGGGTTTATAGGGAATGCACTCGTGGATATGTATGCTAAGTGTGGAAGCATAGACCAAGCCTTTAAAGTTTTTCAGGGCATGAAACGTAGAGATGTATATTCCTATACTGCCATGATTGTTGGATTAGCTATGCATGGGGAAGTTGAGATGGCATTGGATATATTTGCTGAGATGCCTAGAATGGGCATCGAACCAGATGAGGTGACATTTATAGGAGTCCTGGCAGCATGTAGTCATGGAGGACTTGTTGCAGAGGGTCAGAAATATTTTAGAGATATGTCAAGTGTGTACAAGCTCAGACCTCAGACAGAGCATTACGGCTGCATGGTTGACCTTTTAGGCCGTGCCGGGTTAATTAACGAGGCAGAGGAGTTTGTTAAAAACATGCCAATTGAGCCCGATGCCTTCGTCTGGGGGGCCCTATTGGGAGCCTGTAGGATCCATGGGAAAGTAGAGCTTGCTGAAAGTGTAATGAAAAAACTACTGAAGGTAGAGCCAGAGAGAGATGGTGCATATGTGCTCATGTCAAACATATATTCCTCAGCAAATAGATGGAAGGATGCAGTGAAGTTGAGAAGGGCAATGAAAGGAAAGAACATGAAGAAAACTCCTGGGTGCAGTTCAATTGAACTTGATGGTGTTGTTCATGAATTCAGAAAGGGTGACAAATCACATAAAAGAAGTAAACACATATACAAATTGCTGGATGAGATTATGAGCCACCTAAAGAACCATGAGCTATTGGCACATTGAAGAACATTCTTTTGATGATTGAGGCATATCAACAGAAAATCGTTCCGGTGGGTTGAGAAAGAAAAGGGTTGGTAGTGTGCATTGCGCCTGGCATGATCAACTTGATCCCATGGTTCAACATCATGGTCTTTGAGGATTTACTGCATATTCCGAGAGGTAAGCAAGAAGATAAAGTTTAATAATTTTTGTCAACCTACTGGGTAATTTTATGTAAAAGATTATCTTGTAAACTATTAACTACACTCCATGATCCACACAAGATTTAATTATACTGTACTATATGATCTATGTTTGCTCATGCAGAAGCTGCTTTTGTCTTCTACCAAAAACACCATTAAGTAAAGATGAGTGCTCGCATCAGTCGTCCACGCACACGTTGGGACTGTGAGCCGTTAATACACGCGAGTCCAACAATGCATGGCTAACGCCCATAATCCTTTAAGTTGATGGACCAAACCCCTAGTTTTCCCACTAGTGTAGAAAGTTAGCTACAAAAACTTACAGGTCCTTGTATCTTTTTTATTATAAAAAGCCCAATTTTATTGGGTTTATGGAGTTGGATGGCGTACACGCATACCTTAGTTGCTAAGACAGAAGCCAGCGGAAGTAGGGAATTATAGAACCCCACAACTAGCTTGCCTCCTAGAAAGTGTATAGTTTGATGCCTGCAGAATTGGCTTTGAACCCTATTATTAACTTATCCGACATTGCCAAATCAAAAGAAACCTGTTTCACTACCATGAGCTTTGGAAACTATAATAATTATAACTTACAAGGCAGTTCTCTGTTACTACTACATCAGCCAAAAATCTGCCCAATTTCATTCCTTTCCGTTAACAAACATCCACTCATTAAAATATTCTAGTAATCTTTTTCAATCAAACTTTGTTGTTGTTGGGTTTTTCTCTTCATTTTTGTTTTTCGGGTTGTTCGGATGCTTTGCCTTGTTATCCAATTCAAGATTAAAGTAGTTTACTGCTGGATCTCCACATTAGTCAACATGTTTTAGACGTCTACAATACCCTGTTTGGATTCTTGGGTGCTTAAAGTGAAGGGGGATATGCAATACAAATGAGAAAACTTACACGAAACCGGTTTATGCAACCCTTCTTTCTATCTCTCTCATCATCACGTGATAGGTTAATCGAACGAGTGATGGTCAAGTTTTTCTCCCACAAAGGGCAACATCATAGCCACATAACTGGGAAACAAGGCACCCCTGCCAGAAGGCAACCCAAACCAAAATTGAAGATCCCCAAGAAGCTTGAAGCTACAAAGAAAATCAGCATGAAATTTTAGATTATTTCCATGCTTTTTCAAATTTAAAGAAATTCATCTTATTAAGTAATTGAAGAAATTGTTTTTGGTGATTTTTGCCAAAAAAGAAAAAGAAAATTAAGGCTACAACAGTTGAACCAGTAAGCATATGGTCAGGGTACTATATGGGCTGAAAGAGGGTGGACTGAGTCATATTTATTAGTACCTGCCCTTTAGCATTTGCCTTGGCAGTTTTGGATTGTACTATTTTATCCCAAACATATCGTCCAACTTTACAGTGGAGCAGCAGGGTTTGTCTTGTACTATTCTGGTATTCTGCTATACCTGTCTAAATCCATATGCAGCAAAAACTTTAAAAGACATTTTAAAAGAAAAAAATTTATGCTGCTATTCATAACAAAACTGATATTTTTTTCTTAAATGTTTTTTTGGGTAATGTTTTTGGACTAAAGATTTCATGTTTCTGAACGGAAAACTAACGAAATGAGTTTTATAAAAATAATTTAAAACCTAATGAGGCGTTAAAAAAAATAAAGTAAAGGAAGGGAGAAAGACAAAAGAAACGAAAAGGAAGAAAGAAACTTTAGGCCATTGTTTTGTTTGGGATTCACTGCTCAATTTTGTCTTAACCAACATGTAAAAAAAGTGGATGTTATTATTCATAATTATTAAAGTTTTCTTTTTGTTTTTCTCCTAAAAAAACTTATTAAAGTTTGGTTAAGTGAAGGAAAAATGACCAAATCAGTAATTTCAAGAGAATGTCAATCAACTTTTTCTTTCTTCTTTTTAACAAACTCTGCAATTCACTTTTTCATGACGGATAAGATTTTTGTGATTACAATTGTGAAGGTTTGTGTATTTTATGCCTTCAAACTCAAAACGCCACTTCATAATTTGACCTAACACAATACACTTTACAACTAAAATTGATGATTTGAACGTCTTTTTTTTTTTTTTGGTTAATGAGGAACATCTTATTTCCTCGTCAATTACATGAACTTTAGACAAATCCAAACTAATCAACGAGTCTCTCGCAGTGAAAAATGGCCTTCACTTACAGACCAATAGTCTCAACTTTGATTTCTATGGCACCTTGGTAGTGTGTGTGAGAACACCCATGACACCTAAATGGTCAATTGTATTTAAAAAAAAAAAAGACAAATCCAAACCAAGAAAATGAAAAGGATAAAAAAATAAATTTTGGTAACCAAAGAGAAAGAAGTAATATAGGAAAGATTGAGGGGGTGAAAGTGCAAAATCAAGAATTTCAGAATACAAAGGAGTTGTGCATGGGCCCCAGCTCTGCTGCTGTGGCAAATGGAAAAAAAAAATCTCAGTGATGAGAGAGAAAGATGGCACAAAACAAAGCCACTCACTCTTCCTTTAGCTCTTGATTTTGTGAAAACAAAGCTGCTCTGGTTTGGGGCTCTACCAGTCTCATAGTTTTCAACATGAAAAGAATACAGTTTTTCTCAACATATGCTTCTTGTTTGGTTTAAATATAACGCAGATGGTAGAAATGGCCGTGGATCGGCCTCTACTATCTCCATGAACACTTTCCTTCAAAGTTAAAAGAGTAATGCTATATATACCTACCACATTTTAGTATCACATATTGGTACTTAATGTGACAAACTAATGTGTACTTAATGCAAATTCCTGTCATGTAATAGTAATCTTTTGTATTACATATTGATACCACATTTTTTGTATCACATATTGGTATGGTTATGTGTCGTAGTTTTATTTGCCGTTTGCATTATTTTGTTGATATACACTAAATGAGCATAATGTACATAGATAAAGACAATTCAAATCCTGAAGCAATATAAATAAACTTTCGCTTCATTCATGCTGACCACGTAAGAATTCACATTTAGCATGTTACTAACTTGAGTGTAGGAAGAAAATGTTACATGTAAACAAGTAATTGCATGTGTAATTAAGGAAATTCATATTGCATTATTCATCTATGTCATCATGGTGTAGGTCCTCATTGTGCTACTCAACATAAGACTGGTTTTAGAGATTGAACTAGGCACTCGCGTTTTTTGTGTGTGTGTCTCGTGATAGTATTCATACAATGCATCTGTTTCATAGATGACATTTTTGTTTCATTATATTTGTATTTAAATTACGAATGAACCGTTTTATTCTATCATTTTATACGACGGTCTTTCATTCGTTATGAATGAAGCAATCTTTTAATAATAAAAATAAAGCTCTCCAAATCCAGATATACTAAATGCAACCTTTGTATAATTTATGCTTTACAATCCAGATTACAAATCCAGATATCTCTTCTTGTTAAATGCCAAACGGTTGCAATATTGGTTAGTTTGGGCTGGCGGTTTGCATGGAGAGAGGTGAGGAGTGGGGTCCACACAAACTGTAACTACTTGTTGTATTAAAAATACAGCTCCTACCTAAACTCACTCTTGGAGAATAACCACAATTTGCGTGAATTCCCCATACTCCAATCTCAGCCACCAGGTAGTGCTAATCTTACCACTCCTCCTACATAAATTTTGGTACATCTATTGGTAATTTCATTAATTACTTTGGCAAAACATGGTTTCGTTAAATCCATAATAAAAACGTATGTAGGTTAGGAAAGTTGATCAGGATTTTGTGCCCGTCTCCTTACACTTAGGTTCAAAACGAGTGCGATATGGAGAGCCTTGAGGGTTTTATTTTTATTTTTATTGTTTAGTCTATGGAATTTTCCAAAGCTAGTTTAATTTTTGGAGGAGGAGGATTGTGAATGTGAGGTAAATACTTTACCAGTTGAAGTTATAAGTATTCATCATTTCTTACATTTAGCATATGCACTTATGTTTGCAAATGGTAAAAATCTCAACGGTTTCTGATTGAAAAAGATTAAAGGATGCAAAGAAACAAAAGAAGGAAAAGGGATAAAGGTTAAGTTTTTTCGGACAAAAAAAAGGTGAGACAATAGTTTGTTTGGGTCTCATTGTTCAATTTTTGTCTTAATAACCAAGATGTAAAAAAAATGGATATTGACCATTCTGATTTATAGGTTTTGATATTCTCTGCGTTTCAAATTCAAAATATTCTTATTTATAATTCGTCTCGTTCATTTGTTATAAGATATAATTTTTTTATGAATAATTAAAACGATGTTCAAAACAATTTTTGAGTACTAAACATCTCATTTTCTCACTTCATTAATATAAAAATCCCGTTTTCTCATCAATTACAATTTCTTATATAGATAAATATTAAAAGTCGCCACATTTTTGTCATAACCATCAAATGAAATAAGAAGGGGAAAGAAGTAATTAATGAAGAATTGGGGGGGTGAAAGTGCAAAATCTGGCGGGCAGAATCAAGAAATTTAGAATAGGGAGATTGTGAGTGGGCCCTACTGATGGGAATCTCAGTAACAAACTCCCAGCTGTGCTGCTGTGGCCAATTGGAAAATCTCACTGAGTCTCAGAGTGAAATAAGAGAGAGAGAGAGAGAGAGAGGCAGCAGAGCAGAACAAAGAAACAATTCTCTCTCTTACTCTTTCTCAGATATATACAGTTTCAGTCCCTTCTCCTACCACCCTCCATTCTCTCTCTTCTCTGTCTCTCTCTCTACCAGTTCTTGATTTTGTGAAAACAAAGCTTTTCTGATACAAAAGGTTAAGAGCTTTGTATTTATGGGACTAATTAAGCCTTCATTTTTAAGCTTTTTGTTTTTCATCTTCATGTGCTTGTGTTTAATTCTGATCATTTGGTTTATGTGAAAATGCTGCAGAGAGACAAAACACACCCATAAAAGGCAAAAGGCTCCAGAAGACAAATTAAAGACTGGTCCAAAAATGTATGAAGATACAATAGGCTGCAACTTTGACCCAAACTCCATGCCAGAATCAGTAGAAAGTGTCCTCAGCCTCAACCCTCTTCCCCCACCACCTCCACCACAAGTTCTCATGCCTTCTCCTTCAGAAACCCACAATAACAACAACAACAGCTTTGCTGTTGCAGAAAACTTGAGACTCTCCATGGAAGAGCTCTCCTACCCTCATCAACAAGATCATCATGCTGCCATGGAAATTGAGCTCCAAAATGAACTTGGGTTCAATCCATACAGCACCAATACTGACCAGAACAACCATAGCAGCCATTTGGTTTCCTTTGAGCAACAAACCAATTGGGACAATATTCATGGTGTCCATGATCAGATGCAGCAACAATTGCAAGATGGTGCTAATGGTGCATACCCACCTACACCTGACCTTCTCAACCTTTTCAGCTTACCTAGATGCTCACCCTCTTCTGTTCTCCAAAACTCGTCCATTACCTTCACAAACCCCAACCCGAAAAGCTCCAATTTTCCTAACTCTTTGGGGTTCCTCGGAGATGTCCATGGTGGGATTGACACCCCGCCAGGGACAGCGAGTTCGGTTCTCTACGACCCACTTTTCCATTTGAACCTGCCTCCACAGCCACCATTGTTCAGGGAAATGCTTCAGTCCTTGCCACATGGGTACAGCTTGCCAGGCTCAAGAAATGGGTCTTTGTTTAGTAGTGGTGGGGATGAGAGAGAGGGGATTGGAGGAGGGGTTTACTCAGATGGGATTAATAATGGGAGGCAATTTGAGAATGGGGTGTTGGAGTTCTCCAGAGAAATGGGTTCTATTGGAAGAGGAAGAGATGTCAAAGGGACCAAACACTTTGCCACTGAGAAGCACAGGAGAGTCCAGTTGAATGGCAAGTACACTGCCTTGAAGGATTTGCTTCCACACCCAACAAAGGTATATACTTCAAACCCAAAATTTCACATCCTATCACTGCAAAAATATATGCTACTGAATTTGATTAAATTTCACAAAAAAATGCATATTAGTTGTTTTGAAGTTTTAATTGGGCAATGATTTCATGAATCACAGTGTATGACATTTTGATATCCAAGTTACTGGCTTGGTAGTTTCCCAAGTTTTTGTCCTTTTTTTTTGGCTGGATAGTCATATATTTTGCTGAATTAATGTTTGCCTTTTGGTCTTTGGGGAACAATTAATTGGAGGAAAGAGTGATAGAGCATCAATTGTGGGAGAAGCAATTGATTACATAAAGGAGCTTCTGAGGACAGTGGAAGAGCTGAAATTGCTGGTGGAGAAGAAAAGGTGTGGAAGAGAGAGGAGCAAGAGGCGCAGGACTGAACAAGATGGTGGTGCTGGAGATGATGAGAGCTGCAACATGAAGCCTCTTGGTGACCCTCATGACCAGTCCTACAACAATGGCTCTCTGAGGAGCTCATGGCTTCAGAGGAAATCCAAGGACACTGAGGTCGATATCCGCATTATCGATGATGAAGTAACGATCAAACTGGTTCAGAGGAAGAAGATCAATCTGTTGCTGTATGTGTCCAAGCTTCTTGATGAGCTGCAGCTTGATCTGCATCATGTTGCTGGTGGACACATTGGAAATTCCTACAGCTTCTTGTTCAACACCAAGGTTGGTAGTCTGCAATTTGTCCCAGTTTGTTTTTCTTTCATACAAGTGGTGTGGTTTTTAATTAATTATGGTTAATTTGGTTTTAAATCTACAGATGTATGAAGGGTCATCTTTGTATGCAAGTGCCATAGCCCAAAAGCTCATTGAGGTTCTGGACATACAATATGCAGCAGTTCCACCTACCAACAGTTTTTAGGGAGGCATGAGTTATTTTAATAGATGCTTTCTCTGTTGTTGATCTTACTATATGATGCTGAATTTTAAAAGTAGACAATAAACTTGGTGTGACAGAAGCATGAAATAGAATATATAGGATAGGACTTATATATTTTCTGGGTTTGCATGGTTTTGATAATTAGTCACTTTAATATGGCTTGAGCACCACATTAATTAGCTAATTGCTATTATTTCATGCGAGTGGTAGGGATCATTATTTGGCCTGCGAGCGCCGTCAAAGAAAAGCATGTCCTGGCCCGGCTCATTATTTAGTGGGTTAGGCCTGGGTTAAGGTGTCTAAACTAAAGTCCAGTTTGGCCCATAAGTCTGACCTGTTTGAGCCCATGGAAACCCAGCCCAGCCCACTCATCAAAGCCCGGCTGACAGGCCAACCAATAAAATAAAATAAAAAATATATAATTGGGGTTAGGGTGGTTTGGTCGCTGGTTTGTCTTGGTTAATAATATTTGCCCATATGTCGAAGCCCAGTTGTTTCAAACCCTAGCTAGCCTGCATTTCCTATACTGTCTCTCACTCATTTGCATCACTTGTGCTCTCTGGGAAGAACACTCCGTGGCACAGGTCTCCCTCTGTGAGTTGAATTAATTGATGTTATTGATATTAATATCTAAATTAATAAACCAAACACATATGAGGAGACGTAAATCTTATTTAGATATTAATTAACTAGCCTCTTCGCATGTGTTTCCGCACTTGCGAGAAGCTTTTTTTTAAAATTTTTTTAAATTATTTTTAAATTATTTTTAAATTAAAAAAAGATAATGGGTAGTTATGTTCCATAAAAATAGGATCCATTATCTGATTTTTCTTTTTCTTTTAATTTTTCTTAATATGAAAAAGTGTGAATTTATCATATTATCCTCATTTAATTAATAATTTCAATTCTTAATGTTTGCATTAACCAATGACATTTTCTGGTATTTTGAATGTTTTACCATTCTCTGCCTTTTGCTTTATAGATAAATCCCTATTGGTACATTGGCAAGTGATGTTAGTGTTTTTTTGAAGAATAAAATTCCTATTGGTTTTTTAATACAATCGATAGTCTAAACTATAAGAGGAGTGGATTTCTTACACACAATAAGGTGCCATAGAGATGGAGGTGTGAACTTGAGACCATTGGTCTTCAAATCAAAGCTCTTTTTCCACTCAGGCTTGACCTTGTTGCCAAACAAATCCCTATCATTTATTAGCTAAAAAAGTACTCAGAATACGCGGGTCTGCTTTAGACCATAAAAAGCTCATGAAATATGAACTAGAAAGCTGCTTTTGATTTTATAAGAACAAAACTGAAAACAAAAATCCCTTTTGGTAACTAATGATATTTTTTTAGTGCAGCCAAATGAAACATTCAAACATTTCATATGTAGAGAAGCGAATCAATGTGGAAATTAGTCGTCTACTGGGGAGTTTGTTTAACTTCATTTAACACAGAGCAAACCCAATCTAATAAATCAATCTTATTAACAGAAGAACTATCTTGGCACATTTTATGAAAATGTAGCATAGATTACAAGTTATACGAGTATGAAAGGAATGAAATGCACAACAAGATTTCATTTTGCATTGTCGTGCATATACATTTTACAATTTCTGTTCGGTAATCTGCGTAAATGGGAGAGCAACTGAGAAGCGAAAAAAATCTCCACTTCCTAGCTCTTTGCAAAGATAGGCCTGCATCATTTTGCACAAGAAACAATTTTAAGCTATGATATTCTTTTACAGGAAAAAAGAAATAAGCAAGGGAGAATTTAGGATAAAGTCATTCCAAATTTAATTCCATGGCACAACCTAACATTAGAAGCATCAAAGCTTGGTATCTTACTGTCAGGTCAGCTACCAACACTGGTATGAGATAAGAATACCATGAAGTTTTTACAAAACCGTTAGCCGAAAACACGAAGCTATGCTCATACAAGAGAACATAACTTAAATATCCTAATACATGGGGATGGGGTTGATTTGGTTCCATTACAAGATATCATAATAAATAACTACTAACAGCAGTTCAGAGAACAACAACTGTATAAACAAGCAAGGCCTCATACCGCAATAAAGTACACAGAACCAACAGTATACACCAAAACCAAAACTACGCAGGCAAAACTAAACATCCCTGACAATAGAACTTGGAAGATGCCAACTGCTAGAAAATCCTATGCAGAGAACTCGATACATTTTCCAGCGACCGAATATGCCAGTAGCCTGCATAGACTATAGAATCTTCAGATTTAATTGGAGCATTCTCTTATATGGAAGTTTTTGGTAATCAAAGAATCTGATATATATATACACAAACTCTTTGATATTCACTTGGAGCTATAACAATCCAACCAGTAGGTGAGATCTAAACATTCAACTATCAAAAAAATTGGCATTGCATATTTAATAATATTTAGATATTAATGACTACTACGCAGGAAACAACAGGTAAGTACTATAAAACAAAATTTCCCCAAGTCATAAGATCACAAGATTAGTCCACAAGCTATCCTTCAGCATACCATCAATGATTTTGTAAAAGTTGCACTTAATAGAAATTCTACAAAAAGCAAAAAAAAGGCAAAATTGATTTGAATTATGAAAAAAAAAATGTAATTCAGCAAAGAAACAAAAAGAACTTGATCGGGTCGAAAAATCATACTAATATTTTTCTTTGCTACTAGAGTGTATCCTGTGAAGGAATCTATCTATTTCATGGTACTACTTCTATACCTAGGTTTTTGGGCAGTGTTGACTCTGTACAACTATAAACCATAGATAAAAGACGATAGATTTTCAGATAACAACATTATGAAACTTACTCAAGCATAAAATGAAGAACACCATGAACAAAAATGATTCTAAACTACCAAAATGTCACAATCCCAATATGATGCGTATATACCAGTTTTCCAATACATTATCCTCCTCATTAGCAGCACAAGATAGCCAGACCTCAATCAAGATTATAGTCACTATTGTAGTACTATTACAAACCCCGCACTCAGATGTTCTTCACAAATTAACTCACAATTCCTCTGAGTACCGGAACAGCCCCAAATTTAGCTCAACATGTTCTACTTAAGCACTCCCACAATTCTTGAAAGCAACTTACCTTATAACTAAGCAAATTATATACTTCGACCAAAAAAAGAAGCAAATTATATGCAGAAACACATAAGAAACACTTTCCAAACAATCAAAAAGCAACCACCTCCTGCAATTTGAGGACTTAAACCAACGGGGTTACATTCAAAATTGCAGCACAACTAACAAATTACTCAACCACTGAATGTGTGTAAAACTTTTAAACATTAACGCAGCTAGAAAGCGATTTCCCTAAAAACTGAAGTCATTCTGAACCAAAACACATGATAACCATTCGCCAAAAAATCGTAAACACATGGACTTTGAAGAACAAAACCCAACTGATTCACCTTTTAACCTTCTAAATCTGTGAAGAGGAACCAGAAAAAGCGACTTACTCATTGGATGTACTTGGGTATTTCTCCTTTCCTTAAGAGGGAAAGAGAGTAGTGAGCAGCATCAATGAGGTCATCAATGTTGTGCAGGGACCTCTCCTCAGACGCCACCATAAAGATTGCGCGCGCCTCAGCTTTCTTGGCCAGCCTCGCTGCCAAATTCAGAGGCAAATCCGGTGAGTTGAGGCTTCTCAGAATTTGGCGATACAGTGAGAGAACGCGTCCTCTGTTTCTTGCCAAGTCCTCTGCCGTTGCCCATATCACACCCTTTCCCATTTCTCACTTCTCAGATTTCAAAGCCGTCAAATGCTTTGAGCTTTTTACTTCCCTAATGCCGGGCCGAGCCAGCCTAAAGCATGGAGTGGGCCGAATCTTTTCTTTTTCTTTCTCTAAGTTGGGCTGGGCTGGGCTGCCTAGTGCTCGGATTCTCTATTTGGTCTCTTAATCTTGAATGGTTTAATATCATATATCAATGATATTATAATGAGGGGTTACAGTGAGGGGTTATAACTTATAATGAGAGATCCTGAATAGCCGTTTTATTAAGTGCAGAGTTGTTATTAGATTGCTGAATTGAACCTCTCATTGTAGAAGCTCCCTACGATATAATGTCATGTAAGCTTAATGTCTTGGTTACTTCCACCAACCTTTGCAAGACTCCTGTGTTGCATAGATACACCATTTTTTTTTGGCCAAGTTGAGCATTGGATATGTTTGGATGCGGTAGTATTCATGGGTGTGAGCTTTCCCTCATCTCCCTTCCTAACTTTGAAAAAAAAAAAAAACAGAAAAAGAAAAATCTCCAATACTTACTATGAAAGAAAGAAAATTTTCAAATACGAGCAATCACCACAATTTGTCAAAACTGTCAAAAGATGCAAATGTAGGTTATGTGAGTTAGCCTGTCAGAATAGTATACTCATTCCCTTTACCAAGTTTAATGAGATTATGAGTGGGCCCCACTTTATGAGAATCTCAGTAACAAACTCCCACAAGTTTCAGTCCCTTCTCCTACCACCCCTCCCTCTCTCTCTCTCTCGATCGTATACATTCCATCTCTACCAGTTCTTGAATTTGTGAACAACTCTTCTTACTTGGGGGGCTCTACCATTCTGATACAAATAGGTTATAGCTAGGTTAATAAGGCTAATTATGATATTAATTTGCGGGAGACTAATTTCTCTGCTTTTCACATTCATGTACTTATGTTTGATTCTGATCTTTTGGTTTCTGTGGAAATGCTTCAGAGAGACAAACAGAGCCGTAATAAGAAAAGGCTGCTACTTTGAAGACACAGTAGGGAAATCAACTCCAAGAATGTATGAAGACACAGTATGCTGCAACTTCGATCCAAACTCCATGCCAGAATCTGCAGAAACTGTGCTCAACGTCAACCCTCTACCCCCGCCACCACAAGTTCTCATTCCTTCTCCTTCAGAGACCCAAAAAAACAACAACAACTTTGCTGTTGCAAAAAACTTGAGACTCTCCATTGAAGAGATCTCCTACCCTCATCAACAAGATCATCATGCTGCCCTGGAAATTGAGCTCCAAAATGAACTTGGGTTCAATCCATACAGCACCAATACTGACCAGAACAACAATAGCAGCCATTTGCTTTCCTTTGATCAACAAACCAATTGGGACACCGCCGGAGGGGTGGACGCACCGCCCGGGACAGTGTCTTCAGTTTTCTATGACCCACTTTTCCATTTGAACCTGCCTCCGCAGCCACCATTGCACAGGGAATTGTATCAGCCTTTGTTTAGTAGTGGTGGGGATGAGAGAGAGGGGATTGGAGAGGAGGGGTTTACTCAGATGGGATTAATAATGGGAGACAATTTGAGAATGGGGTGTTGGATCACTGAGAAGCAGAGGAGAGTCCAGTTGAATGGCAAGTACAGTGCCTTGAGGAATTTGGTTCCAAACCCAACAAAGGTACATACTTTAAATTCAAAATTTCACATCCTATCACTGCAAAAATATATGCTACTGAATTTGATTAAATTTCACGAAAAAAATGCATATTAGTTGTTTTGAAGTTTTAATTGGGTAATGATTTCATGAATCACAGTGTGACATTTGGATATCCAAGTTATTGGCTTGGTAGTCTCCCAAGTTTTTCTCTTTTTTCGGCTGGATAATTATATATTTTGCTGAATTAATGTTTGTCTTTTGGTCTTTGGGGAACAATTAATTGGAGAAAAGACTGATAGAGCATCAATTGTGAAATATGCAATTAATTATATAAAAGAGCTTCTGAGGTTAGTGGAAGAGCTGAAATTGCTGGTGGAGAAGAAAAGGTGTGGGAGAGGGAGGCACCAGACTGAACAAGATGGTGGTGCTGGCGATGGTGAGAGCTGTAAGCCTCTTGGCCCTCATGATCAGTCCTACAACAATGGCTCTCTGAGGAGCTCATGGCTTCAGAGGAAATACAAGGACACTGTGGTCGATATCCGCATTATCGATGATGAAGTTACTATCAAGCTGGTTCAGACGAAGAAGATCAATGTGTTGCTGTATGTGTCAAAGCTTCTTGATGAGCTGCAGCTTGATCTCCACCATGCTGCTGGTGAACACATTGGCAATTCCTACAGCTTCTTGTTCAACACCAAGATTGGTAGTAATTAATCTTATACTCCTTTTTCTTTCTTATAGTCTTCATCAATTACTTCATACAGGTGGTGTGGTTTTTAATTAATTAGGGTTTACTTTTCATTTGTACAGATGCTTGAAGGGTCTTTTTTATATACAAAAGCTATAGGTGACAAGCTCATTGAGGTTCTGGACGGACAATATGCAGCAGTTCCACCTACCAGTAGTTATTAGGGAGGCATGAGTTCTTCCTTGGGTTATATACCAAGTGTTTTTATATTAAGAGATACTTTCGTAAAAAGCATTCTGTTTAAGGGGCCTCTGTGCGCAGCACAGCCCGCAAACCCTATGGGCCAGGCTTGATGTCTACCTGCAAAGGGTGCAGAGGATGTGTGTATTTGTTATTGCAGAAGCTTGAGACATATATATATGTTTCTCTGATACCATATTTCTACATACATATGCTTGCCATTTACATAAATTTATAGCACTTGAAATTTTTTACCTCTTTTTATTTATTTATACAAGATGCAACCCAAAATCTTAAATGATTAGCTCTCTCTGTTTTAGTTGTGCTTACTTTTGACCTTCTTTTGTAAAACTTTTACAAATTTGTGGTGTGGTGACAAGCATGCGCAAATCTTCCTTGCCTTCAATAAACACATTTTTGGTATGTAGTTTTTTAAAATTTTCGGGCCGTTTGATAACCATTTAAGAGAGAGGATGAAAGGGGAGGGAGTAACAAAAGTGAAAACAATTTCAAATAGATTTTACTTTTTAGTTTTTGTTTTCACTTTTGTTACTCCTCCTTCCCATCCTTCCTTCTCATCTTCCCTCTAAATCTCATCTCCATTGTCATTCTCACTTCCATTTTCCCTCTCTTGTTCCTCTATACTTTAGCACAAAAAATAAAAACTAAAAACTAAAATTGAAATGGTTATCAAACAGGCCCTTCACTTTTGTGTTTGTATTTTCAATTGCATTGTTCAAATTGTATTTTAATTTATATAGGGTGATCTCGTTTGCACATTGTTCAAATTCTCAGTCAACTTCTTTCAATCTGTAATCCGTCAATTTTACCCTCACATTGGAACAATTTGTAAACCACAGGGGTTAAATTCGATGCAATTGAAAAAAAGGGACAAAAGTGAAACTTTGTGAAAACTATAGGGACTAAAAACGTATTTCTCCTTTGCAAATTAGTTTTCTGTTAGCTAGGCAAAGTGGATTTGATTTGATGTGTTCAGAGTATCAGCCCATGCTATTACCTTTTATGAGGATTTCTACCAAATGCTCAGCTCATGCCATTATCTTTTATAGTGATTATCATCACATGCTTAGCCACATATTGTCAAATAGGTCAACCTACTTTAGGGGTTGCCCAACACGTATATTGAAAAGCTTTGAACACAAAAATATATCAATGCTATCCAATGAAATGAGAGATTTTTTAGGTCCTCGGGCATGTGTTTATTTTTCTCATTCACATGACTACTCACGCAACGAGAGAGATAAACATATAGTTGTATGCAATGAATACCATTGCAGATTTTCTCGTTCTAACACTACACAAGAAAAACCAACAATAGCCACACATATCTGTACCAGAGGATAAATAGGTAAAAAGCCTATCCAAATCCAGTAACACAATTCGTAAAAATCTTATATATTCGTGTGAATTAGGTTGTTAGCCACGAACTCCAACTAGTTGAGTAAATCATTTTATTTTTTATTATATGTTTTAGGTAAACAGTTGTGTATCTCTTTGAACTGAAAAAAACAGGCCATTTGCAAGATTACTAATCATACTACTAGTAGTTAAATCCATCTTAATAGGGGTGGGATCACCTACCTATGAGAGTATTTTACGAAGTTTTATTTATTTTGAAAATGAAACTAAACATAATGAAGCTGCATGCAAACTGATCATCCCAGCTTTTCTTCCTTGGTATTGTACTTGAAGTTGAAGGCATTGATACCACTGTAAAAACCATCGTCCAAGTCGTTTGTGACATGCACCTGGCCGTTGGTACGAGTGTCGTGACGAGAGTAGGAGAACGGGACGTCACATGAAGCGGTCGTGGCCAGCAGCCTCACCTTCAGCACACTCTTTGCCGGCACATTAACCACGCACACAGTCTCCACTTCTGTTTGGTAGGCCTCGGTCTCTCCCCACTGGACATCTCCTTTAAACCCATCCGAAATTTCAACCTTATTCAATCCGCCTTCGTGTGTCGCGATTCGAGGAACACCTGGAGCTTCAATGGTGGTTTTGAGCTTCATCGAGTAAACTCTGTTGATATCATTCCAACTGCTACTACTCAGCCTCTTGTACAACAACTTTAGGGTTACAGTGGTGGTTTCTTGGGTGAAGTTGACGGCCTCTGCAGTAGCGATTTCGAAGTCAGTTTGGTAATTGTAGATCCTGGCGTGGTCAAGGCGATACTTGACATTGTATATGGTCCTCGACTTAACAGGCTCTTCCACCTTGAGATGAGAGAATATGGAGAGATTAGGGACGTTGGCACTGAGAGCACATATCCCGCTCGCATATCTCTTGCAGTAATTGTTGTTCCCAACGTTAATGAGAGCTATGGCTTTGTCGGAAAGCTTGATCGCCTTATACAAAGTGTCTTTATAGTTTTTGTCTCGGGCGGTCGGGTTAAATGCGTCCGCCCAGATCCACTCTTCCTTGGCGAGTCTCCAATATCTTTCGAAAAAAATATTTTTTATTTGTAGGGTTCCGTCCGCGTTCATGAAGATCTCGTTCGCCACACCCGGATCATTAATATCATTACCGTGGAACATGAGGTGTGGTCCATCGCCATCTTCGTCATCACCGTAGTGTTCGCTCATTTGGGCGGTGATGTAGTTGCCATCATCGCCCTTGAACACCACGTGCTTCGGCAAAATCACCAGCGATTCCCAATTGACGACAGTGCACACATCCCGGGACTCTAGATTGTTCGGATCGTCTGTGGTAGAGTTTGAGCCTCCGAAAAGTACTAGTGCATCCGAATCGTTGTGCAAGCAAGTGTAGCGTCCGAGCTGGACGTGGCGAAATTGGACTACCTGACTGTCCTCCTCAAAGTCATCTTCAGCTTTATCGTCTGGTTTATTGTCGTCGTCTTCGTCGTCTATTGGATCTACGTAGACCGGCTCGAACAAGGTACAAGAGGGTTTGGATTGGTCTTCCTCCGGTTCTTCTGCCCCTGCAACAATCAAAACATCGCCTTCGAACTTATCCATGCCATTGACGCTTACCCAGTATTTATTGTTGTAACAGCATCTAATGTGGACAAATCCCTTGTTCTCGGTACTCTTCGCCATCTCCACTTCGTACTTTGCGTAATGGCTCCCGGCCTCTTCTCCGGTGAATTTGAGAAACCCGGAGGGGACGTCCTCCTCTCCATCTTCTTTTTTTAGGTAGCGCAAGTACTTTTTGTTGTGGTTTGATTTCACCACCACAAACCTTGGCAATGTCATGTTCTCTATTTCTGTGTATATCTCAATAGATCTTTAGTGTGCATGCAGCATCTTATTTATAATATAACGAAAAGTCCACACCGTCAATATTTATAAGAAGGGCAAAATTAGAAGAGATGGCTTCATGCATGGGCATACTGAAGGCAGTGATTTAGTTTCTCACATTACTCGAATAAAACTTTTTCAGCAGATGGGATGTCTGCAGACCATGAAATCATGTAGTGAAGTCCCATGCCGATCGACGCTTTTGTTGGGCTGTTTTTGTATATATAGAAAATTTGGCACCAGTTTCTTTCAATAGAAGTGTTAGAAGAAAATAAAACTTAAGGGAGGACTAAGTCAGTTTTTGTTGTTGTTGCCAAAGTTAGAAAGGGAGAGGGGTAAAACTCACACACACACACGGGTACTATGTGGTTTGAACTCATGACTTGGAAGCACACCAAAAACTTGAGCCAATTCAACGAACATCCATTTTCATTAGTGAGGACTACGTCATCAGTTAGTTATATAATTGTTATTACATTCAAAGCAAAGGCCGTAATTTTTGGATTTTTTTTGTTTTTTACTTTGTTAAAATTTCAAGCAAAGTTCTTTCAATTGTGCAAAATGAGAGGAACAATATTTGGTCTAGCTCTACTGTATTATTATCATTATGATTATTGTTATTATTTTGCTTAGGGACATGGTTAAGTTACAAAATGAGTAATTGTTCGGTGTGAAGATCATACTGCTTCGTTGAGTCATTTTGGAGTTATTAATACTGTTAGATAAAAAAATGTAATAATGTAATTAAAAATTCATCCAACATAATTTCACTCTTATTTACCAATAAGAGTTTTTATTATTAGTTGAGTTCGACCCATTCAAGATAAAAAAATATCTCTTAATTATAATCTCTTTGAGAAGAGAACACCCTTTGATTCCAAAGTGAAGAATGAAATAAATAATGGGATTTGATATGATGTTATGGCTGCATCCAGGAAACCCTAGACTGCCTACATACCCCCTGTCGGGATCAAGCCTTTTGTAGTTCACTGAAGAATTTGATTGGACTTTCAAGGAATGAAAGACCCCTTGAAAGAATTTGTGGTGTGAGAAATATTTTGTGGTTGGACCAGGGATTCAATTTGATTTTGTGGTTAGAAAAGTGTTTGGAGCGAATTTGGTTAAGGTAAACCAGGGATTCTATTTGGCCTTGCGGTTGCATTTGGATTGAATTTCCAAATTGCCTACGTATCCTTGGCGGAATCAAACCAGACGTAGTTCAGAAAAGATTTGCGTGGAAATAGATATTTGATTTGTGGGAATTTGGTTGATGTAACCAGTGATTCAAGTTTGGTTGCGGTTGCGTCTATTGGGATGCTAGACTGCCTACGTACCCTTGATGGGATCAAACCAACGTAGTTCGGAACGTTTGATTGGACTTTCAAGGAATGAATGACCCCTTGAAAGAGTTTGTGGTTGAAAGATTTAAATTTGATCTCATTGAAATTTGTATGGATAGATGACCCATGAGAAAACTTGGAATGATTTTGTACCATTTTTTAATGTCAATGTCCAAAGAAAATTAATAGGCATTTTAATGAGCCCATTAATTTTCTCACATATGGTTGTGAGGATGACATGATTTATTTGGACCAACCCTCAAATATTTTGGACTGTTGAGAATTAATAGGTAATTTATTTTGTCAACCCATCAATTTATTTGCAGGCCTTTGACATTTGGTCCATAAGAAAAGAGTCCACGTAAGAGAGGCTCTGAGAGATATCCATTTTGGAGGACCAAATTATATATATCTCTTCAATTATTCATCTGCCACAACCAATACGGAGCCTTGGGTCTGAGACGCCAAAACCAAAGCAAGACTTTTCCTTTGCTCATGTCTGTCAAAGTAGACCATGTAGTCCACTAAACATGAATTGAAAGTCATCCCAGGCTTCAACATTTTTTGTCTTCTAGCTAGTCTCGTCATTTTCCTTTTCTTTAAGTTTCTGAGACTTCAACTTTTTTGGCTTCTTGGTTTTAGGCTTATGTTGCTTTTGGGTTCTTCAACAGCCGCAACACAAGAGGTTTCTCAGTGAATCAAATTGGTGTTTCAAAAGTCAAGACTTCTTCTTGGATTTTTGGCTGGGAACATGCGAGTCTCTGCATGAACAACAAAACCAATTGGCTGGGCTTTGGGTTTGCTATTCCTCCCTTCATTCCCTTTTGCTCTGCCATTGGATTTGCCTTTATTTATGACTTTTGGCAAAGATTAAGACTGGAGGAATAATAGAATTTCCAATATGGGTTTCTGCGGGTTTCTTCTTCTTCATCAGAGAAGCCTTTTTTTATTTGTTCTCCTGTTTGTCTCATATTGTCTTCTTCCTTTTTCTTTGGTTTGTGTCTGTGTTTGTTACTCAAGAACACCTGCAAAATTCTCATCAAGTATACTTATGAACACCTGCAAGATGCTCACAGTACTTAATACAGTGGGGTTCTTGCGAAAGCCCATCTGCATATTTTCACAGAAAGAGCTCCTTGCGAGAGCTCTCTTTGTGTAAGTTGTGCAGCCATCACCAATTTGGAAGGATTAACACAGTGGAGTTCTTGCAGAAGTCCTTTGTATATTTTCACAGAAAAGAGGTCCTTGCGAGAGCTCTTTCTATGCAATGTTGCAGTGACATCACCATTTTATGTTCGAGAGGGATCTAATCCTTTCCCTTGCGATTTCTTGAGATCTCTCTGACAAATTGACAGCAAGGGTATGGAGGACTGCACATTCTCAAAGCCTTGACTGGCCGCTGTTTTGACGTCATTATGGTGGCTGCAATTGTTAACAACCAAAGCTCTTTTGCTTGCAAGTTAATTCAACAACAAAGAGCACAGAACCGGCAAATACATTTATATACCTTGCCAATGATGCTTCTGATTTGCTGTTCTAACTGGAGCTGAGTTGTGTTTCTTTTTCTTTTTCTGATGACTTTTGCAGCACTTAGTTCCTTCTGCGTCTTTAGAATTTCAGCAACTTGACTCTTTCTTCTTTGCAGCACTTTGGATTTTCTCCTTTTGCTTCTTGCCTTCAATTTCTGCCTCCGTTTCTCTCTGTCCTCCCCTTTTTTCTTCCTCTCATAGGGTCTCTTTTTATAGACCTAAAGAAAACTGAAAGGAGTGGAGCCAGTTCCAGGCTCACGTCCTGCCTGCCTGGGTGCTGTATGTGGGAGTAACTTCCCATTTCCAGTCAGCCCCTCAACTCCGTACATGAAGCATATCATGTTACTGCTTTTAATTCATTAATATTTTCTTGTAAAAATATTAATATTAATTCATTTTGGGCCTTAACTGATTTAGCAACATGAGCCCAACTTCTTTAAACTTGGGCCAGAATTTAATTTGCTAACAACGAATTTTTTATTTCAACAAATACTATATAATACCCATGAAATAATAAACATGTGGTCCACACCCATATTATTTAACATAATAAATTAAAAAAATTTAGGCCCCTAAGCATAATCATAAATGAGGCCTCCTTAAACAAAATCTTCATTGAAAATACTACAAAAGAATTGGACCATATATATTGATAACAAATTTAGAACTAAAAACTCATCACCATATGTTTTTTCAAAACTCTGACAACATTTGATCGGCTTCGTGACTCTTTTAGGATCCTTAGCCTGTTAGTACGAGCGAACATTTGGCCCACATCTCAAAACTCTGAGATTCCGCCGGACTGTTGCTTCTGATCGCACTGATTCCACCTGAGTTTGTTTGCCTTTTGGGTATGTTATTACCCAGCTCACCACACATGCTCATGTCGCTGCTTTTCCTGGGGATGCTTGGCGTAATCCTTAGGTGACCGTTAATACAACTATCATCGATAGTGGTCGCTCTCACTCTCGTACTGAAGACGTGCCTGTTGGCCCTTCCCAAGTTAATTATGCTAGTGGTAATGCGTCTGACAGTGATCCTGAGGCTCTTCCTCCTTCTCGGGCTGCACATGCTTCTAGCTCATCTGGTGATCCGATGATTCAGTTCCTCACTATCCAGTTTGAGACGATGCACACTCATTTTGATGCTCAGCTTGAGACTCATTACACCACTATGACTCAACATTTTGAGACACGTTTTGATACTTTCAAAACGGAGATTCGTAATGGTCTTAGTTGTTTCTTGTCCTTTCGGGATTGTTCTGTGGTTTCATTTGTAATTGTTTCCTTTTGGCATTTCACGACAAAAAGGGGGAGAATCGTTGATGATGTACTTAACTATGTTTAATCTTTGATGATGTACAATAGATAATCTATTTTCTTTTCATACCATATATGCTTCACCGGAATTTTTTTGCTTTGAGTTCATGCCTTTGCAGGTTTCAAGTAAATCATTATCGAGTTGTTTTTACCCTAGAAATTCCCTCTCTCTCTCTCTCGGCTTCGGCCACTACCACACACGGCTCTAGCCAGTCAGTTCTCTCGTACTATAGAGAAAACTCCAACCTTCTATGTTATTTTTGTATCTTCCTAAAGATAATCTAACTGACTTAGGCATCGGAGGGCCTTTGGCCAACACCCTCCAGGTGTGGTATATTTACTTCAACCTTTTTCGGGGTTCGAGGGAGAAAAAAAGAAGAAGGAAGTTCTAGGGTCAAAGAATCTACGTGCGATTATTCCCCGTGCGGAATTTTAGTCAAACAGTGACCTCTAAAAAACTATCTCTCTGGTGGAAACATGTGTAGGTTCTTTTCAGAAAATGTATAAGATCACCATAAAATAAGAAACTTCGTAAGAAGTTTGTAGCTCAAGTGGTTAAGAACATTTTACCTCAATATCCTTAGTCCTAGATTGAATTCACTGCTCCCCCAACGCTTTGTAAATATTTTTTTAATAAAAAAATACACCTTCTAAATTGTATTCAACATCCATCGGTACATGTTGCATTCCTAAGAGGACACAAATTAATGTGCAAACAACCAATTAAAAATACCCGCAAGTGCACGAGTCTATTGAAGTATAGATTATACAAGTACGGGGTTCGATCCCACGAAGAACTTGTCGGTTTCCTATAAGTTTTAATTCGAGTACAAAGAGAACACTTATTTAACACACAACAAATGCAAAATGGAAATTAAAAATGAGTAAAGAAATGTAAAAGAAACAAACAAAACAAAAGAAGAAAATGTGCTGTGAACAGGTACCAGGGACCGGTCGTTGGATGCTGAGCGACCGGTCGTTTTCGAGGCAGAATCGAAATGTGAGAATTGTGTGGCGAGCGACCGGTCGTTTGATACTTGCGACCGGTCGTGAACAGTAAAAGCGACCGGTCGTTACCTAAAAGCGACCGGTCGTTTTCGAGCAGAATCGAAATGTGAGAATTGTGTGTTAGAGCGACCGGTCGTTAAGATACTAGCGACCGGTCGTTTCTTCAGAGAATCGTTTTTTTCTATTTTTCAGTTCCGACATCTGTTCAGTTTTCGACCTATAACTTTCCAACCGTACGTCCAAAATTTACGTTCTTTATACGGTTGGATTCAGCACAGAAAATTCAAGAACACAACGCGGACCAAAAGTCCAAAACAATTACGTAAACAACCAAAATTCAGCAACAAAGACACATAACGTGTCGAACACGCAACTCACACACACATTTGGGGGGGGGGTTTGATTTGGTTCAAGTGATCTATTTCTATTGCATGTAAGTAAATGGACTTCGAATTTAAATGAGAATGGCAGAGATGAATTATCAAGATGTGAAATTCAAATGTAACAAACACTAGGGTTTCGGAATCCACCCTAAACAATTCTACCAAAGTTCATGAATACTCAAGTGATGAACTCTAAACGTGTTGATGAAAATGTTCGCAATCAAGACCAGTACGAGTGACTCAAGACGCATTGATTCTCTCTAATATACGTAAAGTGCAGTATGAGTGCTACAATACTTGTGCCTTCCCTATAATCGAATCTAGGTGTGCTTAGTACTTTGATTCAATTACAAGAAAAACCCATTAAGTTCAAAGAGAATATGAACATCACAAGAATCCTAATAGCATGGTGTTTACATTAGGTATTCAAGAAACCAATTCACATGGATGATTCTTACTTCATCCATTTATTGCTTAGGATAACATGAAGATACACATAACCCCAACAACCTCAAGAAGCATGCTTTCAAAGGTGATCAATCAAAGAAGAACATACATCAAGGATAGATTAATTTGGTGAATTGGAATTC
Source organism: Prunus fruticosa (assembly GCA_018703695.1). Lineage (NCBI taxonomy): Eukaryota > Viridiplantae > Streptophyta > Magnoliopsida > Rosales > Rosaceae > Prunus > Prunus fruticosa. Next base: position 35,090,694 of record CM031918.1, read on the forward strand.
ATCAACAATATCTTGAAATTCATACACTCAAGCATCAAAACAATAAGGTAATCATGTTTAGGGCTTCAACCTAAGCCCTAGCTATGGAGTTTAGTTGCTCATATTTATTCCAAATACAAACTCAAAATGAAAATAGAAAGAGTTTACAGAGTTTCAGAAAATGATGAAAGCTTCAAGATCATCAAAGGTGGAAGTCTTCTTCTCCACTTTTCTTGGCTACACCTTGGCTTTCTCCAAGCTCCAAACTCTCCAAAATCTGCTCTCCAGTTGTAGAATGATAGAATGGATCAGCTACCCACGTTTTTAAGCCTCTCATACTTCAGATTGCACTCACCTATCCCTTGCCCATCAATTCCAGCTCAAAGATATCATATAAAACTCATGCTTTAGTTAAAGCCTTTGCCCTTGTCCCCTTGCCATGATGAAGCTTTGTCCTCAATAAGATGCCAATTGCTTCAGAAAATATCTCAAAGCTAAGGTAACTTCTTGTTACCAAGAGTTATGGTAACAAGAAAATCAAGATAACACAAAGGAGGTAAAAGCTGGCCAAATTCGGATTTCAGAGCTGTGGTAACATGCAGGATTGGTTGGATGGGCAATACTTGTCCAATGGAGCTCAAATTTGGATATGTTGTAGTTAACATCCATTGGAACAAGTCTCATGAAGATCATGACCTCATTCGAGCACCAAAGCATGTTGATCCCAGGCCAAGAAGTTGACCTACGAAAATAAGCAAAAACAGAATTTATAACAAATAATGCACTTTTAGCTCATTTTCAATCTAACCAAGGTAAAATCTAAGAAAACACAAAAAGGAAGTAAAAAGCTATAAAATGTCAAGAACTAACTCAAAATAAAAGGTGAATAACATGAAAAATCATGTGTAAAAATGAACCGAACAAACTTCCCAAACTTATCTTTTGCTAGTCCTCGAGCAAAACAGAAACTAAAACAAGACTCGAAACAAAACTTTCCGAACACCTTCCAAAGAGAGAGTGACTCATGCAAATAACTCAAAGGTTTTCACAAGAAAAACACAGTTTACGCATTTTTCACAAGGCGGCAAAATTCATAACACAACATGCTCAAGTGTAGTAGTGTGATGGCCAAATGGAACTCATTCTCCAATTTCAGTTTTCACACAACTTCAAAAATCATTCCAAGCACAAATGTAACTTCAAATCTCACCAAAGTTGTCCTCTCACAAATGAATCACTCGGAAGAGGGGTACAATGCAACACTCAATAGTAAGTATGAGAATAGAGTTAAACCACACGGGACTTAACTCAAAATAGAAGGATGAAGAACATGCATAACTATGATCTCAAGAAGGATGCCAAACACTTAAAAGCCGAAAAATGTGTGCAAATCAACCACATGACATTTAGGATCAATTTAGGTCTTTATTATAGGTTGTAATGGGGCTAAGGGTGTAAGGTAAGTGAGAAATGAAGGAAATGGATACAACAAAGTCCAAGGAACTCACAATGTAAGAGCATATAATCGTTGACTAAAAGACTTTGCAACATCACGCTTGAGAATTACAATTTTTTTTTTTTTTAGATTATAGTTTTATTTAATTTGGCCAAGCAAGAAACATGGAATTGAATTCATTGCCAATTAACCACAACCCTTCTCTTTTCTTTCACCCCTTGAGTGAAGTACTTTTTTTTTTTATATAATAATTGTAATAACAAACTTCCCAAACTTAGCATGAAAAACACATCTAAATTAAAGCTCATGAGTTCCTTAGAAAGGTAAATTCTTGTTTTTCAGGCTAAGGCTAGAAGTTATAATTGGTTACTTGAAAGAAAAGGCATACATATAGGCTCAAGGTGGTTAACAATGGAAAATCATGCTTAAGCATGCATATGGTTAGCTTGAAAGGCACAAACGGTCCAAAGAGGGCCTTAATATCATTTCACAAATGTCATGTAATCAAATTGCACAATAATGAATGTCTTTTAAGTGCTCAACCAAATCAATGAATAATGAGATCAAGCAACAACTCGGATGACAAGAAAGAAAGAATACGTGTATAACACTCATGAATTGAAGCAAAAGGCTCAAAGCTCACATTATTTATGGTTATACAAGTCTAATTCATGCTTGATACAATTCTTTGGATCATGTAAGTCCCTCAACTGGAGAATTATGAAAAAAATGGTAAGTGCATAGAGTGTTTCAAACATATCATGCTAGAACGATGCCATTTAGTGAATAACAAATTATTTTTTTTTTAGCATTTTCAATCAAGTCGTGTAAACATTCATCACAATCTCATCATATATGTCCGGAAAGTGACTTGAAAACAAAAAGACTCAAAACTGAAAGGAAAACAAAATAAAAGAAAGTAAGAATTTAAGTGAAACGAAAAAGACTTGCTAACACTTCCCAAACTTAGAAATAAACATTGTCCTCAATGTTAAAGAATTTAGGCATAAACAATGATAGAATAAGAAATAAAGGGAAGAAAGCAAGTGAAAACAAGAACAAACAAGAACAACAACGACAACACGGTGGTAAAACAAAACTAAACAAAATAACACCAAAAAAAACAAAACAGTAAGCCCTAACAATAGTCCTACGCACAGAGAAATCAAACCCAAAAATACGCACAAACGAAAATGAAAGCCCAACCCAAACGAAAGCCCAAAAACGAAGAAAGTAAATAAAACAAAGAAACGAAGTCAGAAGCACAAAGAGCGAGAACTCAGAAAAATAGAAAAAGTGGGCCCTGATGTCTCGGCTCCTGGTGAGAGACGTGCCGACAAGCAGAGGTCTCTCTCACGGTCCCAAGCCAGAATTATTTCCTTCATAGGAAGGCGTGACGACTTTTGTTTCTCGAAACTGCTGAAAGGCAGAAATGCAATTAAAGGGGTTGGGGGATAGGTGAGGCGACCTAAGGGGATAGGCCGTAAGGGCCGCGCAAAACGCAGAAGCGCAGCGGCTAGGGTTACGTAGAAACTAACTCTATAAAAGAAGAAGAGAAAGAGTTGGGGAAAAACACACAAACTCAGAAACACACAAAAGAGAAAAGAAAGAACAAAAGAAAAGAAAGTTCAAATGGCCTCTTCCTACCCATTCTCGTTGGATCTCAACCTAGCTCCACCGACTCAGAATTCGGGGCCAAGCAGTGGCACCAGTGTGGATGCCCTACTTTGCCTCTGCACGAGGGCACGTGACAGTGAATGACTCGATACTGCTGGACAACGATGTTGCCCTTGGAGTTGCTAGAAATCTAGTGACTCCCAAGGATATACGGGTGCTGGGATTAAGGGATGACAACCGGGTCGTGAGCGATGCTCTGGCACTAAGCATGCAAAGCACCGCAACAGTCGCAAGTATGGGTCATCGCCTAATTGCGAAGTCCCATGAGGTGGAGGTGCTAAGAGGTCAGTTGGCGGCAGAGCGAAGTATGGTTGAAGAGTGCCAGAGTATTATTAAAAGTTTAAAAACGGAAAGGGCAAGGATACTAGAGGTGAATCGACACCAGCTGGAAGCGTTACGGGAAGAGAACAAAAATCTCTCAAAGATGGTAAGTGTTTACGCTCATGACATGAGAAAACAGCTGGAGGACCTAGACCGACCGGGTAAGCGCAAGAAAACAGACCACAAAAGTGGTTACACTCAAGCTAAGAATGCAATCTTTGGGAGCTCGAGTGATGAGCCCCAAGAGACTGTGCCTGAAGCCTCAGAAGAGGATAGCCGTAGGGCTAAACTCAAAGGTCCAATGGTCGAGACACCGAGCACTGGGAAAAAGTGATTCTAGTGTATTATTGGTGTGCTTGTGTGTCTTTGCCTTTCGGTGTAATTTTTTTTTGTTTTTGTGTTTTTTTTTCGGAAATAAAAGAAAAGAAAGTTGCAAAAGACAAAGAAGAAAAACAAAGCGCACTTCCCAAACTTGAATAAAGGGAATGCGACAAACTAAAAAGAAACAAAACACACTTCCCCAACGGAAATAAAACAAATACGACAAACTAAAAAGGAATCAAAACATATTACACCAGAAAACAGGGAGGAAAAGAAAGTAAAGTGAAAGTAGAAATGCTTCCTGTTTAACTTGACTCATCCGCAAATTGCTCCGGAAATACAAAGTGGTGTCGGCTCCCCTATGAGAATAAGTCTATTTAAACTGCTTCTCGGTTGAAAGGAGGAGTACCCTGAATTTCATCCTGCAAACTCAAGAAAAAACATCAAAAAGTCCAGACAGAAAAATCAATGGCATCCTCAGATATGCACGTTGATGACCTTAACCTTGAGTTAACCCTTGCACCACCAAATGCCCAGATACGGGCTCTTCCAACCCTTGTCTTCCCAAACTCTTCTTATCACATTGGCTCGGCCTCGAATTTCTCTGAGGTCGTGCCGATGAGAACTGTACCTCCGGAAGGTATAACTGTGAGAGGACTCACACCGGCGGTGCATCTGCATGTGGCACAGCGCGTCGGGCAGTGTGGCAGTGGAGGAGTCCCACACTCTAAACGTGCAACACGCGGTTTCCACCACCAATCTAGGCATACGCCTCCTGGAGAGAACACGAGAGTGCGGGGCACTAAGTGAGGAGGTGGCGGCCCTGAAAGCTCAGGTGGCGGACCTCCAGAAGCGGCTCTCTACAGTGCCAACCAACATGTAGAGATGCTGCAGAAAAGGAATGATGATCATGTAGAGCTGTTGCAGGTTCTACAAGCAAGAACAAACAGAGGCAATTAGCCGAAGCCTCAGGTGGCGTAGAATGCAACAATATACATGTGATTAGGGATTATATGTACGCATTTTCACGTTTGTGTATGTAATCACATGTTATGGAATGAAATAAACATTTGAGCCAAAATTCTGGGTGCACAAACATAAAGCAAATACTTCCCAAACTTGTATGAAACACTGGTTATAATGGATGGAGATTTAATATCAAACAATGCCATATAAAAAAAATTGGGAAGGATAAACACAAAATAAAAGAAGGAGTAAACAAACAAAAGTTGAACTAACAGTAAAAGTTGAAATAAACAAACTAATAATCGTTTTAAAAATCAAAACCAAAAACAAAATAAACTAAAAAGTTCAAAAGGGTACAAAACTCAAAGTACTACTGATCATCATCAGTCTCATCATCATCATCACCATCAGCATCATCACCATCATCATCATCACCATCAACATGGGCAGAGGTCCCGGGATGACCTGGCATCTGGAGGTGCGTCCAAATGGCGTCAATGGAAGTGCTCATATGCTGCATCTGCTAAACTCCTGGAGCTGCATCTGCTGGTATTGCATCATTTGCATGTCCCAGATGGCTTGATGACTGGGGTCCCAAGCAGAAGTGTCGATACCTGGAGCAGGTGGGAATGGCGGTGGTGGTGCCGGCCTGTGTGGCGGTGGTGGTGGCATATGGGGCGGCACCGAGCTGGTGCAGGTGCATGGCGCCTCTGAGAAATGCTCCTGACACAGAAGTGTCCGAAATGGGACCCATGGGCTCAACAAATATATCAGGAGAGCGAGCCCGAATACCTGAGTGCTCACATAACATGCTAACAAGGCAAGGATAATAAATGATGCTCTTCTTACGTGCACATGCCTTCAAGCGTTCAAAAATAATTTCACAGATAGGCAAGGAAAAAGTTCCCTCATGCAACTCTTTAAGGATCTTGACCCCTCCTGAAGGAATTTCCGACCGTTGGCCGGATGGATAGATGTTGTGGCGCACAAAGCTCCACAGGATGGCAAAGTAGGGTGTCAACTTACCCTGAATGAGGACAGTCTTTTTAGCTTGAGATGCAAAGGCAGCAGGGTCAGCATAAAAAAGTGTTTCAGCTGCGCTTTGCATCTCAAAATCTCTATGCAGATATTGTCTCCACTGATAAGTATCCCGCCTAGGTATGTGAAGAACCTCAGATATAATGGAAGGTGATAACTCAAAATTTTTGCCCCTTACCTTGATGGGCACATTTTCATTAGGTCTAAACTCCTCACTAGGGAAAGCAGCATAGAAATCTCGCACAACAGACTCATTGTATTTTTTATAGATGCGAGCTAAGGGTAAGATGTTACGGTCCCTAAGAAGGTCCTGGACTTGAAGAAGTCCAGCGGTTTGGATGGAGGGATTGAGATCGAGGTTACGCTCACTAACCACAGTGGCAGTGAGCATGGCCTCTTCCGGCTGAGGTGCACTTCCGAGGAAGAAGATGCACCCTTTTTCTTACCGGTTCTAGCTCTAGACATCTAAAGAAAATAAACCAATATGCACAAAGCAAGACAACAACAAAAACCATGCCACAATTCCCAAACATGCAATATGCCACCAAATTAACCACAATGCCAGAAATTGCATTCACAAAGCCAAAATTTCAACCACAATTATGCACAAATTCAACAATGCCACAAAATTAATCACAATGCCATTTATGCCAAAATTTGAAATTGCAAGCCACAATCCCAACATTGAACCACAATTGTAATGAGACAATAATAAACACAAATAACAACAATAATGAACAAGAAAAAAAAAAATTCAGAGTGAGAAAACATACCCAATTGAGCAAAATCACACCACACAACCACAAACCACAATAAAAAACAAAAACAAAGAAAAACAAGTTAGAAACAGTAATAAGCAATAAGAAAAGCAATTAGAGTAATAAAATCAAAGGAAATTCAAAGAAAAAAACGAAATTTACCTTGAGTGAATAGTAACCCTAACTGAAAATTCTCCAAAATTGATGAAAACACTTGAAATTTCAAGGAATAGATGCCAAAAACTGATTCTACTCGAAAAATCAAGTGAGAAAAGTGTGATTTGAGGTTAAATTAGGGTGGGTTGTGAGTGATTTAGAGGGAGGGAGAAGAGAGAAGTCGAAGGGAGGGGGGGGGCTGTCGCTGGGAAGAAGAAGTGAGGAGAGAGAAGAGAAAAAAGAAGAAAAAGTTACGGATTTTACTAAAATCGCGACGAGCGACCGGTCGTTGGTTACTAGCGCGACCGGTCGCTTTTGAGCAGAATCTAATTTAACGGAAATACGCAACGAGCGACCGGTCGTTTTGAGGCAAAATCAAAAATTTTATTTTTCGACTCGCGATCGGTCGCTTTACATGTACGACCGGTCGTTTTTGGTTTTTGGTTTTTGGTTTTTTTTTTTTAAAAAAAAAAAAAAATAAAATTAAGGACTTACCTTTCCAACTCAGTTTCTCACCACAGGAGGTGCATCAATGAAGTGGAGCACTTCATCCTCTCGATTCAAAGCATTTTCATGGTAGATTTTCAACCTATGCCCATTAACTTTGAATTCCATTCCCGTGCTACTATGTCGGATATCAACTGCACCATAAGGGTAGACATTAGTAATAATATACGGGCCCGTCCAACGGGATCGAAGCTTACCTGGAAAAAGCTTGAACTTAGAGGTAAAGAGTAATACTCTTTGCCCTATTTCAAACGACTTCCTAATGATATGCCTATCATGAAACGCCTTTGTTTTTTTCTTTGTAAATTTTTGCGTTCTCATAAGCATCATTGCGAAGCTCGTCCAATTCGCTCAGTTGTAATCTTCTGTGATCTCCTGCTTCCTTCATGTCGAAGTTGTACTTCTTGATTGCCCAAAGGGGGTGTTCAAGCTCGACAGGTAGATGACAAGGTTTTCCAAAAATTAAGCGAAAAGGAGACATACCGATTGGAGTTTTGTAAGCAGTTCGCTATGCCCATAAAGCATCGTCAAGTCGCATAGACCAATCCTTTCTAGTAGGACCAACAGTTTTCTCCAATATATGCTTCACCTCTCTATTGGAAATCTCTACTTGCCCACTAGTTTGAGGGTGATAGGGGGTGGACACTTTGTGGGTTATGCCATACTTCTTGAGTAGGGTCTCAAATGATCGATTGCAAAAATGGGATCCTCCATCACTTATGATGGCCCTTGGTGTTCCAAACCTACAAAAGATATTAGCTCGAAGAAAGCTAAGAACAACTTTCGAATCATTAGATTTGGTTGGAATTGCTTCCACCCATTTTGAAACATAATCAACCGCAAGTAGAATAAAAAGATTTCCAAAAGATGAAGGAAATGGTCCCATGAAATCTATGCCCCAAACATCAAATATTTCAACAACTAGAATTGGGTTTAAAGGCATTTGATTTCGAGATGAAATGTTACCCATTCGCTGACACCTATCACAAGATAGACAGAATTGTGAGGCATCTTTGAACAAGCTTGGCCAAAAGAATCCACTTTGCAAAACTTTTAATGCTGTCTTCTTGGCTCCAAAGTGGCCACCACATGCATTCGAGTGACAGAATATGAGTATCGACTGAAATTCGTTCTCGGGAACACATCGCCTAATCACGGAGTCCGAACAATACTTCCACAAATATGGGTCATCCCACACATAGGACTTGGTGGTTTTCAGTAATTTGTCCTTTTGACCTCTTGACAAGTCCCTTGGTATATTTCCTGTTGCAAGAAAATTGATAATGTCAGCATACCATGGGTCAAAAACTTGTAATGCAAAAAGTTGCTCATTAGGAAAGGATTCACGAAGAGGAAGAGTGTCTTCTTCGGCATTGGAGTTGGTGATCAATCGGCTAAGGTGGTCAGCTACCACATTCTCCGATCCCTTCTTATCCTTGATTTCTATATCAAACTCTTGGAGTAACAAAACCCATCGTATCAATCTTGGTTTTGCTTCCTTCTTTGCCAAGAGATATTTCAAAGCTGCATGATCAGTAAAAACAATTACTTTAGAGCCTACCAAATACGAACGAAACTTCTCTAAAGCAAAAATTACAGCTAGAAGCTCTTTCTCAGTAGTTGAATAGTTCAACTGAGCATCATTAAGGGCACGGCTTGCATAATATATGGCATGCAATCTCTTCTCAACTCTTTGTCCCAAAACAGCTCCAACTGCAAAATCAGATGCATCGCACATTAATTCAAAAGGTAAATTCCAATTTGGAGGCATAATGATAGGTGCAGTTGTGAGAAGAGTTTTGAGCCATTGAAAAGCTGCCAAACATTCATCATTAAAATCAAAATTTGCATCTTTGGCAAGCAAGCTACACAATGGTCGAGAGATCTTAGAAAAATCTTTTATGAATCTTCTATAGAACCCGGCATGTCCTAAGAAGGATCGGATCTCTTTCACTGATGTTGGAGGTGGCAAACCGCTTATCACGTCTACTTTGGCTTTGTCAACCTCAATGCCTTGACTGGAAATCACATGACCTAAAACAATTCCCTGTTGTACCATGAAATGACATTTTTCCCAATTGAGAATTAAGTTGCATTCCCGGCATCTTTGCAAAACTAAAGACAAGTTGTTAAGGCATGAATCAAATGAATGACCAAACACACTAAAATCATCCATGAATACTTCAATAAATTTTTCTACCATATCGGAGAAAATACTCATCATGCATCGTTGGAAGGTGGCCGGGGCATTACACAATCCAAATGGCATACGCCGGTAGGCGAAGGTGCCATAGGGACATGTGAATGTCGTCTTGTGTTGGTCTTCAGGAGCGATGGCAATTTGGTTGTATCCTGAATAGCCATCCAAAAAGCAGGTAGTAACTGTGACCTGCAAGTCGTTCAAGCATTTGGTCAATAAATGGTAATGGAAAATGATCTTTACGAGTGGCGGTATTTAATTTTCTATAATCAATGCAAACACGCCATCCTGTTTTGACACGAGAAGGAATAAGTTCATTTTCCTCATTTCTTACAACCGTTATTCCTGACTTTTTAGGAACCACTTGGACCGGGCTTACCCACTTGCTATCGGAAATAGGATAAATTATACCCACATCCAATAGTTTCAGAATTTCTTTTCGGACTACCTCTGTCATAATTGGATTTAGCCTACGTTGAGCATCTTTTGTGGGTTTGGAATCATCTTCCAATAAAATTCTGTGCATGCATCTTGTTGGGCTTATTCCCTTAATGTCCGCAATACTCCAACCAATTGCTCCCTTGTGTTCGCAGACTACCCTCACATGCAGCTATGGAATATGGATTGTCGAATTTCTTCAAAAACCTGTTGTGAGCTTAATAAAACTTTCTTGTTCTTCTTCTTCCTTGAATTTGTCTGTTCCCGAATTAAATTAACAAGAAAAAAAAAGGAAAAATTATATATTAAAAGAAGTTTTCAATGGGATTACTTTCGTACATTGCTTGGATTTATTTCCAGCTCAATAAATCAAAGGGCAACTGGTCAAAAAATGTTTTCTATTTAGACTGTCTTAATTAAAGGTCTTATTTAGACCTCCTCCGTCAGGCAACTTTCCATCGGCCGACAATCATTGTTCTTTTTCGATTAGGTGCAGACGACACCATTGCATGCTCAGGCCCAACACTTTTGGACTCCATCAATGAGAAATAAGGAAAGACCTGCCTATTGTCAAGAGAGGAAAAGATTTCAGTTAAAAAGAGTCACGTGTGTGTAACGTGACCACTATTTTGTTTCAGTTTTACCACCTAGAGAATTGCTATCCACAATCGCTCAAATGCGACTGTGAAGATCGTCGCCCGTGTACACCAGTTAGAATGCTACACGTGTATCTCACTTTTTAAAGAAATAAATGAGTTTCTGTTATGCACCGAATTCACATTTTACCCTTCTCCTAAACCCAACGACAGCATTGAATAGAAAGCCAACCCTCACTTCATTTTTTTTCTCTCTATCCAGATTCAATACCCAAAAAAAAAACCTATAATCTCTATTTCTTCACCCATAAGGGCCATCTCCGATTCTAAAAAAACTCGAACCCAACTTACCTACTAAAAGTAAGGCACTAAATTCTAACCCAATAAAAAATACACTTGTGTTATTGTCACAAATATATATATCTATATATATAAAGCAAGAGGCATATATCTATATATATAAAGCAAAAGGCAGAGAATGGTGAAACATTCAAAATACCAAAAATTGCCCTTGGTTAATGCAAACATTAAGAATTGAAATTATTAATTAAATGAGGATAATATGGTAAATTCATACTTTTTCATATTTTAAAAAAAATTAAAATTAAAAGAAAAATCAGATAATGGATCCTATTTTTATGGAACACAACTACTCATTATCTTTTTTAATTCTAAAATAAATTTTAATTTTTTAAAAAAAAGCCTCTCTAGGCGCGGAAGCGCGTGAGAGAGGCTAGTAATGGGTAATGCTAGGCTTACCACATTTTTCATACCACATGTGTACCACATCTCTAATAGAGGTGGAGCCCGCCAATATAATGAGGCCCACCTTTATTAGAGAGGTAGTACACATGTAGTATGAAAAATGTGGTAAGCCTAGCATTTTCCATATATAATACCTATAATATAAAAATTTTGGGACCTTTAAAAATTAGGGTTCTGTATGGTGGCACCATTTGCACACTTTCAAGGCCGTCCATGTGTTAAGGCCATCTCCAATTCCTAAATTTTAGCCCAATTCCTCTCCCAACTTAAGAAAAGTAAATGGCTAAAATTTTAGAAATTCAAATACCAGTCCAGCTATTGCCTGGACTGGAATTTTTGTTGTTGGAGCCCACAATAGCATGACACAGCCCATGTGCAAGGAGGTGTGAATAGGGCTCGTGATGCTGTTGCTGCAGAAGTTGTCACATATTTTAAATTAGAAAAATTTATAAATAAACCAAATCCTAGACATGTATTTATAAAAAAATCCAAACACTATTTAAACATAGAAACACAGCCAAAATCAACCCCAAAATCAACAATTGTATATTTTTTGGGTGTGTTTATAAATGAGTTTTGAGTGTGTGTAATGATGAGTTTTGGGTGTGTTTATAAAGTGTTTTGGGTGTTGGGTTTTTTTATAATTTCAGCCCCCATTTTGGATGTTTTAGTGAAACTACCTCTAAATTAATCTAAAACATATCCAACCTCAAAACTAACTCCAAAATCTATAAATACCCACCCATTTCTTAAATAATCTACCAAAAATATTTTTTTCTATTTCTCAATTTATTTTTCTTTTGTCAATTTCATTAATCACCTTTCATTCTTGTTGAAGATGTCCACAAAATCTCAAAGAGGTGTGAATTGGAGGCCAGAAGAAGATGATGCACTGTGCAAAGGGTGGGTTTCCGTTAGTGAAGATAGGGCTATTGGCACCACTCAAGCAAGCGACACATTTTGGCAGTGTGTATATCAAAAGTTTCTGAAAAATGATCCGGGCATTTGTGGACCCGAGCGACGAACATATCAAGCCATTGCTTCTCGATTCCAGGACTATCAACCAGCAATGTTCTCTTTAGAAGGCATGCTTGACTAAGTCCGATGTGAACCAGCAAAGTGACTCAAATCTACATGATGTGGTAAGTGCCCATTTTTATTAGAGCTTTAATTTTATATTTGTAACTCAGACCCAAAAATAGAAAACCACCTAGTGAATTGCTATCCACAATCGCCCAAAAGCGACTATGAGGATCGTCGCCCGTATACACCAATTAGAATAATGCTACACGTGTATCTCACTTTTGAAAGAAATAAATGAGTTTTTGTCATGCACAGAATTCCAATTTTACCCTTCTTCTCCTAAACCCAACGACAACATTGAATAGTAACCCAACACCCTCTTCATTTTTTCTCTCTCTGTCTAGATTCAATACCCAAAACAAAAAACGAATACAAAAAACAAAAAAAGAAATAGAGAAATATAGAATTGCTAGATGCAAACACTAGAATGGCAAGAACTGTACATGAGGGTACCGGTGCTAACAAAAAAAAATCTAATTCCCATGAACTGTACATGAGGTAACGTGCCAGGTAGCAAACATGGGACGAGAATGCTTGCAATTCAATATTGTCCTAGTGAACGTTTACTCTTTGTTTTCACACACATTAATACTTTCTTGTCTATGTTATCCAATCTTGTACTGGTTGTCCATGTTTTATTTTACAGAAAGAGTTCATTTACAAACAGAAATCACACAGACACACAAGCTCGAAAAGATTAAAATAAAATGGAATTAAGGGTAACATTTCAAAGGCAACTCATGCAAAGGCGGAACGATGAATTTTTTAATAGGTGGGTTAGCTAAAGTTATTAGTTTAAAATTTAATAATCATATTTTTTTGTACTTACAGTTTCTATAGTATTTCTAGAAATAAAAAGTATACATTAAATTATATAAACCATTCTAGTTCATAGCTCTATTGATTAATTCATAATAATCTTTAACATAAAACAAATACATATTAAATTGCAACCGAAAAATACATTATTAAAATGAAAGTATGTTCAACAACATAATTGAAATTGTACATATTTAATGTGTATTTTTATTGATGCCCAACAATTAAATTCATAAAGAATTAGACTTTTTGAAAGCCACGTCCTCAAAGAGGGAGCGTACCAAGATAATATCATGCACAAGCAGTTAATACTCCGAGGGATGGAAGCTGCCGGATTGACACAGTGGATAATAAGCTTATAATCACCTTCAATCATCACTTTACTCCATCCATTGTGAACATCATATGCCAAACCATCTCGCAAAGCAAGGCATTCAGCCACAACGATAGCAAAGCAAGGCATATATAATTCTTTTCTTTAACCTTGAACACTGATGTCCATGGTCGGTGTGAGCTTACTTTATTCAATCAACATAAAAAAGAGATGCCCTCATGTCAGGAGATCATGACGTCACGAGGCCGTGGTCATTTTCTGATAAATAACATCAAAGACACAGAATGTATCTTGCACACAGAATTGAGGAATTAAAGTGAGAGAAAGAAGAGAGAAAATGCCAACCCTACCAAGGTTTGTGGTGGTGACATCAAACACCAACGGGAAATACTTGCGCTACATAGATGAAGACATCAAGAACGGTGTGCCAGCAGGGTATCTCAAGTTCTCTGGACAAGAGGCAGGGAGCCAATACGCAAAGTTTGAAGTGGAGAAGGCAAAGACCAAAGAGTGGCGGCAATGAGGGGCTTGTCCACATTAAGTGTTGTTACAACAACAAATACTGGGTAAGGCGTAGGTCTGATAGCTTCTTGATCGCTGCTGTGGCTGATGAACCAGTGGAAGACAAATCTACGTACTCGTGTACCTTGTTCGAGCCGGTGTACATAAATGATGATTTCCTAGTCGGCGATGGTAATAGCACAAACCATATACTGGTGCTCCGATTCCGCCATACCGGACGTGGAGAGTACCTAACCATGGCCAAGGACACGCCAGCGCTAAGCGGAGGCTTGTACGTAGGAGCTAAAGACCCTGACCCCAAGTTGTTCGATGTGTTCACTGTCACCGATTGGGAATCGCTGTTCATGATGCTTCCCAAACATGTGGCGTTCAAGGGCCATAATGGTAACTTGCTCGGCACCCGCTTGAGCGAGGTCTTCGCCAGCGCCGATGGAGGCCTCTCCTATTCCTCGGGCAAATTGTGGAGGCTGACCAAGGGCGATTGGATCTGCCTTGACGCAGATAACTCAACCAGAATCAAGAGATTTGCTGTCACTGAAAAAATTACAAGCAACGACTCAGAAGCATACCTGGAGGTGAAAGAGCTTGGAGTTTCAAAGGAGATCTATAACGTCACTTTCCGCCTCGTGGACGCCATTATCTACAACAAGAAGGTTGTCGAAATTGTCGTGGGAGAGGCGGTTAACCGTACCAAAGAAACTCAAACTGTAGAGCTGAAGCTCTCGTATAAAAAAACTAGGAGCGGAAGCTTGAAGTCCAGCGTGTTCAAGTTGGGCGTCCAGAGCAACATCGACGGAGAGGTTCCAGTCATCGCAGACAATGGAAAGATCGAGGTTGATGAGTTTGCAGAATCAGTGGAGAGGAGAAAAACCGGGACAGCCACAATATTCACATGTAATGTAAACGAGGTTGCTGTTTATAAGGTTGTGCTGACGGCAATGGCTATGGTGAAGGTGAGGCTTCTAGCGACCAAGGCTTCGTACGATGTTCCCTTCTCCTATACGCAGCGTGAAACTCTTACTGGCGGGCAAATAATTACCAACGACATGGATGATGGGGTTTACTGTGGCACCAATACCTTCAACTTCAAGCTCGAGACCACAGAAGAAAAGCTTTAAGATTTCACCAGTCAGCCAATACACTGTAATTCCCGCGGACTACCCTCACATACAGCTATAGAATATGGATTGTCGAATGTCTTCAAAAACCTGTTGTGAGCTTAATAAAACTTTGGGTTATTAGTTCTATTAGTCCTCGAAATTTGACCTTATTTACATTTTGATCCTTCAATTTCCAAAATCGTTCCCGTCCTCCAACTTCATTTTCATTTGGGCAAATGGTCCTCCATTAATTTTGTTATTTTTTCCGTTAAATACAGAGACAAAATAGTTTTTTTATATTATTTTTAATTTCCAGAATATTCCTTTTTTTAACAATGGGATTACTTTTGTACATTGCTTGGATTTATTTCCAGCTCAATAAATCAAAGGGCACAGTACATTTATTAAGGTAATATAAATTGAAATTAGGAACTGGTCAAAAGATGTTTTCTATTTAGACTATCTTAATTAAAGGTCCTATTTAGACCTCCTCCGTCACGCAACTTTCCATCGGCCGACGATCATTGTTCTTTAAGATTAGGTGCAGACGACACCATTCCATGCTGAGGCCCAACACCTTTGGACTACATCATGGACAAATAAGGAAAGACCTGCCTATTGAAGATTTCTGTTAAAAAAAGTCACGTGTGTAACGTGACCACGATTTTGTTTCAGTTTTACCACCTAGAGAATTGCTATCCACAATCGCTCAAAAGAAACTGTGAGGATCGTCGCCCGTGTACACCAGTTACAATGCTACACGTGTATCTCACTTTTCAAAGAAATAAATGAGTTTATGTTAGAGAATTTATCAAAAATATCCGAAACTTACCCCTAATTTCAAAAAAAGGAGTGCTAGCAATTTTCTTTCTAACATTCTCTTTTGGACCTTCTCCCTTCTTCTCATGACAAGTGTCACTTTCTTTACACTTAAAACAATGTCATTAATACATCACACACACTAGTTTTTGTTTTTCAAATTTACCCTTATTAAATATATTAATTTTTTTAAAATAACAAGCTAATTTTTTACAACTTTCTTACCATCTTGTTAAAAAATAAAATAAGAAAATAAAAATTGAATTTTTTTAGAAAAAAAAAATTTCCAAAGACAACATGTGTTTTGTTAAAAACAAAATAAAGATGATAACAATGTCATGAAACAAAAAAATATATATAATAAAAAAATATGACATTTTTCTTATTTTTTTTATTATTAAATTTTTAACAATGTGCTAAAGAAGTTGTAACAAAATTTGAATAAATTGAAGGAAATATAAAAGCCAATACATTTTAAAAGGGTAAACTTGGAAAACAAAAACTAATTTGTGTGATGCATTAATGACATTGTTTTAAGTGTAAGGGATATGACACTTGTCATGAGGAGCAGGGAGAAGGTCCAAAAAAGAAGGTTAGAAAGAAGGTTGCTAGCATTCCTCTTTCAAAAATGTCCGTTTTTGTAAAAAATTCCAAATACAACAGAAAACTCACCTAAATAGACACAAATGCCCTCAAATTTAATATCCACGTAAACCTAAAAAATAAAACCCTATTAGATTGGGAATCTTTGTACATAGAGTTTGTTCATAGACGTATTACTGCCATAGTCAAACGGTGAGTGCAGTTCTTCCTTGGTTCTTCGTTCAATTTCTTCTTCGTTTGTTCATTTATTCTTCATACTATATTTATAAAATTTCAATTATGGTTTTGCTGACTTAATGTCCATATGGGTGCGACATTTCTGATGATGGAAATTATAACTCTCCTGAGCCCTATCCAAAGTGCTATGATTTAATATCGTCAATTCAGTTTGAGCCTAATGACACCTTCTTCCCATCAAGAACTGTGTTGGAGGGTGAGTTCTAGGATTCAATTTTAAATGAGTTCTTGTGTAATTTACCTATGCCAGAAGATACGATTTATAGAAGGAAACATCATCTATGCCTTTTCTTGGGTAAGGTAGGAAGCTGCCAGAGAGGAAGCCAAATTGGGCCTACTTGTGGCCTTCCTAACACCAATCACCTTGTTCATAGTGTGTGATGTGAGACATGTCATTTGGCAACTTGGCTTAATAATTTTCTAACTAGATAGGCTATGTTGTGCATCTCATTTGCGAGAAAAGTGCTGGTATTTTCTTTGTTTGCTTATTAGTGGCATCATGCTGCTTGTTTAAGTAATGTCTTCTTTTCTTCCTTGTTGTTCTCTCTAACTTCCTCCTATAATCTGCCAGGGTAGGCCTGCGGGTTGAGGTTGCAGCGCTGCTAGTCCTAGGAAATAGATCTGCAGACTGTGATGTAGAGATAAACCTTGTTGTCACTATAGGATGGCTCTGCACTGCTGACATCTGACCCTGTTCTTCTACCTCATTTATTTTTTGTGGCAATAAAACTGTATTGTTGTTAGCCAAATTATCACGACTACCCCTCTCATGTGTATCAACTGGAAAGCCGCACCTGTCACCACCCTCTCACTCCCATTTTCTTTCCTAGTTATCCTAGTCCTGCTCTCTTTCTCCGGCGACTAGGAAAGAGAGAATTTGAGGCACAAGAGATGACAACCGTTCTCATTTCATCACCAAAACCCCATCCATCCACCGTGAAACTAGGGTTGGGTGGATGTTGGCAGCCTCTTGAGTGGCCTAGTCTGCCACAGACTAAGCAAAAATCCTTGAGCCCTTCATATTTCAAGCGAATCTTTCGATGCCCCATGGCTGGACAAGGCATGGAAAAATCAAGGGGAAGAGGTTTGGAGGTATCCAAATCAACTCTCATTCTTAAGAATCCTCTTAACCCCACCTCCTCAAAGTTTTCAACCTCCATTACTGACCCAATTTTCTCTTCCAGCTACCTAGCATTCTTCATTGTGCACAAATTCCTTAGTATCCCATGCGCCTGAACCCAAAAGATAGCCCGTTTTGCTTCAATGTCTTTTATGGAGCAATACAATGGCCATGGTTTCAAGGTAGAGGCATGCCTTTTAACAAACCATGGGTCACCTTCCAAAAGCTGGTTGGCTACGGCCTCATCTTCCACAATCACAGCGTACACATTTTCCTTAGATTTCACCACTTTGATAAGACCCATATTGTTCCAAAGGACACGAAGGACCTCCTTGACAACAGATTGGGGGAGGAGGTTCGTGGTTTGTGATATATGGAGGCCAACAAGGGTGATACAGTGTGAGAACCTATATATATATAGAATTGGTTTTAATCAAATCATCATTGTCATGACACCTTGCATGCTAGTAACAAGTGGTGTTGTGATATCATTGGCCAAAGGTGGATGACTCACATTATTCCCTAATCTTTCTATCTTATCTTTTGGTGGTGGTGTTGTGATATCTTTGGCCAAAGGGGATGAGTCACATTATTTTTTTTTTATCTTATCTTTTGGTGGTTTAAAATATTGTATATATATATAAATATTATTTTGGTGCATGCATATCATCTCCTATAAATATCATGTTTCCTTATTTCAATCATTCATTCCATCCTTTAAGATAGATTTCTATCATGAGAGAGAGAGAGAGAGAGAGAGAGAGAGAGAGAGAGAGAGAGAGAGAGAGAGAGAGAGAGAGAGAGAGAGAGAGAGAGAGAGAGAGAGAGAGAGAGAGAGAGAGAGAGAGAGAGAGAGAGAGAGAGAGAAGGGGGGGGAGAGAAAAAGAAACAAGATGAAGAGCATGTGTGTTTGTCTTGCAAAATTTCATACTTATCATGGTGAGTGGGTTATGTAATATGTTCTAAAACTTCTTATTTTGTGATAAATGTGAAAATCATGATTTTATTATATTTACAAACTTCTCTCTATTTTCAAGTCAAGCATGTCTAATTTGTGTAATATTATATATTATTTGGAGTTTTTGTGAAATACGTATTATTCATGAAACATGAGAACTTCAATTACGGGGTATCCGAAGGATAAATGTACTAGACAAGAACGTAGGGCAGTGAGGCCGATAGGGATCATGTGCTGGGTACAATTTGGGAAGGATAACCAAGATATAAAGTAATTATGTGATATGATTTGGATGATGTATATTTTTATTATATTTTTTCTAAAGTGTGTAAAATGACATTGTCTGCCGCGCAAATCTCACGGCCTGGAGTTTCGGGCCGAGGGGATATGTGTTGACACGCGGCTTCCTACTTTTGGATGCGGTGCGGTTGTGCGGGGCGGTCCAGCACGGTCTCCGTGCGTCGAGGTTTTGTTTGGATGGAAGTGATGAAATGATGTGCCTGTTTGAACTCGTCTTCTAATCAAACGATTGTAGCCGAGAGAGGAACTAATCTCGGCTGTTAGGTTCACGGCCTGAACTACAAGGCCGTTGAGTGGTGGTGTTGGTGGGTTTAGGGCGGTGCTCTGGCGCGCTGCTCGTGAGCGAGCGACGGTCGTATGATATATGGGGTGAATGAACGAATAATTGTTGTTAATAATATGTTAACTCGCAATTGTACGGGGCAATTAGTAGTATAGCAAGACAAGTACGAGGTCGTACCCACGAAGACTGAGAAGTTCAAATTAGTTATGTACGTAGATTACCGAATTCAAGAAGTTAGGAAATTAAGTCTAAAACAGAAATTAAAGTGAGAGTGATTGTGATTGTGAAAGGAAGTGAGCAAACTGAAATTGCAAATGAAAGCAAATAAACAAGTGTAATAAAGAGTGATTTTTGAAGGGCTGGAAAATGGATTTGGAGACTAGGGCATTCGATTCACCATAACAATTCAATTCTGGGTTATAAGGAGTCAAGTAACAAGTCTAATTCAGATTCAAAGATTGATTCTAGCTATAGTATGATTAGGCCATGGTGTCTGGTCCTAACCTTGTGTTCCTAATTCCCTAATTTGATAATTTGTTGTCTAACCTAAAATTAAGCATTAGGAACCCATTAAGCATAGAAGAACAATTTAAACAACCAAGCATGTATCTAATCCCTGTTGTCGAATGTCCATACATGCTCTTCTTATTCATAGTTCAATTCGAATTAAAGCATGGTGTCTACTCTTAATTCAAACCAAGATAGTTAACAAACAAGTTCTAATGGTGATCAATCATTCAAACAAGCATGTTAACTTATAAGCATAATGAATAAGAACATGAATCATGAATCAAACTTGAAACTCCAAACTTCAAACTTATAAACCCAGAATATTCATGTTAGGTTACATCGAAGCCCTAGTTATGGATTTAGCTACTCATAATGGAAAAGAGACTTGAATAGAAATGAGAAAACATAATGAATGCAATAAGAGTAGAAAAACCCATTTTCTGAAGTTCTTGTGGTGTCCAAGGCTTCTCCACTTCTAATGCTTCTCCAAGAGCTTCCCCACTTCTAGAAAGATGTATGAAGGATATGGAGGTGATTTGGGATGATTTTGAGTGAGTGGTGATGGTTGAGAGAGAGGAAATTCGTAGGAAATGGAGGGGAGGTTTTCTGGAGTTGTTTTGGTGATTTGAGGCTGTTTAGAGCTTTGGGTTGATTTCTGGAGTGTTTGGGAAAATGATGGAAGTGTTTGAGGGTAGATGGCTGAATTGTGGTGTTGTAAATCCCAGGATTTTTGCTTGATGAAAGTGTTTGGAATGGAAGTGGTATTTATAGGGAGAGGGAAGTGAGAAATCAGAATTGAATATGGCTAATGGACTCAACACTTGCATTTGAAAATCAGAATGTGGTTGATGTACTTGCATTAGATAATCAGAAATGGCTACTCCACTAAATCCCACTAGCAGCCCTAGCTCATCCTCATGTCAGCATGACCAAGCTTCCATTCAGAAACCAATAGCTCATGCCTAGCTCACCATGACCAAGCATGCAATGAGCTCATCTTCCTGTCAGCATGATGAACAACTTCTTGGGCTCACGGATTGGGCTTGGATCACACAAATGTCGACTTTAAGATGTCCATTTTGAAGTTCAGAATGTCATTGATCCAACCACACAAGTATTGGCCCAATCCAAGCTCGGATGAAGACGCTAAGTCCGAAATGAATTTGTCACTCAGTCTCCAGCTTTTACACATTATTTTCACCATTTTACTTCACATGCCTCAAGTGATACCTAGAGCTTAATGAACTGAATGACAAACACAAAAGAGGTTAAAAGCACAAGGTTAACTCAAAAACATAACTAAATCATAAGCTATAAGGGTATAAAATGATATACAATTGTGAACCGAACAAATACCCCCACCTAGATTTTGCTAGTCCTCGAGCAAAACAAAACAAAACAAAAACAAGAAGTTAAGTAAACCACTTCCGCAGGTAACTCGATTGCATTGAGCATATGCAACAAGCCTTTAAACCTCTAGGCATCCCTAGTAGGAGGAGTTGTGTCTCCTAAGGGTTTAACAGAAACGATACCCATAAACGCTTACTGACTCTACAAAACAAAGTGGTTAGAAAAACAAACTTTGAAATCAACTAATGAAAATGAAAGAAAACTTTAGTCATACCTCCAACACCATAGAGTTGCCAAGATAGGTGATCAATCAGTGTGTAAAGTGGAAGCTATAGGTCAAAGGCACACGGCTTCAAAGCAAGCATACTCAAACCTTGAATAGAGAACATGCTTCGACTCTAATTCTCACAGAAAACACTCAAATACTCAGAACCTATGGTTTAATTCTCTCAAGAAAGGATAAGTGAGCGTATGAAATAGAAGCACAAATTTTGGTTAGATCTCAAGAAAGGAATCAAATACTAAGAATAGAGATACACATATACTTACAGCAACCATGAATACATCCTCAAAGATCAGCTAGGTCTTTTACAAGGTTGTAATGAAAGGCTAAGGTTAGGGGAAATGGAAGAATTGGAAGGAAAAACAAGTAACTTAAGAACATACCAAGGTTGCATTCTTCTTTGATCTGCAAGGTATCATTGGTTTAGAATGGCATGGCTGCAAACTTCATGGTATCACCTGGCACAGACTTTATTTTTCACACTTAGATCAAATCAAAACACTTTCTCTTTATCTTTCTTATTTGATGATTTGATCGCTTCTTCTTTAACTTCATTGCACAAATGCATACCAATTTTCATTTAGGTACATGGCAGCAACTTCCTTGCCTCAAACTTTATCTTGGCACACCTTGGTATATTTCTAAGCTATAGGGTATGGCTACAATAAGGGAATATCTCAGATTGAGATACAAAGGTAGGGAAATGATGAGGGTGATAGAAGAAAAAGGCTTGAAGTGTTTGGCTTCAAGAGTGCTGATGGAACACACATATGGGTAGGGTGAAAAGAAAGCACATAGAATGGTTATACACACAAAGCCTAGCATCACTTCAATGAGTTCATTCATGAATGAGAGCAAGCACATGATATCTGCAAAAGAGAATCATCCTTAGTATTCAATCAAAATGGAACAATGAGATCAATTAGAGTGAATTGAAGAAAATGAGTAGAGATGAGAAGTAGAAACACTTTAAACCCTCTCAAGAAAGCAATTAGGCTCGAAATGTCTCACTAGGGTAGTCTCCACTATTTTCCTTCAAGAATTTGAGCATGGTACTTTAGTCACCAGAATTCTAAGAGCAATAGCTTTGTGAAGTGCAAAAATTCTGATATGAAAACCTCAATGACAACTCCATAATATTGATTGCATGACCTTCAAAAAGCAAAAAAAGAAAAAAGAAAAAAAAAAAGAACAAAAGCTGAAAAACACAATGAAAGAAAACTGAAAACATAAATGAACGAAAATTGAAAACCTTCCCCCCCAGACCTGAATTGAACATTGTCCTCAATGTTAAAGCATAGAAAAGATGATTGAGAACATGCAAATGATAAAGGGAAAAGTTAAGAAGAAGGTTTAGAGAAACTCCCCCTTGATGCGATTAGGTCGACCGCTACCAAGCACCATCTTCTTGAACACATGGGTTGCCTCCCAAGAAGCGCCTTAGTTAATGTCTTGGCAAGACATTATACAATCTGCTTATGATGAGTTGGGGGGTTTGGGATTCATCGTCTCAAGATAGTTCACCCAACTTCTTCTCTTCTTCCTTCTCTTCCTCTGTCTTTTCCTTTTCAAGTGTGCAAGGGGTGTAACTTTGAACATGCCATTGGATGGTTCCAACTTCGTAGAACATGGATCAAGTGGCTCAAGTGGTAACCCAGAAATTGGTGAAAATGGATGGAACACTTCTAGGGTAGCTACCACTTCTTGGAAGTTTGATTCAACTTGTTCTTCCTCCTGTTGTGCAATGACAACTTCTATAGCATCAGTGGGCTGTTTCTGCAAACTCTTAGAATAAACTTCATCATTCACAACATCAATTGAAAAACAAGTATCAAGAGAGATAGAAGGTTGAGATGGAGGATCAAACACTTTAAATTCAGCAGTTTCACCCAACACGGTCATGGAGAGGGTGCCATCTTTCATATTGATAATTGTGTTTGTTGTGGCCATGAATGGTCGTCCTAAAAGAATGGGATCAACACGATGTCCATTTGGATTGTCCTCCATATCCATCACTACAAAATCAACAGGGAGAATTAGTGTATTAACTTGAACTAGAATATCTTCTACAATACCTTTTGGATATTTGATAGAATGATCAGCTAGTTCAAGACGAATTGACGTCTTCTTCATCCCTTCTAATCCAAGCTCTTGATAAACTGAATATGGCATTACATTAATGCCTGCTCCTAAGTCCAACATGGCTCTTCCAACCTTCTTGTCTCCAATGTTAATTGGAATGTCAAAACTGCCAGGATCTTTTGATTTTGGTGGAAGCTTCCTTTGCAACACAACACTTACATTCTGGTCGAGCTTTACTCCTTCATTTGGAGCGAAATTGAGCTTGTGAGTTTTCAAGTCCTTGATGAATTTTCCATACGCAGGAATCTGTTCAATAAGATCAAGCAAAGGCAAATTGATATTAACTTTACTCAAAATATCATAAATCTCTTTAAAAGCCTTATCTTGCTTTGCTTTCTTAAGACGGCCTGGAAATGGAATCGGTGGAACATATGGAGCGGGTGGCACGTATCTATCTTCTTGAAGATGTGGTGGTACAAATTTGTCATCCCTTTTATGCAATTGGAATTGTTTGGATTCCTGAGAATCTGATTTGGCCTTAGGAGCAGATTGGGATGTTTTGGGTTGTTGCTCTTCTGTAGTTGTGATCTGCTCCTCTTCATCTTCATTTCCTACAACCACAAAATCATTTGAAAGATTAGAATCAACTTTATTATCAACTATCTTACCTGATCTGAGCACATGAATGGCCTTGACTTCATGGTTCTTCGGATTGATCTCAGTTTGGCTTGGCCATTTCCCAAGCTCTCTTTGAGTTATTTCAGCAGCTATTTGGCCTAATTGGACTTCCAATTTGGCAATGGCAGCTTGTGTAGTTTGCTGGAAATTGGATTGGTTGATTTCCATCTGCTTAACTATATCCTCCAATGATGATGTTTGTTGTGGCTTTTGGAATGAAGGGGGATTGGCTTGATTCTGAGTATTCCTCCATGAAAAGTTTGGATGATTCCTCCAACCTGGATTATAACTTTGAGAGTATGGATCATTTCTTGGACCTTGGTTGTAGGAATTTACCACCTTAGCTCCTCTTGCACAAATTCTGGATATGCAGCCCCAAGTGGACAAGCTATGGTAGCATGGTCATGAGCTTCACAAATGCTACACACTTCCTTAGGAGGGTTTCTTGAGTTCAATGCAAGAAGAGAATCTAGCTTTTGTTCCAGATTTGAAATCTGCACACTAGAAGCATCATTAGAACCACTAACAACACGCTTACCTCTTGTATCTGTATGTTGGGTCTCCATTGCTATTTCCTCAAAGAGTTCGTACGTTTCTTCTGGAGTTTTGGTTTTATAAGAACCACCTGCAAAATTTGTGACAATATTATGACTAGAAGGGGTTAGTCCTTTATAAAACATACGCATTTGAAGCTTCAATGGAATCCCATGATGAGGACATTGATTGAGCAGCCCATTGAACCTCTCCCATGCTTCACAAAACGACTCGTCATCTTGCTGTGCAAATAACAAGATCTTATCCCTAAGCATGTCGGTCTTTTGCGTGGAGAAGTATTTCTCCAAGAACTTCTTTTGAATGGCAGCCCATGTAGTGAGTGAACCAGGCTTCAAAGAATTCAACCAATATTTCGCCTTATCCTTCAAAGTGTATGGAAACACTCTCATTCGAAGTTGATCTTCTGTCACTTCTGTCAAGGGAAAAGAGCTAACAACATTAAAAATATCCTTTATATGGGTTAATGGATCTTCATTAGGTAAACCATAAAAGGAAGGTAACATATTAAGATGAGAAGATTTAAGCTCATAGTTTCGAGCTACAGTGGGCAGCAAGATGCTTGAAGGAGATGTTGGAATTGTTGGGATATCAAGGTCTCCCATGAACTCATTGGCAGCCATCTCTTCTTCTTGTTCTTGGTCTGAACTTGCTTCCGAATTTGAAAGTGAAGAACCAGGAAGTTCAGTGTGGAGAGCAAGACTTGAAAATGTGGCAAGAGCTTGCTCTTTTGCAGTTGACAACTCCCTTTCTAGACGATTCTGAATTTCAGAGTTCACCCGATTGGGTTGCAATGATGGTCCTGCGTTCAAAGATCTAGAACGTTGGAATGAAGACCTCACTTGTTCAAGGAATGGATTTTTAGACATAAACTACCTGAAACAGAAAATTAGATTAATTAGAAACACTAAAAAGAAAAGGGTAACCTTGGGCACATAACTAGGGAAGAACTTTCGTTCAGTCCCCCCGGCAACGGCGCCAAAATTTGTTGTTAATAATATGTTAACTTGCAATTGTACGGGGCAATTAGTAGTATAGCAAGACAAGTACGAGGTCGTACCCACGAAGACTGAGAAGTTCAAATTAGTTATGTACGTAGATTACCGAATTCAAGAAGTTAGGAAATTAAGTCTAAAACAGAAATTAAAGTGAGAGTGATTGTGATTGTGAAAGGAAGTGAGCAAACTGAAATTGCAAATGAAAGCAAATAAACAAGTGTAATAAAGAGTGATTTTTGAAGGGCTGGAAAATGGATTTGGAGACTAGGGCATTCGATTCACCATAACAATTCAATTCTGGGTTATAAGGAGTCAAGTAACAAGTCTAATTCAGATTCAAAGATTGATTCTAGCTATAGTATGATTAGGCCATGGTGTCTGGTCCTAACCTTGTGTTCCTAATTCCCTAATTTGATCATTTGTTGTCTAACCTAAAATTAAGCATTAGGAACCCATTAAGCATAGAAGAACAATTTAAACAACCAAGCATGTATCTAATCCCTGTTGTCGAATGTCCATACATGCTCTTCTTATTCATAGTTCAATTCGAATTAAAGCATGGTGTCTACTCTTAATTCAAACCAAGATAGTTAACAAACAAGTTCTAATGGTGATCAATCATTCAAACAAGCATGTTAACTTATAAGCATAATGAATAAGAACATGAATCATGAATCAAACTTGAAACTCCAAACTTCAAACTTATAAACCCAGAATATTCATGTTAGGTTACATCGAAGCCCTAGTTATGGATTTAGCTACTCATAATGGAAAAGAGACTTGAATAGAAATGAGAAAACATAATGAATGCAATAAGAGTAGAAAAACCCATTTTCTGAAGTTCTTGTGGTGTCCAAGGCTTCTCCACTTCTAATGCTTCTCCAAGAGCTTCCCCACTTCTAGAAAGATGTATGAAGGATATGGAGGTGATTTGGGATGATTTTGAGTGAGTGGTGATGGTTGAGAGAGAGGAAATTCGTAGGAAATGGAGGGGAGGTTTTCTGGAGTTGTTTTGGTGATTTGAGGCTGTTTAGAGCTTTGGGTTGATTTCTGGAGTGTTTGGGAAAATGATGGAAGTGTTTGAGGGTAGATGGCTGAATTGTGGTGTTGTAAATCCCAGGATTTTTGCTTGATGAAAGTGTTTGGAATGGAAGTGGTATTTATAGGGAGAGGGAAGTGAGAAATCAGAATTGAATATGGCTAATGGACTCAACACTTGCATTTGAAAATCAGAAATGTGGTTGATGTACTTGCATTAGATAATCAGAAATGGCTACTCCACTAAATCCCACTAGCAGCCCTAGCTCATCCTCATGTCAGCATGACCAAGCTTCCATTCAGAAACCAATAGCTCATGCCTAGCTCACCATGACCAAGCATGCAATGAGCTCATCTTCCTGTCAGCATGATGAACAACTTCTTGGGCTCACGGATTGGGCTTGGATCACACAAATGTCGACTTTAAGATGTCCATTTTGAAGTTCAGAATGTCATTGATCCAACCACACAAGTATTGGCCCAATCCAAGCTCGGATGAAGACGCTAAGTCCGAAATGAATTTGTCACTCAGTCTCCAGTTTTTACACATTATTTTCACCATTTTACTTCACATGCCTCAAGTGATACCTAGAGCTTAATGAACTGAATGACAAACACAAAAGAGGTTAAAAGCACAAGGTTAACTCAAAAACATAACTAAATCATAAGCTATAAGGGTATAAAATGATATACAATTGTGAACCGAACAATAATAAGGATGGTGCTCCGCGCCTTGAAAATCAAGGGTCGTATGATATATTGATGAATGGATTTTCCTTACAAACTAACACTACTCCTAGGAAAGCAAGTAAAATATTGAAAGTGCATTACAGGAAAATATAAGTTGCTCCGTGGGAGGCTTTTGTTTGGTGTTTGAACCCTTTGAATGTGGTCCTGAGTCTTGTATTTATAGGAAGAGTTTCTGGAGGAGTAATCGAGGCTGAAAATCCGCATGGTGGAGCCTTATTGGCGCAAGTGGATAGTCCAATCGACATTTGGGATCGTGAAGCATGGTGGTGTGACCCCATAAATCCCGGTGAATCTCAGCCGCCGCCCCAAACGTGGGTTCTGCACTTCTGGCCGTGGAGACGCATTTATTGCTCTGAGGGCTGGTCACCTAATCTCTCAAGCTGCAAAGACCCTTGTGAGAATGTTTACGTCTAATCATTCTGATCTCTCGTCGTCAAATCCTGACTCCACTCACTTCCCACCTTCCCTCGTGCATTAAATGCGTATTCTTTGCCAGTGGTTTTGCTGCAATAAACAGAGACACTGCCTCATTAAATGAAGCGTGGGACCCTATTGCCACTTGATGATCTGATTCTGATGGCCTCGGCCGTGGCTTTGTTCGGCCTCGGCCTCGGCCTGTAAACGAGGCCGTGATGATCATGCCTTAGCAAATCTCTTTTTTTGTTTGAAGGCCAAGTGTCTTGGTGAAACGCTGCGTTTGGACAAATGCCAAAGCCGAGAAAAAGGACTCCTTCGGCCGATTCATGGCCGCGATTTATTAGGCACAAACAGACATTGCTTGACTGACATATTACATAATCTACTCACTAGGCGGTGGTTTGCTCATCCCTCACCTATTTTGTTTTTCAGATCAATTAAGGGGCAAGACAAAGCAGAAACTTGAGAAATTGGATTAGTTTAGAGTGATAAATTTTTATTTATATCTTGTAAACTTGTAAGATTATTATAATTTTTTTTTATAAATGTAACGGTAACGTATTTTAACCAAATTTTTCAGTTTTTTTTTTAATTTCTTTCAATTCACTCACCCTGATTTGGGAATATTCTTTATTCTCGGATCGGGTCGTGACATACAGTGCTCTGCCCGGTCTTCTAACTCCAAGGAGTTATCAAAGACTATGGACATCACTTCTTCATAAGAGTTAGGCTCAAAAACTTCATCTCCTTCCATGCTAGAAAGAGAAAAGGACACAACCGCCTAGTAAACTAGGCAGGCACATTGCAAGACTTAGGGCTAGTTTGGCATTACCGTGCCTGTGAAAATAATCGCTTTCAGATGTGCTGTGAGAGAAATCATCTCTTAGATAAAGCAATTTAGCGTTTGATAAATTTTTTGTTAAAAGTGTTATTGGTACCTGATTCCCGCATAATAAGAAAATAATTCCCGCATAATCATTAAACCCAACGCCCCTTCGAAACTGATTCCTGCATAATCAGAAAATGAAAGCACCTCATTAGTTGTTTTTTTTCTTATAGCTTTCTCTCACAACAATTTTTAACAATAAGTGATTTTCTTATAGTTTACCAAACGAACTGGGCTTCCCAAATTTTTTTAAAAATCACTTATCACCCCAAATAAGCAATGCCAAACGGGCACTTAGATTTAAACTAAGCTTCACCAAAAGCCATTCTGGCCACTCTCAGATACTCAAGCCGACTTAGAAACTCAGTTGGGATACCTTTGTAAACATGAAAATCCAGCGACAAATGAGACAAGAACACATGTACAAAATAATATTCATATTGATTTATCAAGTGTGTAGGTTACAATCTTTGTGGTATTCTTTTACAAAAATAAAAGAATTTACTCTGATTTGATCTCCAAAAGTGTGTGTGGTTCAAGGGTGCCAAGCACTTGATCTTGAATCGGAATTTGAGACTTCGTCAAGGGCCGTTATAGCTTGATCTCAAACATGCCATGACCATGAGTAATGTCACGTGGTGGATAGTCTTCAACTTTGGTAGTGAAGCACATGTTTGTTATGCTTGGTGATTCTCCTCGAGCTTGATGAAGAACTTGAGAGTCTAGGTGTTGCTTTGGGTAGAGAGCTTTCTGGTTTTCCAAAGTGTGTACCTCTTTTTCTTCAGCTCGCTTCTCACGAATTTGAGCCTAGTATTTATAGGCCAAGAATTGTGATCGGTGCATAATTACATATCATTTTGTACCCTTCTAGCTTATGATTTGGTTATGTTTTTGAGTTAAACTTGTGCTTTTAATAAGTTTTGTGTTTGTTTCAGTGTAATAAGCTTGAGACTCACTAAATGCATTTTGTAGAAAAGTTAGCTCAAAACGGTGTCTGCAGATCAGTCAACTTCACGGATTGGACTGTACTTTCTCAAGAAGAACCCGATGATGAGCCATATATCATTGGAAAGATGCGGAAGTCTAGTTTCTGGAGAATTTTACGGTTCATGATTCCGAGTCTTCTAGAGAAAGTTATACAAGTTTTGGCAACTTAAGGTCAAATTCGGCAGCATCTGCGTTACCTGGGCCAAATATTACATGTGAAGGGCTTTCCGATTTTGCCTTGAGCTGGGCTGCATATGCTTGGAACGATAAGACAAAGAGATTGAAGATCCATATTTTTGCAGATTTTTCAGATTGGATGAGCAAGCCCAAAACGAGCCCACAATCTGACCGCAATGCATTGTCATGCATGACATATGCATGAGCTAATTGCTTGTGGTGGGATTTGTTAGTGGAATTTTGCAGCAGCCAAATGAATTAAAAGATGATGAAGTGGGGCTGAAACACTAAGCCTAAAGACAAGAGGAATTGTTTTCAAATGCAATAGTGTGTTAGGGGAAGTGAGTATGATTAGTGCACTCAAATTGTGTGATTAGTGCATTCAATTGTATAATTAGATTCTTACTTTTCCTAGGCCTATATATAGTGAGGTTCTCTAAGCTTGTAAACACACCCCAAGGGGGGGGAGCTCTCAAGCACTTCTCTAGAGCTCCTCTCCCTTCCCTTATCTTCTTTTCTAGTTCTTCAAACACCCCAAGGGGGGGAGCTCTCAAGCACTTCTCTACAGCTCTTCTTCCTTCCCTTCTCTCCATTCCTTTCCTCTCCCTTATCTTCCCTTATCTCCCTCAAATTCTCTTAGTTTCCCTTTGTAATTCTCAATTGTTGTAACAAGATCCTTTTACTAAATTTTCCTTTTACTAAATCTCAAACACTTTTCCTTTCTCTTCTTCTAAATTCTTCAAACACTTCTTAAACACATTTTCTTCCAAAATCCCCAAAGTTCTCAAACACCATTTTCCTTTCTTCTCCAAAAGTCTCCATGTTCTCAAACACTTCCCAAACACTTCTCCATTTTCTTCCTCAAATTCTCTAAGCTTTTCTTTAATGTTCTCAATTGTTTAGTTGTAATTTATTTTTCATTGCAATGTAATTTCTTTTCTTAAGTATTCAAGTTTAATTAGTTTCCAAATTTCAATTATGGTTTTTGTTCTTATTCATTATGCTTATAAGTTAATATGCTAGTTTGAATGATTGATCACCATTAAGGCTTGCATGTTAGCTATCTTGGTTTGAATTAAGAGTAGACACCATGCTTTAATTCGAATTGAACTATGAATAAGAAGAGTATGTATGGAAATTCAACAATAAGGATTAGATGCATGCTTGGTTGTTTAAAACATTCTTCTATGCTTAATGGATTCCTAATGCTTAGGTTAGACAACAAATAAATCAAATTAGGAATACAAGGTTAGGACCAAACACCATGACTTAATCATACTTTAGCTAGAATCAATCCATTAATCTAAATTGCTTGAGTTACTTATTTTCTTTCTTCCTTGTTTTATGATCTTTTGTTTCATTTATGTTTGTGTAGGAAAACTAAATTGGATCATTCAATCACCAATCCCTGTGGAATCGACCTCGCACTTACATATGCTATACTCCTGAACGGCTCGTGCACTTGCGAGTATCACAAGTTGAGGATGCAGCTTAATCCATTTTGGTGCAGCTGAATCGATGCAACAAATTGGGTCTTTGAAATTGGTACTTAGGTGACGAGGGGTAAATTTTACGACGCTCAACCAAAATGCAACAATCTTCACACACTTTAGTCCTTGACCAAAAACACTTATGACTAGTCAACTGCTAGTCATGAACAATCACAATCAAGAAAACACACAGAGCATGCCACAATGTACCTGCAATCTTAGAAAAATACTAGTGACAACCTAGGCACTCAGAAGGACCCGTCAATCTAGGCATCCCCTGTGCTAGCAACAACTATGGTGAAAGTGTGTGAAATCATTATAACCAAGTAAACGCCAAACAGCAGATATAGATGCCTAGTCAACTACAATGACACAAACCCAGAATTCATTCGATGACTAGTCAACCACCAAGAACACAAACCCAGAAAAATAACAGAGTTGCAAATCAGAAATTGTTCACCCAGAAACCCACCATTGTGAAAAACAGGGAGTCATCAACCGACCAGGCAATCCACTAAGTAGAAAAAGATTCTTACAAAGGAATACAAGCAAGCTCAAGAAAAACCTATATCTATTTAGGTAGATGAGCTATAACTCCTTTGTGCAATCTTCTTCTCCAACTTAGCTAAGCTTGAACCTCAATTCTTCATAGCAATGACAGCTTCTTCTCTAGCTCGTTCATCCCATGGCACTAGCTCACAAGCATGAACTCGGACAGAAACCAAAATTTGGATTCAGAAGAGAATGACCGATTTCTTCAAGAAACCATACTCTTGAAGAAATCAATCTTGAATCTGACCTAGATATAAATGATAGAGTGTTTTAATGAGCTAGATGCAGATTTGAATATCAAATGCAGTTTTTCAAAGAGAAATCAATTTGGAAAAACTCATAGATGAAAATGAGATGGTTCTCTCATGAGGAAGAAGAAGAGAAAGAGCAAGCAAAACTTTCCAAAACTTCCACCCCAAAAGAGACGGTTGCCAAATGAGGAGTTGTTTGGCCTTTACACACAAAAATTCCCTAGGTCAGAATCAACACATGGCAGCAGAGAGGGAATGAAGAATAGGACAAAAAAGATGGTTATCAAGCTGGAAATCCTACGGAGCAAGGATGACTAGTCATACGAGAAAACGGATGACTAGTCATCATTTCATGAAATTAATTTAATGCAATGATGCAATGCACAATTTACCTTTGTCAATTTGCTTGAACCTCCATAGGATAGTTGATAGTTAATACCACCTAGAGAAGCTATTCTTAATCTAAACTTGAGCTTGATAAAAACAATAAAAATCCTACTACAAAATTGTCAAGGGAAGCCAAAAGAAATACTCAAAATGCATACATTAACAGTCTTGGTTTGGAATCCCCAATTTGAATCCCTTGTTTTGTGAGATTGATTTCTGATTTGATTTAATTTGAGCTAATTGATTTAATTTAGCTCTTAATTAAGTTAAAATCCTTCATTTAGGGAAATTAACTCATGATTTAGG
This sequence comes from Prunus fruticosa, assembly GCA_018703695.1. Taxonomy (NCBI): domain Eukaryota; kingdom Viridiplantae; phylum Streptophyta; class Magnoliopsida; order Rosales; family Rosaceae; genus Prunus; species Prunus fruticosa. The sequence continues at coordinate 35,123,744 of CM031918.1, forward strand.
AACCAAATAAGGATGATTTGTTCCTTTTTGGCATATCATTTCATTTGATTGATGAAGCTCTTAGATGCTGACATGTGTCATCTCCAGTGCACACCTTTGTCTGTGTGAGTGTAACATTCTGACCCAAAATAAAAGGAATAGTACATTAATTAATTTCAAGAATTATGAATTTACAATTTTGCCCTCCGAGTAGGGGTAATTTGGTCATTTTTAATACGAGATGATTTTGGGATAGTGGCTGGTACCTTTACGTAGGTCGAAACTGAGATGAGTCCGTAGACATGCGGTAGGCTTGAATCGGAGTTGTAACGAAAAGTTACGAGCAAAACATCACCAGTGGCATAATCGTAAATAAGTTAAAATTGGTTTTTAACCACCCGGTCTCCACCGCCATGAGTCATCGCTGTCGCCATATTCTGCGAAAATCCGGCCAGTTTACATTGAATTTTTAGTCGCTCGATCTCTCTCCTCCGGCCACCGTTTCCGACGTGTGAGGGATGGTTTCTCACCCATTTTTCGTGCTCTAACTGATGGTTGGTTAGGTTTTGATCAATTTTTAGTTTTGGTAACCCAATTTACAACCTAGGTTTTGGCGAGTTTTCGAATTGAAATTCCGGCCACTTCCGACCACTTTTTGGGATAGGTCCAAGAACAAAAGTGGTTTCAAATGGTGTCATTTACCTAGGGTAGGAATCTTGGCCCTTGATTTTGAGATTTTCCGGCGAGTGATATCGCTTTGGGCACCCACGTGCTGCCAGCAAGTACGGCGGCACTTGGGCCAGGTTTTGGACTGGCTTAGGGTTCCAGAATGATCCACTAGTCCTCACGAGTGCGTAGGTACTTTCGGATTTCAATTTGGATGTCGTTTGAAGCCCGAACGGATTTCGCCTATTGTGCGATTTCCAGGTTCAATATGTTCGAACCGTTGGATCGCTTCCAATTTTATATATGTTGATCTAGACATTCCTAGGATCGTGTAGGAATTCACGTATCATGAATCGGAGCTCCGGATGTTTCGATTCAATAAGTTAAAGTTTGCGTTTTACGATAACCGTCCCGATCGTGCGATCGCGAGCGATCCGACCGTCCGAATCCGGGCCAAACTTGCAGGAAGTGTATCCTAGACCTTGTGGAACCCATAGGAACTTTCAGATCGTAAAACGGAGGTCGTGAGTCCCATGGGCCCGGTTGACCAAGTTTGGGTAGTTGGACCCCTCGGTTGACCTTGAGTCTTCTGAGGTAGTTTCATCATTCGAGGAGTACTAGAACGACCTTATTAACGAGTCTCGACCGTTATTTGAGTTATTGTATGTTCTGAAGTGGAAATATAGTATGACTATAAGAGTGTTGGAATTATGTTTTGTATATTTGTGGGAGGTGATTATTTCGAATGAATTCGTGCTATTTTTTAGCATGGTTATTTATACTTTGATATGTGTTGTTGTACATAGGGTTGTTTGAAAGTGTTTATGAAATGTGGTTTGGGTTGTGGTTTATGTTAGTTTGAGTGCTATTAGCACTACCTTAGGTACCTCCCCGGTTATGGGTTTTATGCTTGAGAGTTTATTGTTTCTACTATGAGTAGATTTTTGGACCGCTTGAATTAAGGAATGGAATATTATCTTATAATATTTATATAAGAATTACGAACTCTACCATCATATGTACCTTCCCTGGTCACTATACCCACACGTGGCATTGGATTTTTCGACATGTTGGCTTCCTTGGTTACGGGTTCTGGAATTGATGGATACTTGGAAATTGTGAACATGGATATGGATACGTGGATATGTCGGAACCCAGGGCATCCTTAACGGAGTGTCGCTGTAGACCCTTGATTGAGTAGTCTGCGCTCGTAGGATTGATTACATGCGTACAAGTCTTGAGGATTCAGCTGTACGTGCTGGCTAAGAGTTATCCCCTAGTTGGACGGCTCGTTCCCTAGCCACATGGTCAATTGAGGATTCTTCCATGTGGACTAGTCAAACGATCCCCAGTTGGATTGTTTTCCCCAGGAAATGATGTGCATCATCATATGTACCTCCCCTTGGATACTGATACTTGGAAACGAGAGGATATGGATACTTGGATACATGAAAATGGAAACATGGATATGGATACGTGGATATGTTGGAACCCGGGGCATCCTGGAAAATCAGGCCCTAGGCTCTAAAATCCTCAAGGGGGGGGGGGGTGAAGTAGGCAAGAGGTCAAAGACCTACCAAATTAAAATTTAAGCCCAGCTAAGAGTAAAATGCGGAAAACTGGATTAATACAGACAACTCCACGTATTAATCCAAATAGAAACTCTTGTGATTTCGGATCAATACAGTGCAATGTCGTATTAATCCATGTTAGTGTACTGATGTGATTTGAACAATATGCAGCAAGTACAACAATGATAGCAAGAGTATAAACATACACACAGATTTGTTAACCCAGAAAACCCAAGTGGGTAAAAAACTGGGAGCACCAAGCTAGGAGAGATTCAATCCACTCATTAAGAAATACAAGAAATGAAGGAAGACAAAACTCAATCTATCACCTATAGGCAGCTTCAATCATCCTTACAGCAAGCACCATTTCTTTGTTTCTTAGCAGCAGCAAATCCTCCCAAGAGCACCAAGCTCTAGTTGCATGTAGTTTGATGTATGTAGTGAGTTATGGTTTCACATATTCATCTATCTCAATCACAAAGTATGATTGAGCTAGACAAATGAAACCTAAGTGTTGTGATGATTAAACTAGAAGTAATGAACTTGAAGCAAATATTTTAATTCAACATAACAACAATGAAACAATAAACTCAGCCGAAATCAATGTGAATATACTTGGAGGAAATTAATGTGTATGCAATCATACTCATACTCTCAAGTAATTAACAATGGCTGAGACAATAAAATAGTTTTTGAATGCTCAATAGCAAATATAAAAAGTTTCAAAAACATAGAACCGGTTCTGCATCAAGGATGCAGATTTTCTGTTTTCACATGACTAGCATGAATGGTTCTTGAGGAACTTAGAAATGGTTTTTCAAAGGATAAGAAATGAGAAGCAAAAACCGTTTCAAACACAAGTCCTACCCTCTCCAGCCGATAGATAAGAATATATAAAGAGATGTCATTAAACACACTTGTTTGTTTAAAGCCACATAACCAACAACTTGACCAAGGACCGGCTCAAAACACAAGGGGGAATAAGGAATTACTTGGATCAATTTGGAGACCAAGTTGACTGACAACATTATGGAGAAGGACAAAAAACGCATGGGTGAAAAACCAACCGACAAGCCTCTCTGTAAGGGGGAATAAATAGAGACGTTTTTCCCAGCTCTTGTTTAAGGTCCACAGACCAAGGATGACAAGGTATGGAGAGGGATATAAAAAGAAGTATGGGTGTTTCTTTAAAAGCAAAAGGAGCAGCCGCAACCTTCTAATTAAAAGAGTATGCTTTCTCTCACATGAGATTTGAATAAAACTATCCAACCCATGAGCCAATGTCTAAAGCAAGATATAATAAATATATTAGAAGATGAGAAAGGAGATAAACACAGCCGCACATGTTAAAGACTGCCCAAGAGAATGAGAAGACCAAAGAATAAAAAGTGGGCATGCAACTTGTTTCCAAGATAATTATTATATATAGAAGATGCCTTTGGAAACAAGAGTTTCATGATGGAGTCGGTGGACTACTCAAGAAATAAAGATGGGAAAGAGAAGAGGAATAAATAAAAGCATGCAACCCATCACTTTAAAAGGTGGAGACAAGAAAACATTTTGCAAGGTACTAAAAGCAAGACAAATGACAAGCTCCCTACAATATATTATAACAAAATATATTATGTCTCCACACACAAATTAACCAATCTCCACACACACACCCGTTGGGTTAAGGAGGAAACATTCAACAAGGAATGAATAAAGAAATCTGCCAACGCTTGAGAGAAAGACGCAACATGGATTAATACTTTCATATAAAGTATTAATACAAAGAACAGACAATATGCAGGAATGTACGTTGGATCAATCCAAGTGAATATGGATTAATCCATGTGAACAATGCAAATGATTTTACCTTTGAACTGCAACGAGGAGACAAGGAAGCCCTTCAACCCACACTGATTCTAACCTAGAATCTAATTAATATTACAAGGGTTTGTTGGTTTAAGAGAAGAGCCAAAATACAATATTGGTTCAAATAAGAACCTTACACATCCTTAACGGGGTGTCACTGTAGACCCTTGATTGGGTAGTCTGCGCGCGTAGGACTGATTATAGGCGTACGAGTCTTAAGGATTCGGCTGTATGTGCTGGCTGAGAGTTAGTCCCCCGGTTGGACGGCTCTCGTTCCCGGGCCACATGAGTGTTGAGGATTCCTCCATGTGGTCTAGTTAAACGATCCCTATATTGGATTGTTGTCCCCTGGTACATGATGATGGTGAGAGGTTGGTATATATATATATATATATATTCATTTATGGGCATACATATTACATATATGTATATGTAGATTTGTTTTTGGTTTGAGATTAGTGAGATTTTGCTTCTTGAGTACTCTGTACAGGTATGAATGTTTGAGTCTTGGATTGGGAAGTGTTGTTCAGCAACATACGCCTTGGATAGGGTATGGTTGCGCGGAAAGAACTGGAAAAAGGGAAAGGAACTCACAAAGTGTTCAGGAGTTGCCTTGTCGAATTTGATGTAGCAAGGAATCTAAATTTATTTGTTGGTTTTACTTTGAATAATTGTATATTATCAGAGTTGTGATTGTTGATATAAGAACTACGTGTGGCTTGATCCCTTGCCCAAGGGTACGTAGGTAGCCTGGGGTCTCACCTAGGTGCAGCCGCGAAATAAACTATATTTAAAAAGGTTTGAACGATTCTGAGTATGTGAATGGATTTTTAGGGGGTTGTTGGATTTAAATCATGTTTAATGATTTCGGTGGTATTCGTATAGTTGTTTGAGGTCATCAATTACAATTTTAGGTATTCTCTAACTTAAGAACATTGCTGGTTTTGTTTCGAACCTTTTGAAGGCCGGAGGCCTATTATGCAATTGCATGTTGTTAAATTGTGCATGCTGCCAGTTGGTGTTTTAAAATGCGTTTTTAACAAGCTGAAGAATTTGGGGAAAGTCCAAATTTCAGAGGAGACTCTGCCGAAATTTCGGCAGAAAGTCTCGTGCCCTTTTCCCTTAGTAAGTGAATGATTCTGGCATCGGTGTGATGTTGGAAATTTCCATAGGATTTGTCTCGAGTTTCAAGGAATTCGGGGTGGATCTTGTCAGTGAGTCAAGTGCCACATGTATTTGTGTGGGACCCACAAATTTTCCAGTTATCTTTGACTAGTCAAATTTTGAATTTTGACTATAAATGAGTGGATTTTTATTTCACTAAAACTTCCATGTATACAACCTTGTTAGCCTTACAGTTATACGGTGAAGTATATTGTCTCTTATCAGGAGGCTACAAACACCCTGATGTAGTAACATCGGTATTTCCAACTAGTTGGGGAGGAGAGTTTAGTCATGGATCGGAACACATAAGTGCGGCTTTGTATCAGGGAGTTCTCCTCCAGCTTTGGCAAAAAGTAAAATAAATTTCGCATGCCAAGGGAAATGGTTTTCCATGTTGGATCCTCATGACAAATTAACAAGCATAGAAAACATATACAACCATCAAATTAAAGTTACAGAGCTTGGTTTTAGATGCTTTAATATCGATATGAACTAACAACCTACGCTTTTGTTCACTTGTGATAATCTCAAGCAACAAGAATTTTATAAGTAATTAGAAGTACCCAATTTACATTTATTAAATCAGATTAGGCGTCTCCAAAATGACATGTGTTTATTCATATGGGTCCCCCACAAAATAAACATTTTTCTTTTCAAACTATAGCAAAATTCGATACTCAAATATTAACAGAACCCATATGTTTAGGAGAAAAATCTGAGCTTTAAACGTCTATATTTCAACAAGTCATTGACTGAAGTTGCAAACAGAAACCACCAGAAAAGGATTAAGCTTCAACCTTGTTACTCATTCTTTCCCAGTAAGTCTTCCTCTCCCCCTTCCTTCTATACATAATTTTTTTAACTATCCATGATATTCATCTGATCAAGGTGATTGTTTATTTGATATATTGCATCAATGAATGTCATAATTGTGGCTGCATCTCTTTTGTATACTGATACACATTGCCGGCATCATCAAATAGGGATAGCCTCGTTTTGTTTAATTTGAGAAATGCTAGCATGAGTTGTTCATGTGTGCGCGTGAGGAGAAGTAAACTATGTTTAGCATTTCATTGAATTATAGCTTTTCAATTTGTTCGTTTTTCCTTACAGTTTTTCCCCAAGCCAAAGCCTTTTCTGTTCCTTTCTTCCTTGTCCCCTCTTTGCAAACCATAATACACCACTCTCTTGCCATATGAATGATGATTTTATTTCATCCCCTCAATTACAAAATATATTAGTATATTACATTTTGAAATTGCAATATGCATATTAAATACTGCTATAAATTGGTTTTTGAAAATGCTGATATGTAGGTCTATAGCCTGGTTGGAGAGAAACAACATCCAATCTGATCATATGTAATGTTATTCTCTATGGCAGGTACAAAAAGAGAAATCAAAATTCAAACATGAAGAGGAAAACAACCTAGAAAAGACAACTGGATATCAGCAACCTAGAAAAAATTATTATATTAATTAGTCCCACTCGTGCCTTTTATCTTCTGCTCTCACCTAATAGAAGGTTCACAAAAATCAGATTTCCCTTTGTTTCAATTTTGACTAGCTCTCAGCCATATCCACCCACATATTTCTAACGGAAGCCTCTCTTTCAATCTGTTCAAACAAGATGTGAATCCTATCTTATAAATTTGAATTCATATCCAATCTATAACTTTCTAAATCCATTTAGGGCTTCAAGAGAGGCTTGAGATGTTTCAATTTATGAATCAATGACCTCACAACATACATGAATCAATGACCTCACAACATACATGGATCAAATTTGAATTCATATCCAATCTATAACTTTCTAATTGTTTGGGTTTATACTTGGCCATTGGTTGGCCCATTTTGTACTTAGCTAGTTTCTTTGTATTTGGTCACCACATGTGGTAGAACTAGCTTAGTCTTTGGTGGATGCTTAGGCCATTTCTTGGCCCCATTTTGTAGCAAACTTTTGCCCACCTATATAAATATACGATATCTTTTGGAAGAGGTCTTTTTATAATGCCCATTCTTCCAAAAAAAATCATTATTTCACTACAAAAATTTCTTTGCGGACTATCTTTCCGCCATTTCCCAAACCGTTGGGTAATATTTTTTCAAGAATCGACCATTGATCAGAGAGTCATTGACCCGACCATTTTGGTCACTTAACTTATAAGCCTTCTTCCCTAAGACTTGGTGGACAAGAAATGGGTCTTCCCAAGTTGGAGACACTTGCCAAATTTTGGATCCTTTGATCCCACCGGAAGAATGGTTTTCCATACTAAATCTCCAACCCCAAAACTCTTGGCCTTGGTTCTCTTGTCATATGCTCAAGCCACCGCCTCTTTTTGGGCCCTCAATTTTTCTAAAGCGCCCAACCTAACCTCGTTGAGGTCGTCTAACTCTTGTGTCATGGCTTGCTCATATTCGTACTTACTCAATTCAGCTTGACGAACAACCCTTAGAGATTTGACCGAAATCTCAAGTGGTAGGACGGCATCATAGGTGAGGGTGAATGGCGCGGAGGGTTTCATCGAATCTCTATAAAACGTTGGTCGAGTGGCCATGGTTTGAGGAATGGTTTGAGTCGCCTCTTGCATTCGTTGATGGTTGAGGTTGTTCGATATCTCCATTGCACGGATGAGTTGTTGGATTTCCAACGAAGTGGCATGATTTGGCTTGAACAATGGTCCTCCAGCGACTTTCGTAACATCTTCAACCAACACATGGTCGGGACCGACGGCTGGATCTCGGCCGAGATCATTTTGGCCGACGGCCGTGGTTCGGCCGAGACTATTTTGGCCTTGTCGAGCGGTCGAAACATTTGTCGTTGAGTATACATAAGGAGTGAACCAACCATCTAATTATGATCGAAGTGATGCGAATCCCTCTGCGGATTACTTGGGTGATGGCCCCACGTCATCTTTCGCCCAAAAATCACAAACTTCCACCTCGTTTTTCCGAAATCAAGGCGTCATTCATCTTCCGCCGACGAAACTCAATCTTAAGCCCTCCACCAAGCAAAGTATAATATGTCATATGAGGAGGCCAACTTCATATTTTTATTTTTATTTTATTTTAATTTTTAAAACTAAGTGGCCAATTTGTTCAAGAATGAACCATGACCTTTATTAGAATCTCAACGGCCTACCTAGTAGGTGGCCGTGTTGAACAAAATTTTCATGGAGACTATGGCGGTGGCCAACCATGTTTTACTCCAAGCTTGGAGCCCTTCTTATTCTCGACTAGGATCTTGCCATTTTGTTGGTGATTGGTTGAAATACTATGATGACTAGTACCACCCGAATGACTTCTGGCCATCACTTTGGCCGACCCTTCATGCCCCCCAAATCCACTTGGTCAGTCAATCTTGGCCTTTGGCTGGGGCTCGATAAACTTGACCACTTGCAATTGTGGTCTCACAATGTCGAGTTTTTCTCCTACAATCATGTCTATCATTATTGCATCTTGGGTCATGCTTCGCCCTTCTTTTTCACTAGATTGTAGGCCATTACATCCTAGGATGGTTGCCTTGGGTTGGACCATATTGCAATTTTCATCGGTGACCATCTTTTGGGTCTCATCCCCTTGGGTGGACTCCTTTTCCTCAACCAATGTCAGGCTCTCAATAGGACAGTCAACTTGAACATTTGATCCTAAGGTCGTCTCGCCCATCTCTTTCTCACTCTCATATTCCCTACTAACCTCACTTTCCTCTAGAGGAGTAGGTGGAATGGGTGGCCAACTTGCAACCACACGAGAATTTTCATCTTGTGACTGAGAATCATGGTTGGGGTTGAGAGTTTGCCCTCTAGCTTGTTGGCTAAGAACTTGCTCTTCGATCGCAAGTCGCAAGGAGATTTCACGCAACTGTTGGATTAAAAGTTCGTTGGAAACTGCCATCTCCATAAATATATCTTTCACTTCAGATATTTCCTTTATGAAATTTTGATGTTCTTTGTCCGTGCGGTCAACATATGGCCTCTCACCTATGCTAAGAACATTTTGGCCATTATAGCCATTAGGATGATTCGTTTGGTGGGAGCCATAACTAGACTGATCATAAATATTGGCTGGATTGTTTTGGCCATCTGGGTAAGTGTATTGCCCTTCAGCCACCTGATTGTACCTGGCCATTGTAGCCATGTTGGCCATTCGCATATTTTTGATATATCATATTATTTTGGCTATGATTGTTGTTTCCGCCATGTTGACCATTGAATTGGCTACCAGAGCTATATTGATATGTAGAATCGTGTTGGCCGTTATAGCCACCTTGATTGGTTTGGCCACCAAAGCCATTTTGATCATTCGAACCATTTTGGTTCATAAGATCATATCCGCCAATATAAGTGTGCCCACCATATTGGTCACCAAATCCGCCAACATAGTTGTGCCCACCATATTGGCCACCAAATTCGCCAACATAGTTGTGCCCACCATATTGGCAACCAAATTGACTACTTGAGCCATATTGGTTGTTAGCCCACCTTGATGGGTAAAATTATATTGGCCATAGTGTTGGCGATGGATTGGCTATTCGATCCATAAGAATCATAGCCGTTGTAGTTCATCGGCTGATAAGAATGTTGCCATTCCTTTCGGTCGCTCATATAGTGTGTCCCACCGGGTGTGCCAAATTATGTTTCCCTCTTTTCGGCCGGGTAGGCCGATTGAAGGAACTTTTGGTCCTTCTTCTTTTTTGAGTGCGGGGCGTGCTCCACCACCAAGCCCCGAATTTGGGCTTGAATGGAATGTGAGTGGATGGATGTGTTGCGTCCGAGATCTGACTTTAATCAAACGATTGTTCGACCGAGCAAGGAACCTCCTCGCGGCCTAGGTTCTTTCACTACCACGGGGTCAAGGCTTTATGTGAGTGACCAAATGATGTGGAGTGGGTGGAGATGTAAAGCCATTGAAATAAACTTGAATTTCAATCTTTATGTGAAGCAATTGAAATAAACTTGAATTTAAATGACAACGTAATGTAAATTGCAAGAATTTAAACTTACACTAAGAAAAGGAAGAACTCGCTACACTAGGTGCATGAAAAGTAAAATCCTAAGTCTAGGAAAAGAAAAGTGCGAGACGAAAGATAGGTTTGTCTGTTTGATGTTGTGTGTCCTCTGCCTTCGTCAAACAAGGTTTATATAGGGCACTCGTCAACCCATGGGCTGGCCATTGAATGACCAAATGTAAACTCTTCTTAAAAATCTTTCCTTTCGAAGCCCTCCTAAATCCGTGGGATTGCATTGATTGAGATATTCTGACATGCTTGATTCTTCCTTGCTTTAGCATACTCGGAGTTATTATCAATTTCTCGATTGCTTTTCTTATGTGGCCTCCGTCACATGCACATAATCTTCCGAAAATCTAGGCTTGAATTGGTGTCTTGGGCTAAGACTTTGATCTCTTGGCACGACATGAGGGTTCTCTTTGTGATCTTCGAATTCCTAAAGCTCTAAAATTGGTCTGCCGAAGAACCTAACTCAATCTTTATTTTCATTTATATATATATATATATATTAAATTGCACACATGGGCCCCTTGGTTATTGAAGTCGGCGGCACCAAGCATGAATTTTTACATGCATGAACATTAGTCTTTCTATGTATATGTGGCTGGGCCAGCAACTTGGGTTTTATAATTCCTATAACAGTTCAGTTTTGAAATTCATCAATTGTTCTACTTCAACTTTAATAAAGTGGTAGCCCCCTACCCCCTACCCCCTACTTCCGGAGGTAGCTAGCTTTTGAGATCTAACGGTTTCTGATTCTTATCTTTAGAAAAATTTCTAACAGAATTTAAAACTCGAGTTTGAGTTAAATTTGATAAGGGTCATAGCTCGGCTGAAATAAGAGTTAGTTTGGGCACCTCTTGAAACCCTCCAACCTGACTTGCAATATGCCTACAGACTTCAACCTGGCCTAGCTCTCCAGTCGCCAACCAACCAGAAATCTGTAGCTTCCGGCCGCCAAAACTGCTGAACATCCGGCCGCAATTTTCTAGTCAACACGCCCAGCCAACGACCTTCCAGCAGACCCGGCCGCAACTTGCGAGCCCAAGGTCCTTGGACCGCGTCTTATCGCCTCAAGGCTTACACGCCTCCCTTTGCAAGACATAAAACGCCTCACCTTTCAAAACAGTGAAGGTAACTACAGGTGAACATCAACAGGAATTTCTCTACTAGTAAACTGATACAGTCAAATGAGTTACAGAAAGATGGCCAGGAGACAAAGCAAAGATGTATCATTATGGTAAAGAAACCTCCCTCATTCCTGAATTAATTATATCAAATTAATTTTCTTTTGGATATTACTTTTCACTTTCTTTGCTTCCTCTTGACATTACTCCATTTTAGGTTCTCTAAGTCTACATGCCCACCAGATTTGCAGCCCAATGTACTTGGTACGCCGTTCATGCCGGAGAAAGTAAGATTGTATTCCAAAAGTCCTAATTTGACGGGGTTTTTCTTCATCTTTATATATATCTTCTTTAAAAGGACTGCTGCTCATATATTGAATATATTCTGTTTTTTTTTTCTCTTCTCCGGTAATAATAATTCAATTTGCAATTATCTATCGTGCAGGAACTTCTGGCTGCAAAATCAGCCAAATTTGCTGCCTTACTCAAAAATAATTCGAAGGAAGATCTTTCTCATTTCCTCAGAAATATGCCTGCTGACCCCGAAACGCTTGAGCTTGTTGCCAGATTCTACCATGGCTTTGAACTTCAAATTTCTACTGAGAAAGTTGTACCCCTCATTTGTGTTGCTCACTACTTGGAGATGACAGAAAATCACAGCAAAAACAATCTTTTAGGCCAGGCTCTTTCTTTTTTTCAAGAAAGAATCCTCCCCAGCTGGAATGAAACTGTCAAGGCTTTCCGAACCACAGAAAAGTTCCTTCGACAGTCCTTGAAGCTTGGATTGGTTGAGGCCTGCATGAAATCTATCATTACAAAGGCACTAGCTAATCCCAGCCTTCTTGGAGAACCAATCAACAATTCGACGAAGTATGTGGATGATAGTGAGGAGGAGGACGAAGGCTATAAGCCGAGTGCAAGGAGAAGACTCTTTGACCTTGATTGGAAATCGGAGGATCTGACAACACTGTCCCTGGAGCTCTATGAGCCAGTCATCCATGAAATGAATAAGCATGGAGTTCCATCACCATACGTGGCTACATCCCTTTGTAACTATACAAACAAATGGGTTTTATCTAGCAGTGGAGAGGCAGTCAAGAGTAACTACAAAAAGGAAATCCTTGAAGCCGTGGAGAGGCATTTGCCTCATGAGAAAGGACTTGTTCCATGCACCTTATTGTTTGAAATCCTCCGGTTTGCTAATGTTTTGGAAGTTAGCTCTGAATGTAGAAATGGGATTGAGATTAGAATCGGAAAACAACTGGACCAGGCAGCAGTCAAAGACCTCTTAATCCCTTCTCAAGGCTATTCCAAGGAAATGCAATATGATATTGTATGCGTGAGGAGAATATTGAAAGTTTTCTATGGCAGTTACACTTCGTCGGACATATCTGGGCTAATTTCAGTGGCAGAACTCATTGAGGATTTCTTGGCCGAAGTTGCAAGTGACATAGATTTGAACATAGATACATTTGTTGACTTAGCAGAGATGTCACTTGCAGCATCATTGGGAACACAAAGAACCTTGGATGGAATATACAGGGCGGTTGATATCTACTTAGATAAGCATAGGCACTTGACAGAGTCAGAGCGAGAGGAAGTGTGTCGAGTTTTGGATTTTCAGAAAGTGTCCCCTGAAGCTTATGAGCATGCTGCTAAAAATGAAAAGTTGCCTTTAAGGGTGGTGGTGCAAGTGTTGTTTGCAGGGCAGTTGCAGCTGCGAGACAGGATCCTGAAGGAGGTGCAGGATTCTGATGACAAATCAACAGAGGGGGAGGCGGAGGATAATGAAGCAAAGTTGGACTTTGGTGAAGAAGAAATGAGATCAGAGATGGAGAAAATGAGCATGAAGGTGATGGAGCTTGAGAGAGAGTGCAACATGATGAGAAAAGAGATTGACAATGGCGGCAGCCCTAAGGTGAGGAAGGAGAAAACTAGCTTGTGGAGAGAAATGAAGAGGAAGTTTGGGTGCGTCAATAGCGTGCACGATTCTAATTGCCAATTGAAGAAGAAGAAGAAGATGCATCCAAAACAAGGAGTCTAACATGTAGATTCTTCTTCCATCTGAGATTTCTTTTGCAAATATCTAGTTATTCATTGATTTATTTTTTTTTCAGCTTCAATCATTGACTTTCTGAATAATCATTTTTCAGCTTGGTTGCCAAGTAGATTGCTCTGCACCAAATTTTAACTCAAGAAAGACTCATGAAATGACCAACCAATTCTCTTAATTGTTAAATTATGCTAGATAAAGTCGAAGTACTTATCGTTCTCTAAGAGCAGTTTAATTCATCAGTTTGGATTTCATGGCCATAGATGCATAATGAGAAAGCAAGTCATACAAATCAAGAAGCTTAGTTTGAACTTCATTATGGAAAGAAGTTTATGTTCTCGAAAGAAATTGGACAATATGCAAAGAAGCCTAAGAAAACCAAATTACAACAAAGAAAATGTTTCCTCTAAGTTTGTTCCCTTTCTAGCATCATACTACATGCATATATCACTCTTGCAAAATACTTTACATGGGTCCAAATTACCTCTACAATCAATTCTGTCCCCTTTTCTTCTTCAGACATCATTAGCCTCGTCACACCAAGAACACACTCCAAACTCTCCTCCCCATATATATAACGTCCTCGAGCTTTCGTTCCCCGTGGCAAGAGAAGGAAGTTATACATGGTTGCATATGATTCTTGCCTCCATTGAAGCCAATTAATTCTCTCCATTCCATTTCATTCAATTCCATGGTAATTGCAATGAGACTAGTCCATCGTGAAGATGCATACATCAATTACCAGATGAGCACTACTTGGCAACATTCATGTTACGATAAAGAAAATCAAACCATCAATCTCAATGGCATTTCACTATCTGCAGAGCCATCTGAATCATTAATCCCATTATGATTTTCCATGTCTATGGTTTGATGATGGTTTTCGTTTCCTTTCTGCCCTCCACGACCACCTTGATTTTCATCCCCCATCACAACCACCCCTGCAAACTGCACCTTGCGTTCACCATCAGGGGAATGCACAGGGGACTCCGCAGCTGATGCATTGCCAGCTGTGAATATTTCACTCGTGGTCGGGATGGTGGCTGCCCGGCTGCTTCCCGCCTTGGCATAATGGCCGCTGTCTGCAGTCTGCGCACCCTCAGGCCTAAAGCATCTGTAGAGACATGTGAAGAGCCAAAAGGCCCATGGAATTGCCACAAGTACCATGCCAGCAAAGGGATACCACAGGTGGGATTTTTCTTCAGGTAGAAGCATGTAAAGGAAAAGAAACACTCCGCCGGCAATAATGCAGACGAAGAAGACTGCGGAGATGAGAGAGATTCTAGCATCTCCTTTTCTTTGCTCCATCGGAAGTAAAGAAAGACAGAATAGGATCCTTTCTCTGGGTCGAGATCGATGATGTTTTCTGAGTTTGTGTAATTGTGTTTGTGTATTGTTTTTGATGTTGTTGGTTAGACCGAGTTGAGTTGTTGCCGGAATCTAACAAAGTGGTGGATGGAAATTATGGAGGATATATCCGGTGGTGGAAGGTTTCAAAACAGAGCGGTGAAAGCGGGGCTGGTTTCTAACTGCAATGCATTGTGAATAACTGAATAACAAGTTTTATTTATGTCCAACATAAAAAAAAAAAAATTGTTATTTATGTAGGGAACAACACCAAACTAGTAATTTTTCTTTGAGAATAGAGAATACATTTAACTCAAAAGAAATATCGATAATGTATCAAATACTATATACAGTTAATTATAGATCGACGATGTACTAAGTATTATATATGGTTAATTATACGAGTATACGAGGCGCTATTCGCTCTCTCTCCTTGTTTTTATGCTTTCAGTCTTATTTTGTTAATTGAATTACTAAAACTACCTTTATTTAGTTTTTGACTTTCTAGGACTTTCTAGGACTCTTGCTAACTCATTTTTGAGTTGAGAGAGTACACTACAAAAATCAAGACCATCTTAATTTAGAGACCCTTTTATTAATAAGGACATCAAGCCAATTCGATTATGTGACGCCCAACATTGACAAAAATGAACCTACAAAACTATAGATTTCTTTTAGTTACACATTAAACAATATTTGTTATATATATAGATTTCTTCTTCTTTTTTTCCTCTGAAGTCAAGACTTTTGGTGTTGCCTTTCATTTCTTGCTGTGTTCGTGTATAGAGCGTACTACTCTCACTGCAGTCATGTTATTTCATTGAGTCAAGTCCAATTTTGTTATAACATTTCAAACCTAAATTTACCCCTAAAAACTGAAAATAAATAATGTCAAGGAAAAAACGGAAATTGTCCCTTCCCCAAGCTGTCTAGAGAACCCAAGTTACAGAGGTCCATAGCATATAAAAAACACAACGGATATCTTTTGAAATCACAATAACATGTCCAGAACATGGTGGTGACCACAAATACTTCTAAAATTTTACCAGAAAAATATGAAAAGAGAAACATGCTAGACAAACCAGACAAGACTCAGCATCAAACAGTTTGGCACCGTGAAGAATCAAAGAGGAGAGCCCCATCCACCACCACCAGGAGTTAAAATCTGAAGAATTTCCCCTGGCTGCACTTCAACTGTGTTCTTACCCCCGAGGTAAACCCTTCGTTTATCTTGTGTGATTAGGAAATTAGCCCCACGAGCCCCGTCTTTCCCTCCTTTCAATCCCCTTGGTGTGTGAACACGCCTCTCTGAGAGAATGCTTACAACAATTGGACGCTTGAACTCTATGTCCCTCACAAGTCCATCACCCCCTCTGTGATATCCAACTCCCCCACTGTTCTCTCTCAGGCCAAATTTATGCAAAAGAACTGGATATCTCTGCTCAAAAATTTCTGGATCAGTCATTCGGGTATTGGTCATATGACACTGGACTCCGCTCGTCCCATCCCAGGTCGGACCAGCTCCACTTCCACCTCCAATTGTTTCATAATAACCAAACGTCTCATCCCCAAAAGTGAGATTATTCATACAACCCTGTGAACAAGCACAAGCCTGAAATGCAGTAAGTACAACATCAGTTATTCTCTGAGAAGTAAGAACGTTACCACCCACCACAGCAGCTTTATCACTTGGAGAGAGAAATGAGCCTGGTGGAATATAGATTTTCACAGGAGCCAAACAACCTTGATTGAGAGGAATATCCACATCCACCAAGCAGCGAAGACAGTATATAACTGCTGCTGCTGTTACGGCTTCTGGAGCATTCCAATTCCCATATACTTCAGGACTGGTTCCACTAAAATCAAAATTTGCTTCACCTTTATCAGAATCAATGGTAAGTTTCAAATGAATAATGGACCCATCGTCCATGTAATCCTCTTCTTCAATAGTAACAGAACTCCTATCTCCAGAACTAGATGGCTGAGATAAAACTCTAGCAGCAACAGACTTCAGCATTTCTCTCACTGCTTCTTCTGCATTCAGCTGTACATAGGTCATGTAAGCCTGAACAGTGTCCAAACCATACTGCTCAATTAACTCTTTGATAAGGGTAATTCCTCTCTTGTTTGCAGCTACTTGAGCTCGAAGATCTGATAGATTATCTTGAAGCCTGCGAGTTCCAGGGATCTTTTGAGCCAATTCATCAGAACAGGGGAATCGAAGAAGTTTAGTGATTCCTTCTTCTTGAAAAATCCCTTTTTCCACAAGCTTAAAAGCTTTCAAGGCAGCCCCTTCTTCCCATATAGACTTGGAAAAAGGTGGCATGCTTCCAGGAGTGATACCCCCAATCTCTGCATGATGTCCTCTACTTGCCACAAAAAACACCAGCTTTCCATTATCAAAGACAGGTGTAATAACAGTTATATCAGGAAGATGACTACCTCCGGCACAAGGATGATTTGTGACCAAAACATCTCCTTCACTCAAATTGTCACCCCAGTAGTTGATCTGCCACCGAACAGTACTTGACATTGCTCCTAAGTGCACAGGGACATGAGGGGCATTAGCAACTAGTCCCCCATCAGGTCCAAAGAGGGCACAAGAGAAATCTAGTCGTTCCTTGATGTTAGTTGATATAGAAGTTCTCTGCAGGGTCCTTCCCATCTGTTCGGCTATACCCATAAATCTATGATTGAAGATTGAGAGCTGCACAACATTAGCAACTTTTTCCACTACTTTCATGGTGCTTGAAGTAGAGTCAATTTCAATTTTAATGTTACCATATTTAGTTATTATAGCTTTACAGTTAGGTTCTACTATCACAGTACTATTCCCGTTCATGATTATTGCCGGACCAGCCATGTTATGCCCATACCCCAGTTTCTCAAGCTTGTATAGAGGTGTTTCCTGCCACCCATTTCCAAAATAAACCTTGTAATTACCTTCAACTTTAGGAGAACGTGAAGTACGTTCTAGCGCCAGGGCTTCAATATATTAGTGACTCCTACACCACGAACCCTAACATCACATATTAGGATATTCCTATTCAGTAATTTAAATCCATACTCCTGCTGGAATAGTTCCACAAAGTCCAGATCGTAGTTACATCCTCTCCCATCTTCAGTAATTCGTTTCTTAACCATGATTGAGGTGTCTGTACCTTCATATCTCAAATTCAAATATGTCTCTGTTGTCATATTTTCATCTCTAAAACCTTGCTCTTGCAGCTTCTGCCTTACTTGACTCAGTAAAATAGCTTCTCTGTGAGAGGCCTCCTGAACCGATTCAAGACTGTAAACTGCAGAGTATGGCTCCTGTTCCTCTTCTACAACATCTGCCAATCCCATCCCATAAGCACTTAAGATTCCACAGAACCTGTGTATTAGTACTTCTTTCATACCCAATGACCTAGCAATTGCGCAGGCATGCTGAGGCCCAGCACCTCCAAAGCAAGCAAGGGCATGGTTCCTTGTTTCATGGCCCTTCATCTCAGTTAATTGCCTTATTGGACGGCACATAGTCTCATTGGCAACATTTACAAATCCCAGTGCTATCCCCTCCACTGTCATGTCCTTTGCAGATGGATCCTGGCTCTTTCGGTAGGAATTTATTTGGCTTGCAAGCTTGTCAAACTCGTCAATTGTTGCCCTGATATCTAGAGGCTCATCTTCATTGGGGCCAAATATTGATGGGAAATAATCAGGAATTACATATCCTAGAACTAAGTTTGCATCTGTAACTGCCAACTCCCCACCTTTTCGGTAACACACTGGACCAGGATGTGCACCCACTGATTCTGGTCCCACCCGGAAAGCTCCAAACTGGAACTTTAACTTTGACCCGCCACCAGCAGCTACAGTACTTATGTCGAGCTGAGGTGCTTGTATTATGGCACCAGCGATCTGGGTTTCCAGGACTTGTTCATAAGTCCCCGCATAACGGCTCACATCTGTAGATGTGCCACCCATGTCAAACCCAATGAGAGGTTTCTCAGTTTCAAGCCCAAAAAGTGTCTGTGAGTAACCCACAACTCCACCAGCAGGACCAGACAACACAGCTTTGTGACCCGAAAATCGACTTTCTGGTGCAAGTCCACCGTCAGATTGCATAAATAAAACATTCACCTTCTCTACCCCTTCATCAAATTTAGACATGAACCCTGATAGGTACTCTTTGATCACTGGCGTCAAATATGCATCAACACTAGCTGTTAGACCCCGAGGAACAGCTCGAACCATGGGTGTCAAAGCTGAAGATAAGGAAACATGTCTGAAGCCCAAACTCCCAGCTAGCCTTTCAACAGCTACTTCATGATGTGGGTAAGTGTAAGAATGCATTAACACAACAGCCAAACAGCTAATCCCCTTCTCCAACAAACCTTGGAGTAAAGGCTTCAAAGTTTCTACATCAATAGGCTTTACAACTTTAACCATCTCACCAGAAACTCCTTTAACTAATGACGCAGAAGAAGAGTCTTGATTATCATTTGCGAGCTCAACTCTCTCGTCAACCTCAATAACCTCCTCATAAAGGTTTGACGGTTTTGATACAGTGAGATCAAATATTTTGGGACGAGCCTGGTTACCAATCTGGAGCAAATCCCGGAAACCCCGAGTCACACAGAGAGCAATCCTTTCCCCTTTTCTCTCCAAAAGTGCATTTGTTGCCACAGTTGTACCCATCCTTATCCATTCTATCTTATCAGTCGGTATTTTTGAAGCACGGGAAATTTTCTTCCCAGTAAACTCTTCAAGAATCCTCCGAATTCCTTCAACTGGAGCATCGTCATAGTTTGATGGATCAACAGACAAAAGTTTTAAAACTTGCCCATCAGCCTGACCTGGGATCTCAGCATAAACATCAGTGAAGGTTCCCCCTCTGTCAATGCAAAATCTGAGTTTGTTGTCATTGTCGCTCCCCATTTTTATGCTAAGAGATTAGACTTGAGATGACGTTGATATGGAAACCTAAAGATGAAAAAATATATATACAGATGATCAATTATACTAGTAATTTCACATGCGGTGAGCCAAAATTGTGGATCAGATTGGACAGAGCATGCAATAATTTCGATCTGGATCGAGCGTACCCAATCGCGGTACGGTATCGATCTGGAACGAAAGATTTAACAGCTCAGTTCCAGAAGAGAGAACAGTACCTGACCGCCAACAGCAGACGAGCAATGCTATAGCTGATGAGCCCACGTTTGACTCTGCTCTCTTGGCATAAGGGGAAGGAAGATACTGGGTTCGGAGAGGATAATACTACTTTCGTTATTAAATTTTTTTTATTTTTTTTATTTTAAAGAAGAGTTTAATATCATAGATGAAAAACATGAACAAAAAAACCTCGTCCGCATAAGTTAACCATTATTAGGATTGGAGTTATATGGGGGGTTTGGTGTACATGCAAGACCTCTACATTTTTATTTTTGGTGCATATCACGAGATGTCCTATATTTAAAGAGTGAGATTAATCTAAGGACAACAAGGAAATTCGACTTGCCCAAGGACAAAAAGTATGGTGTGGTTGGCAAGATCTCTACATTTTTAATTTGTTGGTTTATGTGGCAAATTTTTTTGGTCAGGTTTTATGCGGGTGCATCTAATGTATGATACAGTGCATTTTTGTTAACCCCTTATCCTGGCGATCACCCCGCTCTCTTAACCCTCATTCGTTAGTTTCATAATGATGATGACTAAAATGTGTACGATAAATTGACAAATGATTTTTCTTTTTAAATTATTCGGCCTAAAACGACTTCACAGCCATATTTAACACAATCCATATATACAGAACCTATTGGCCCTACAGACCTAGGCCTTCACAGTAATGCAGTGTATATAATCATCCCTACAACCAACAAAAATTCTGCCACCAATCATTACAGGTGAAGAAAATACATCTCCTGCGAGGTCCAGTCTGTAAAATTCCTCAACATCTATCGGTTCATTTGCCACTTTGGCGACACCCGATTTTACCCGAAGCAAATAGACACTTCCTGAGCTGGAACAGATACAAACCAACCTGGAGAAAAAAGGTTGTGGATCAATATGAAAATGATCAGATAAAGTTCAGGGGTCTTTTATGAGCTTTCTGTAGTTCTTTACCTGTCTGGCAAGTTAGATCGATCGGATACCAAGCTTAAGTGCTCATCCACATAAGCGGATGATGTTATTGGATCCTTAACATTGTATTGCCAGAGTAAATCTCCCGTTTCCTAGAGCAGTGATCAAATGTGCAGTTAGTTATAATCAACTGAATATGAATAAATTAAGCTCTTTTTTTTTAGAAACAAGATCTTGGGAATACGATGGCAATCCATAATCTATTTTCCAAAATGTCTACTAGAACAAATTAGAAAATTTAATCATATTACAGAATGGTTAAATCACATTCCTACTCTTACTGTTCCTGATTGAAGAATGTTGAGGGCACGTCTTGATGGATACTGGAAGTTGGATGGGCCAAACCAAACTTGCAAAGACTAACTGATCTACTTGGAAAGTAAACCATTCATGTGTGATTGATAATTTTACTATAAATTCTAATGAGGAAGTTTCTTTGATAGGAATTTCGAGGGAGTATGAATGATCACGGAGCCATTGAATTAGACCACGTAAATAAAAGTCATGCCATTAGCTATGTTGATTCAGACATTATACTTGGATCTCAAACAAAAACATATATAAAAGAATTGTGCAGATTTTCATCCATAACAGATGCTGGGCCTTACCAGTTCAAGTGAGTAGATGCTTCCATCTCGAGAGCATATGAGTGCCTGCAGAATCATAACCAAGACAAAAAAAACATCTTTAATATCTTAACAACTGCTCCTTCAACATGGTTTAAGCAAATTCTACACGTGGTTGAGGGAAGTGGTGCTGTGAATTGACATGTTAAACTTAAAAAATACAGCAATTATTTAATCAGATCTGGAATTAGTATATGAAAAGATATTAGACCACATATCCAAATATTTTCACAACATAAAACTAGAGCTCATGGCCAATATTTACTCTCATTTCTATGTTACGAACATTCACTTAAGAAACATTCTGACAATATCAAGACAGGTCCAATTATAATGATTATCAACCAATTTCAACAGGACCTCGGCTTTTCATCTCTTCATTGCTTTTCTCTTGGTTGTTGCAGTGGTTACAATTACAAGGTTTGTCATAATCCTGCCTCATGCTAATCCAACTATAACTTGGAAGTTCCTGAAAACACCCACTACTTAAGCTTGCAGACGCTTCTTATTTTTCTCAGTAAGTCCATGGTATGCTTTACGTACCATCAAGGAGAATGTCTAGCAGACTCAAGAAAGATAAATAATTATGAATTAGCTACAGAACATTCACTCCATACTACATACCTGAAAAGGAAGAGCAGAAGACATGCAGGCTCCAGCAAATATAGGTCCAGCAGTTCTATACTGTTCAATAATATCATCAAAAAGAAAAAGAATTATGAATTGCAAATGACCACGACATACATGTTAGAGGATTACACCACATATAGGCAAAGAGCTGCATCACTATATATCCTTGATCTAATCTAACAGAGAACTTCAGTATGGAGCATTTTCTGGAGAGGAACAAAAACTTTGGAGGTAGTAGAAAACTCTGTTCACTAGATTCAAGAATTGTTTTTGAGTTTGCTCTTTCTCATGACTCATGGTTCGTAATACACTGAGTTTCTTTTTCAGATGACTCATAGTTAATAATACATAGGATGTATAAAATACATACAAGTATCATTTGGTAGATTCATTCAAAAATACCTTGTGGATTCAGCCATAAAATATGCAAACAGAACGTTCAAAATTTAAAAAAAAAAATTGTGTGCAATACATAATGAAATATATGGAAATTGGAAACATATATTTTTTGTGTCAAGTCAAATTCGTATTAAAATTAAATTCTTATTTTAAGTAAAATAACACACTAATGTCGGCGATTTAGATGGGTTAAAGTCAGAAGGTCATACATCTTGGTAGAGAAAGGTGAGGATTTTAATATTAATTTCATTGTTTTAATTTATTTTATAGGAAAATGTATTCAATCATTGTGCTTGAAAATACAAAAAATGGACAACTTAATGCACTTTATCAAATCTCCTTTTACTCTGTTAAGGTTAACAGGTCTAAAAGTCACATTGCAAAATTCAATGTTAGAGGGCAAGAAACTTCTGGTCAGTCATTTCCACTCTCAACTAAGGTTGCACCCAGAGAATGAAGTTATGGAAGGATTAAGCAAAATCATGTAAATAAAGTATTAAATAAAATTGTACCCTCCAAATAACAGATCCACTTGTATCCAATGCGAGAACATGACCGTCCACTAAGCAACATATAACTGGTAGTCAAGAAACACACAAGATAATGTAAATCATGATAACAAAAATCCGCATGATTAAGATAAATGAGAGAGCTTTCATATATCACAAAGGATGGATACATAGCCAAACAGTCAAATGAACTGCACATACTATTTCCATTCAGAGAATTGATGGCAAGAGAACCAAACACTGGCGCTTCTAGCTCATGCAGCCATAGAATAGAAAACGGGAATGCCTGAATTTGTAAATAGATTGGCCAAATCAATAACAAGCTTGCAAACCAAAAAAATATTCAACTTGAATAAATCAAAACAATGCATTTTTAAAAACAAATTTTTTTAGCAACTAAGCAAAGTTGGGACATAATAAGCTCAACAGCCTTAATATGGGAATCAGTACTAATACTTGGACACTAAATCTGGCCTAGAATGGAATGAACTTGAGGGAAAAGATTGTGACTCCTCCCAGAAACTGAGACATGGAAAGCATGCGAGCACATGATTAGATAAATTCTAGATCTGGGTATTAATTGGGTCAATGAATCAGCGGAGCTGGCATGGCAGACCACTAGGTTAACAGTTGTTGCCACAGGGGGGACTTTGAGGCCCACCTTTTCCTCCATTTTATTTGCTTTCCTACTCTATTTATTCCCCATTTGTCGAATAATTTGTAATTTTCATTGATTTTGAGAAACAAAATGACATAGAAACAATCATGAAGGGAAAGGGAGTGGCACCAATTGCTATTGATGCAGGTCATTGTCATAGCGCTATTTAATATGATAAGTCAAGGTAGCTTCAGAGGTAATAGTAAGTGCATTTGTAGCTGTATTCTACCTTCTAAAACTTTGTTTATAGGTATGCAAATAAAGTTTCTTACAATTTCCTATGAAGAAATTTCAATTCTCTGATTTAACATGTTTTCCAAATCCACTCACAAAGACAAGGTTCACCGTTTAAAAATTACAAGCAATAACTACACGATAAACCTTGAGATTTGTTATACCGCGATTGATATGGCTGTCATTTGGCCACTCGTAGAAGCCACATAAAGTATATTATTCATCTGCAAGCAAAATTACTAAGAAAATCACATTTACTGACAAGCAGATGTCGACAGTTTATCACAGTTTACTGACTGACAAGAGTACAGTGCTCTACTGGGAATGGCCAGTTATATTTATCATTACTTATCTACAGATGAAAAAAGCGCATATATTATTTTCACAAAAAAAATAAAAGCTCATATACTATAACTGGAAAAAATATTAAATGTCTGAAAATATACCAAGCATGCTGCAGTAGATTTTCCCTGGAGAAAAATTAGCAACGCACCTCATCAATCGCAGGTGACCCATAGATACTCCCACCACATGAAAGCTGATATACACAGCAATGGTTTTTGTAATCTAGAG
The DNA here is from genome assembly GCA_018703695.1 of Prunus fruticosa. NCBI lineage: Eukaryota > Viridiplantae > Streptophyta > Magnoliopsida > Rosales > Rosaceae > Prunus > Prunus fruticosa. Next base: position 35,148,273 of record CM031918.1, read on the forward strand.
CATACAAGTTATGGTCATATGATCCACACCTGCAGAAAATTTGTTATAGATCACTCTCCTTTTTCCCCTCTTCCAACAGAAGAGAAACAAAAATAAAACAAAGTTGGAGTACATTCTGTAAATAAAATAGTAAAGAGAAACTTTTCACCATTCAAAACAGGTTGTGAAATTACAAAAGCATACAACAATCACCCATTTTCTCTTGATTGCTTCACAAATCCACATCCTATCATATAATTTTCTAAGAGTTCCTAAACTTCATTGTTGCAACTATTCTACGCCTTTGTAAGTATATGATCATTGTTAGAAGTCCAATCACAGAAACATAAAAAACAAAAACTACGAACATCATTGCCAAGAAGGAGATATGGCAGTATACACTACCCAACAATATTCCACTTTCTTTTCCTCTTTTGCTGATAAGATTTCATAAACTATCCAAAACCCAACTTCCCTTTGCACCTCAGCTGAGCCCTAGGTACTAAAGAAATCTTTCTACAACACAAAAAAAACACAAGACCAGAACTTTTGGAAGCGAACTGCTTACTTGGACATGCTAGCAATTCACTAATAAAGTTGCAGAGAGAACTTTCCATGCAAACAAATATTCATTTGACCGAGAAGGTTGCAGACAGGAATTAAGATTCTCAGTGTTAACATGAACAGTTTCTTCTTCAATTCTTTTTATCAGATATTGTTTACATGAACAATTGATGTAGCATAGCAGCAATCCACCGTCCAACTTGGCTAGGGTTTTAATTGTTTTCTTATTTTCTTATGATTTGCTTGGATAGGAATTTAGTTCCTGATGTTTTATTTAACTTGGCCAACTAGGTATGCTCCTTGTCTCTTTTAAATAGCCATGTGACAGTCATGTCAGTTTTGAAGTATTTTGGAGGGTAGGATTAAATATCTATCTAAGCAATCAAGGGCTAGGATGCTAAGGTCTCCTTTACACCAATATCATCAATACACTTTCAAAAGACTGTATAAGCAAATTTTAAAAACATTTATCTGAATTTGGAGATTTGCATCAATATTTTATATTCTTAGCTTCCCTTGAGAAATCAAGGTCCTTCTAGGGAGGACTTCTCTAGGATCCATAGATTTCTGATGAGTTTGTTCACTTTCCCAGTCCAACATACATAGTTGGTAAAGCATTTATAAAAAGGATTGCCAAGCATAGAATAAAAGACAGAACCAAGAAACAAATTATCTTTTGATTCAATTAGCATTATAAATGGAATAGTTAGTTTGTGAACACAATTTATGTAATCGAAACACTGTTCAAATTATTTGAAGAAAAAGGCGAGGCCTCAGAAATATACCAGATCAATTGTCTCTGACTGTCTATGACGGGCTGTGACTTTACCTTCAAATTATAAATGCATCAACCATAAGAGCAGATAATAAAAAAATTAATACATGGATTATCTATATATTAACATATATAATATACAGAATTTAAATCAAGATTCAAATTAGAAGAAAAGTAAAATAACTATATATGCCTGCAGTAAGAAATTATGTGAAATCAACCATAATACAAATGACATGGAAAATACAAGTGAAAACGAAAACATATAAAAGAAACAACAATAGTAGGTTAGAACAAACCTACCTCACCAGATGTTTGGAAAGTCCAACAGATGTTACCGTTCAAAAAATCAAGGAAGTAAATTTTCCCTCTGTAGCATCCAACTACAACCTAAAGCAATACCCCACATGAGAAAGATCAAAATGCCCCCCATGGACCTAATTCAAAGATGACTTATGAAGTTAAAAGCACAAAATTTGTTTCAAATACAACCTGCGTAAAGTCACTAAGAATTGATGCTGAGCATTCCACACGTCCTTCTAGTTTTATCTCCCACTGGACAGAACCACTAGAGCAAATTATGTAACAATAAAACACTAAGAAAGATAAATATTTAATGCTGAGTGGTTAAGAAATACTTTAAACGCATCCAAAATTTTCTAAGAATTATGGCAATATTATGATTGTATTCAGAAACTACAATATATACCTTACCTTCTGGCATTAACACACATAAATTTATGTGAGTGCGATCCAATAAATAAGTAGATATCTTGGCCTTTATGAACAATAATTGGCGATGCATCAACACATGATCCCATGTAAACTTTCCATGATTCTTGCATAGGAACGTTTCTACTTTTTGGGACCATCACAGAACAGGTTGCTTGATAAATATCTTTCACCATGGACCCACCTTCATACACAACTTTGTTGCACCGGCTAAAAGAACAAGACGCACATATTGCCACAGAATTCCATGGATACCCATTTGCTGGACTACTACCACCAGCAAAATTTATGTTTGAATCCAGTTTCAAGCGTTTAGAGATAATTGCATTATCTTCATTTCTTCCAGAAAGAGTTCTTAGTAATCTCCTCTGCTCATCAAAATTTACTGCAGCAGGAGTGTCAGAGTGAACATGAAAAAAACTCGGTTTACCCCCTTCCAGATTCATCTTTGATTTAGCATCTCTACTGACGTTTATTTTCAATGATTCTTTTCTCTCTAAAAGAGCAGTACAAAGCATGGATGGACTTGGAAAGCAATATATCAATCGCATATCAACTCCTATATTATTAGAAAGATGTGCAGCAGCAATAGAATTTCCACCCATAGTAAAGAAATCATCATCATCAGAAATCTCTTCAACACTTAAAACATCTCTAAAGGCCTGTTGAAAATTTAAAAAGGAATTAATCTTAGATGAAGAAACAAATAGTTAGTATGAATTTAAAAATAATCAAAATTTAGATATGATTGAGTATTTATCATCCTACTACTGATGTACACAAACACAAAAAACCTTCCCATAATAGATGCAGAAATGAATGGTGAAATCAACAAAACAAATCCGAGCAAACATAGACATAATTTAGCAAATGATTGGAAAAGAATAAAAGGTCAATTATATTATTATGCGGGTAAAGAGCAAACCCTTTTTACTAGTTGCAGTAGGTTGCTGCTCCCAACGTCACCAAGCCCATCTTGGACATGCTTTGCAAGAAATACTGAGTCTGCCAACAACTCATAGTTAATTTTTCCACTAGAAGATACAGGAAATGATTCAGTAACAACAATGTGGCCAGGAATCATTGCTAATGGAAGTTTGTCAGCCATCCAACTTTTGATGGTAGATCTGAATATTTCTTTGGGTCTTCCCTCTCTTAATATTATAAATGCTATGAGTAACATGAGTTCCCCTTGAACTTTATGAAAAATTACAGCAGCATTAATTACATCTGAATGTCCCCTCACTGTATCTTCAATTTCCTCTAAAGCAATACGCTGCCCATTGAGCTTAATTGTACGGTCTTGTCTACCTAAGAAAACCAAGTCACCGCTACGAAGCTGTTTAGCAAAATCACCTGTCCGAAAATAATATTGACTTTTATGTCCATTTACAGAACTGCAACAAACAGAATCTTGAGACAACTTTACAGTGTCCAAAGGAGTAACTATAGAATCAGAATAGTATCCAGAAGAATTGCATACACCAGCAACATAAATTTCTCCCTCATTGGATACATTATCGCCACCAATAAGTACGACGTCACAATTAACAATAGGCATACCAATTGGAACAGTTGTCAGTGTGTCTGCCGCCAAAATCAATGGCAATCTCTTGCAATCAAAATATGTACAATCACCAGACACCTAAAATTTAACAATTTCCCTGTTAGCAATTATTGAAGGAATTTATGTATTAGCCATTAATATTGAAATGCAATAGAAATAGCTTATATGTGATGAGGAAGTGTACCAGTATAAGTGATAATACATAATGAAATGACTAACAACAGTTTTGTCGATCCTAATATAAGCTTTACAGAATTTAAAAGGTGACCAACATGGAATATGCCACAGCATTTATCAAATAGAAGATATACTGTTCCTGCAAAAGATATACAAAGATATATAGGATTTTCTCGTGACAAACTGAGCCCACTTCAGAGTGCTTGAAACAGACAATCATCAGTAACGTAAAAATATTACAAAATGTTTGTGAGGAAATGACAACTATAGAAGTCAAAACAATCAAAGACATGGAAAAGCATTTCAGCATGCAATAACAAGCCCTTCCACCCCAAGAAGTAGGAAAAACAGCAATCCACAATATGTAGCAGGAATACATATACAATTTGTATGGGATTTATGGAGAAATTTACAAGACAATTTCTCAGAACTCCTATATTTTCTTGGAGATTGCAAGATGCAACCCCCACCGAAGGTGTAATCACAGGCCTTTCATCTTATTTCCTCACCCACGTTCCACTCATATGAGTTCTGACCAAATGAAAACTCCATCTAATCTCTTGACCTTAGAATTCTTTACTGATACAAGCACCACATAACTGCACCCCAGATAGCACAGATTCATGTTTATGAAGGCATCCTTAGAAACAACAAGCAAGCATCTCAGCCACTGATTTAGGCATTGACAGTTTTATAAAGCCATACTGAAAACAGAAGGTGCCACTCCAATAACATGTATAGATTAGTGTTACAATCCCAACACAAGAAAATGAGGCAGAGGAAAAAACAAAAAAACCACAGCTAACTAGCATTTTTCTATAATAAACACAACATTATATAAACTGCAAAATAGATAATATAAATTAGTAAAAACTGATGAATTAAGAAGGAATTGCAAATAATTTTATATTTGTCCAACCAGACAATATGATTCAATCTAATCTGTTTGAGATCTAATCAAACAGATGGTATTAAATTCGAAGTAAGTTCTAAACTCTAACCTCAGTACTCCCATACAAATTCAAAATAGTGGTCCTCGGTAATATCTTGGAGAGCATATCCCATAAGGATAAAGGAAAAACTTCGCCGCTTAACACTAACAAATCCAATGACATTGGAAGCTGCTCATCATCTTGACCTTGTAAAGAAGGAAGTATTGTTCTCATAAGTGATGGAACAGCAGTAAGTCTATTGACAGAGTAAGCCTACAAGAAAACTCCAAATTATAAAAAATAAAAATAAAAGGAATCAACTTATAAGTAACTTCAATAGTATAATGTAACTATTGTTTGAAAATAATGAACTGTGATCAGCTTTCAGCATATGAAAGTACTTGAAAAGAAATAAAGGTTTGCATAACAAGTACGGTGTGAATATTAAATGGGATATCTGGTGAAGTTGCACCAAGAATTTTTTTATTTGTTTATCCTGAAAAATTTTCTTAGTTAAAAATTAAAACTCCTTAGCCAAACCAGCTGAATGCAAGACGATTACGGAATTGGAAGTCACCTAACATAATTGATTGTTTAGTTATATGACTCATCAAATTATCAATGCTGTATTTCAGTAACAACAAGGTTGCAAATCCTAGTTCACCATTGTAATCTGAGCTCAAAAATCTAAACAAAGCATGAAGGAAAGGCCGTGTACCAGTAGAAAATCGACAAGCGAAAACACATTGCACTTAAGGTGATTGAAAGGAGGTATAACCAAAGTACAACCAGTGAGAATAGCGCTAAGAAACTCTTGCAGGTGATCAACAAAGCTTATCCCTGTCTTGAACAACAAAATCTCGTCTCCAAACAGTGGATACAACTCTTGCATCCATAGAAACCGATTCAAAAGACCTTGCTCAGTTCCACACACACCTTTCGGCTTCCCAGTCGAACCCGAAGTGTACATCAAATAACACCAGCACGGCCTCTCCTTCACACTCTCACATTTGCAAGCCCAATCCCAATCGATCCCTCCATTTTCACGCTCTTCCATTGAGAACCACAAAACGCGACCACCGCAGGCCTCCGGTAGCCAATTCGAGTCGGATTCGAACCCGAACGGCGTCGTGCAGGCGATGATGAGGTCGACATTGGCCGACGAGATTACCGAAAGTAGCCTCTGTTTGGGCCACGAAGGGTCCAGAGGCAGAAAGGCCTCTCCGCACCTCAAAACTGAAAGCACGGACACTATGTACTCCGCCGAGGGCGGCATGTATAAGCCGAAGATTCTCCGGCTGGGCTTGTTGTAATTACAGGGAAGTCGAGGAGTAGAGAGGAGCTGGGAGGTAAGTGAACCGACGGCTGAGATGAGATGGGAGTAGGTGAAGGAGTGGTCGCCGTCATAGAGGAGTTGCCGGACGGGAGCAGGAGCAGCATCCTCGATGGAGGTGCGGGTACGGAGTTGTGGGGAAAGGAGGGCCCCACCGGAGGCGTGCACAACCGCGATTTTGTTGGCGTTCTTGGCCGCCGCTGCGGAGAACTCGCGGGAAATGCAGCAATGGGTGTTTTTATGTGCGCTTCTCATTTGGGGTTCACTGCATCATTTCTCGTCATCCCTCACCATATTACCATATGTGTGTGTTTTGGGGCTGGGTATTTGGACCGAAAAACCGGAAGAATCGGACCGATTAGATCCGGTTGAATCAATTTAGCCTGCAACTTAAAATATGCAAATTCGACCCGACCGAACCAATTTCATTTGTTTTTCACCTTTTTCACGTTGTTTTATTCTAGTGGTTGGACTTAAATCATATTATCTTTCTTCCCACATAGAATCAGCATATTATAATTCTTCCTGCTTTCCATTTAGACGAAGGAAAAGAAACCGAGATTTAGCTGAAAGTTATGAATTGTATAGGGGAAATTAATATTTTCATAGTTTGGCAACTTAAGCACTTAAAATTATTAAATTTCAAGGAAAAAATCGTGGAAATTGAGAGTTCGAGATTTCTGAGTTTAATTTCCTCCGATTTAAAGCATTAAAGGTTTCTTAATTATGTGGTTCTCCCTTAACCACTGACTTAGGAAGATACTTGGGTGTTCTACTAGTTCATGGAAGAGTCAGTAAGGGGACTTATTCAAGTATTGTTGATAAGGTCCAAAGAAGACTTGCAACATGGAAGACTCAATCCCTTTTTATGGCTGGCAGAGTGACTCTAGTACAGTCTGTTACTGCTGCTATTCCAGGCAGACAGTAAAATTACCTATAACAGTTCGTCGGAAGTTGGATAGATTGAATAAAAACTTTATTTGGGGTACAACTGATCGAAGAAGGAAAGTGCATCTTGTCAACTGCAATACTATTTGTTGTTCCAAGAATAGAGGTGGTCTAGGGTTGCAGAAGACGGAGCGTGTCAATCAAGCTCTACTTGCAAAAACTGGATGGAGATTGGTGCAGAAAGATAACGGTTTATGGGCTCAGGTGCTTAGTGAGAGATACTTACAAAATGATGATTTGGTAATTGGTGGGAAATCTAAAAGCTTAGGTTGCTCTAGTACTTGGAGATGAATTATTTTTGGTGCTCATGCTCTAGAGCAAGGCCTTGTGTGGCGTGTGGGAAATGGGCAAAAGATCAGGTTTTGGCTGTAATTAGTTAGGGACTGGTCCTCTACGTCTTCATGCTCAATGCTCTATTCTGAATGTTCTTGTAGAGGTGAAAGTTGACAACTTTCTCGATGTCAATGGGTGGCAATTGGATCGATTAACGAGTTTATTGACTCAAGAAATCCGTTATAATATTATGGGTATTGATGTTGTGAAGGTTGGGTATATTGAAGATACAATTAGATGGGTGTTTTACATCTTTTGGTAATTCTCGGTTAATTCTGCTTACCATGGTATTACTGATATTTTTGGTGCAATGAATTGGAGAAATTAGTGCTCCCCCTAAAGTCCTTCACTTCCTTTGGAAGATTTTCCATGGGGAAACTTTTGACAAACAGCCACAGAGTTCATATAGGCCTCAATTTTGATGCATCATGTCCTAGATGCTCTTGCATTTGTGAAGATTTGAGTCATTTATTCATAAATTGCCTGCAGTCTGCTGAGTTGTGGAGGAAGCTGGACATGGGTCCAAATGATCAGTTAGCTTGACATGGGTCCAAGTGGTCAGTTAGTTAACTTGAATGATTTTTGGGATTGGTTGATGTTGAATCTAAAGTGTAATAAAACATATCACAGGGGGAACGCCTATAGCCATATTGTGACGTTTTCCCTATGGAATATTTGGAAAATGAGATGTAAGAGTGTTTTTGAGCATGGCTCTCATCTTGATGCGCCTTTAGAGATCTGTGTTCTTAGAGATTTAATAAAGTGGAAAGAAACAATTAAGATGACGGCTTCTAAGTCTAGTAAGCAATAGGTGTTGCTGAGGTTGGTGCCATTGGAGCTAAGGGAGTTGTCACAGATTATTTGGGTGCTTAGCTTGGTTGCTTCTCTGCAAACATGGGCTTTGGGCAAGTTCTGCAAGAAGAAACATGGGCTTTGGCATACCAAAAGGAATGCTTCCCACTGTAAGTTTTTCCATATATTTTGTGAGTTTGCCTTTCATTATTATGAGGTGTCATATAAATAATAAATAGAGTTATATTTAAATTAAGATATTATGAGACTTTTATTCAGATAATGATTATTTGGACTAACTGTTATAGGAGGTGGATATCATCCATTATCTCCACGTTTTGGCTAGCAGTTGTCTCTTAATAGGAGAGTCAGTTGTAAAACAACTTGTATAAAAGGCTTGGTCTCTGCTCTCATATTCACATGTTCATATTCTGAATGCTTGTCCTATTGAAAGTCTTGACATTTTGGAATACTGAAGAGGAGAAGATCATCTTGTATATTTGATTATGGCTAATTCAAGTAAGTCTTATCTCTAATCATTCTATTGTTTAATTGTCAAATTTGTGTTAACGTGTGGTTTGACAGGACCCGCCTCGAATTCCTTGGAACCCGAGACGAATCCTGTGGAATTTCCGACATCACACCGATGCTAGACCCACTTACTAATACTATAGCCTCTTTTCCAAAATAAGGAAAATTGGCACGAGACTTCATGCCGAAATTTCGCAGAGTCTCCCCTGAAAAATGGACATTTCCCAAAAAATTTAACATGTTAAAACACAATCATAATCATCCCAACAACAGCATGCACAAGATAATAACATGCAGTTTACATAATAGGCCTCCGGCCTTCAAATAATTCAAAACATAATCACTAGCAATGCTCTTAAGTCAATACTAAAATTAAACAATGCAAATAATGAACTCAAACAAATTTATGCACGCCCACCGTAATTAACATAAAATAACTTCCCAAATTCCATCATGCGATGTTTAACAACCAACACAATCGCAAATAGTTTAAGGACTCGACCCAAATCGTACTACAATCCATAATGGGTTTCATACCTGTCTTGACCACAAATACATTTTAACAACACCCACTTAGTCAAACGGGAATATGAATAATCATTTCAATCACACCTCGGTTTCAATTGAGCTTCAGGACCACAGACAAAATCAAAACCCAACTCATCAAAAACAAAAGAAGAAAGACTAAATGATTTCCTTCCAACTTTAAGCCACTTTGTTTTAATTAATATTTCCCACCATAAATGATGTAGAATGAGAATTTTCTCTCAATTTACAAAGAAAAATCTTCGGACGCCAAAGTTTCGGATCGATATTCTTGGCCGGGAAAAACAAATGTCGGGCGATATATTAGAAATTTACCGAAGAATATCCAACGGGCAATCCCAACTAGACCATTCTTTTGCTCTAATAGGGAAAAAACTTGTTGTGTAGATATAGCTGCACCAAAATGGATTCAGCTGCATCATCAACTTGTGATACTCGCAAGTGCACGAACCGTTGGTAGTTTAGCGTATGTAAGTGCGAGGTCGATTCCACAGGGATTGGTGATTGAATAATCCAATTTAATTTTCCTACACAAAACAAAAATGAAAACAAAAGAAACAAAACAAGAAGAAAGAATGTACATTACAAGAAAAATAAATTACAACTAAGAGAGAAGAGAAGAGAAGAGAGATGTGTTTGAGAAAGAGAAGGGAGAAGAAAGTATTTGAGAACTTGGAGGATTTTGGAAGAACATGTGTTTGAGAGCTTTGAGGATTTTGGAAGAGAGGAGAGATGTGTTTGAGAAAGAGAAGGGAGGAGTGTTTGGGAAGTGTTTGAGAATATGAAAACTTTTGGAGAAGAAAGGAAAGTGGTGTTTGAGAACTTTGTGGATTTTGGAAGAACATGTGTTTGTGAAGTGTTTGAGACATGGAGACTTTTGGAAGAGAAGGGAAATGTGGAGAAGGGAGGAGAAAGTGTTTGGAAAGTGTTTGGAAGAGAATAGAGAAGTGCTTGAGATTTAATAAAAAGAAAATTGAGTAGAATGATCTTATTACAACAATTGAGAACTACAAAGGGAAACTAAGAGAATTTAAGGGAGAGAAGGGAAGGGAGCTCTAGAGAAGAGCTTGAGAGCTCCCCCCCTTGGGGTGTTATTACAAACTTAGAGAACTTCCCTATTTATAGGCCTAGGGGAAGTGAAAATCTGAATTATACAATTATACAATTGAATTTTCTAAACACACTAACTTCACCTACTTACAACACTTAAATTACCTAACACACTATTGCATTTGAAAACAATTCCTCTTGTCTTTAGGCTTAGTGTTCAGCTCCCACTTCATCATCTTTTGGCTGCTGCAAAATTCCACTCAAAAATAGGAATTGAATATGCTTCACCAAACTTTCCCACAATCAACAACAATTCATCATGCATATGTCATGCATGACAATGCATTGCAGCCAGCTTGTGGGCTCGTTTTGGGCTTGTTCATCCATTCTGAAAAATCTGCAAAAATATGGATCTTCAAGCTATGTGTCTTATCTTTCCAAGCATATGCAGCCCAGCTCAAGGAAAAATCGGAAAGGCCTTCAAATGTGATTTTTGGCCCAGTAACGCAGATGCTGCCGAATTTGACCTTAAGTTGCCAAAACATGTATAACTTTCTCTAGAAGACTCGGAATCATGAACCGTAAAATTCTACAGAAACTAGACTTCCGTATCTTTCCAATGATGTATGGCTCATCATCTGGTTCTTCTTGAGCAAGTACAGTCCAATCCGTGAAGTTGACTGATCTGCAGACACTGTTTTGAGCTAACTTGTCTCCAAAATGCATTTATTGAGTCTCAAACTTAAAACACTGAAACAAACACAAAACAAATTAAAAGCACAAGTTTAACTCAAAAACATAACCAAATCATAAGTTAAAAGGGTACAAAATGATATGTAATTTATGCACCGATCAATAGGGAAAGATTGGATCTAATTGTGAAGATAGGGGAATTGGGAGGAAGAGAAGGAGAAAAGGAAGAGAAGGAAAGAATGAGATAGTGGGTTGGGGAAGGGCAAATTTGTAGAGGTTGGGTTGGGTCGATGTTGGAGGGTTTGTTGGGGTGGGTCGCTGCGGATTTGTGGGTTGGGTAGGAAAATGTGACTGGGGGAGAGAGATGATGATGGTTGAGAAAATTCTTTGGTTTTTTTAAAATTATGTTTTAAAAATATTAGTTTTTTAAAATAGAATATTAATGTTTTATTATTTTAAGGATTTTTTAATTATTTTTATTGACACAACAACATAAAAGTGGGTCCTTCACTTGTCATGTCATCAAAGTTAACAGACTTTTTAATGGAGTTGACAGGCATGAGGCAAAGTGGGTCATCAAACCTCGGTCAATAAATGAAAGTGGTCCATTTTGAGTTTGGAGGGGCAAAATGAGATTTGACCAAAGTTTCAGAGGGCATTGGTGTAATTAAGCCTAAAACTAAAACATCTCTCTCCCCCTTAACTTCCCAACCCCAAAAATCCCCACCAACCAACCCGAGCCAACCATCACCTCCTTGTAACCGAATCCCTACCCCAGCTAGCCACCACCACCTTGTAATTGGCACTTGCAGGCAGTGGTGATGGGCAAATGTAATTATTCTTTATTCTTCCTCGGTATAAAGAGTTTGTTCAATTTCTCATTTGCATTTGCAGGCAGTGACGATGATTAATTTTAAAGGGGCTTTAAAATTCTTTCTAAAATAAAAGAGTTAATTGTAAAGGGACTTAAGATAGGGATATCACCATAAGGAAGAGAATAATTCCATTCCATATGGAAATTATTCTGTGAAAAACCCTAGAAGGCAAGAGCACTATAAATATGTGACTATGCAACATATATGAGGTAATTCAAGAAAAATAGAGAAACCACACTCTCTCTCGCCACCCCTCTCATCTCTCTCTCCTCACACGACCGCATGCCACCACACAGGGCTAAGGCCACCCGGCTCTCCCTAGAGAGAAAACTTCAACCTTTCTGTCATCTCCACATCTTTCTCAAGATCACTTAACTGACTTAGGCATTAGAGGGCCTTTGGCCAACACCCCCTAGGTATGGTCCGTTGACCTAGAGTTGTTTTGCAAGAACCGAGGAAGAAGAAAGAGAATGAAGCTCAAAGAGTGGAAGAATCACACGCGAATATACTCCCGAGAGAAATTTGCTCAAACAGGTGGCTAGGAAGTGGTTGGGTTACAGGGAGGCAGTGGTTGGCGGGGGTTGGGTGCGGCCTATTGGTGGGGTTTGGGGTTGGGAGGAGAATGGGACATAGATCTTTTCACCCGTTTTGATTTAGTTCTTGTGATGGTAGGGTAAAATTCCCCATTGGCTTGAAAACCATTTGTGGTCAACAAGTCAACTTTCTTTGATGTGCAAGCGTGCCACTGTTAGCAATTTAAAACCCTAAAAGACTTATGAAAAATAGATAACTTGCGCCCCAAGTTACTGACTTTGAACAAGTGATTGTGAAATTGGGTGAGGAATATCTCCCAAGTAAGTTCTTTTCTTGCCTTAGATTGGTGAGGACTTCACAATTTCTCACAGTAAAAACTAGTAGTTCTTGCCAAAATGAATATTAAAACAAATATTCATACCTGTTTTAAAGAGAACTGCCTATTACACAATTTAAAACAAAAGGGAACTGCCATTTCTAAAAGAACAACAGAACATTGGGCTTCGATTTCTGCTTGGATTGTTGCCTATGATTCAGGTTGGATTTGATATATATGTACTGGATTCAAACGTCAGAACCTTCAACTGACGAGGTTCAGCTTGAAAATCAATACCAATGTTGAGATTGGCATAGTTTTAATCTATTTTAGTCATGGAGAGGCTTGTTGGATGGGCAAAGCTGGATTTCTTCAGTCTGGATTGGATTGGAAGTGGCTGGGTTGACGATTTCTAGTCCAGAACTGCACTTTAGCACCTGTTCTACTTAATTATGGATCACCTGCGATCGTTCTTAATGATTCTCATACATCAAGGCATCTCTGTAAATTTGTTGAGGTTTTCATATTATGAAAAACCTGAACTCTGCTTATTTGCCTATGCTGAACCAAATTAGTAACGAGAGGAATCTCGTTTCCTTTATGAACTTCTTCCCTGAACTAACTGGGTTAGAAGTCTGAGTTCTACCTGTTTTGTTTGGGAGTTGGATGGATTTTCAAACCAAATGGTCTGATTGCTTCAAAGTCTGAATGTCTTTTGAGATCGTATGATCTTGTTTGAGTTTTTCAGGATGGCTTGAAAGTTTTTGTTTTGATTGAATTTTTGGCTATCCTCAATCATGTTCACCTTCTCTCATATTTATAGAGAATCTGAATGAGGGTTTAATCCTTAATATCTGGAGGACATATCTGTTGAGAGGATTTTCTTTTCTAACGCAAAAAGGGGAGTAATTAGTCTACAAGAAACCCCATCAACAGTTCAGTTTCCATGATGATCAATTTTGATCTTCTAACAACCAACTCTCCTATCTCTTGTAAATCTTTTGTAAACTCAACTTGCTCTGATGCAAAGCCCTCACGAGCATAGGAAAGAAACTTGGCCCTCTTTTTCTGGCATTAAATGGTTATTGGGAGTGGTTTTCCGATTAAACCTTCTACCAACTCCCCATCACTTCCTCTGCCTTGTTGAAACCTTGACTTTAGAGTCCAATAGGCTTTGTGGAGAGAGATTTTCCCAAAATCTGCTGACTTGATTTCTGAAATTGTGATCAACAGTGATGATCAAATTTTGAGTCTTTGGAGGGATTAGAAGCTGGGCTTAATTTTTAAACTAATTAAAAACTTATTTGTCTAGATTTAATTACCATTAATGGCAATTAATCTTTAATCTATAAATTTATTACTTGTAATTAATTCACAAAGGTCTGGGCCTCTAAAACCATCTGGGATGACTTCTGATTTTAATAAAACAAAGCCCAAACTCCTGCTTTTGACATGGGCCAATAGTTAGTTGGGCTGGCATGTGGAATTTAGGCCCAAACAATATATAAGAGCAACGATACTTGCAAAGGATGCAAACATGACTGAAAATTGAGAAGTCGGCAAACAAACAATCACACAATGCAAATTATTGATATTGAAATCCCTCAATACGTGGAAGAGATATTCCCACTAATGAAACCAAAGAGAAGACCTCATTGATTCTTAAGAGGGGGCACCAGGACGAGTTATGTACAATAATATTCCCTAAGGTTTTTGATGTTTACACAAAACTTCCCGAGGTTTTAAAAATTACCCCTTGAGGTTTCAATTTGTTTTCACAAACCCCTTTTCATTGATTCTTCATCCAAAATTTGATGATTTCATACGTAAAAACTTTTGTAAATAACAAAATTAATCTCAACGAATGTATGTGCAATCTAATATCAAAGGCTAACTTTGGCATTTGAATAAAATCATCAATCTTTAGACACAAAATCAATGAAAATGAGTTTTGTGAAAACAATTTAGGACCTAAAGGGGTGTTTGTTTAATTTTTTAAACCTCAAGGGATTTTGTGAAAAAACCAAAAACCTCAGGCGGTGTTAGTGTAAATAAGTTGTTTCTCGCGACATGTGAAATTTAGGTTGAAAAACATATGATCTACCTACAATATAGAATTAAAAAGTTACATGAAAAATACATATACCATGGAAACACTCGTGTACATACAATATACCTACACCAAGGGAACACTCGTATACACACAACTTACCTATATTTACAACATATACTTACACCATAAGAACACTCGTGTCTATAGAACTTACCAATATTTACATATACCAATACCGTATGAGAACACTTGTACATACAATATACCTACATAAAGGAACACTCGTGTATATTTGAACACATGATGTGAAGCAAAAAGATGAAGAGAAAAAGAAAAGAAGAATACAAAAGAAAAAGAAAAGGAGAAAAAAAATGGACGAATAAACAAAATGAAAAGCTACCGAAGTGACAATTATATACATAGTTGACATTAGACCTAACTTTAAATGCAATAATTATTAAAAAGGTCAAATCTAATAATTATTCACCTAAAATAAACATTCAATCAGATAATAATTAAGGGGATGAAAATATAAAGTTATTAGGGGTAAAAATGGCATTTAAAGTTTTTGTGTTGTGTGCTCAGGCTGTGTGTGTGTGTGTTTTTTTTAGATCCCGGCCAAAATAACGTTGTTTTGGACCAAGACAAAAAAAAATTAAAAAGAAACCTGTCTACGGAAGAGAGTCGTTTAATCCACTGTTCGAATGTAATTGGGAATTTTTGGACTGAGAGGTCTTCAGATTTTCTATGGCTACTCTCAAATGAGCTCTCCTCTTACACAGGGCCGGTCCTGAGTTTTCAAAGGCCCAGGGCGAAAATCTAAAGTGTGCCCTACACTACACGCATTAATCACTAACACTAGTATACTTCTTGTTTTATCAACTAAGCATTGGTTTTTTTAGAAAGTATTTATTCCAAAATGTTTCTAGACTTGAGCAATGTCTTCCATATTCCTAAATAATGAAAACAAATGTCCAACTATAGATACCATACCAGTGAGTCAAAGAATTTCAAGAATGCAAATCAAGCCCATATCAAAGAATTTGTTTTAAAACTCTCGTCATGGATCCTTTGTTCCAAAATTTCAGATTCATCTCAATATCCTATTCCTAAATTATGGAAAACAATGTCTATTTAATTTTGATTCATCTTACAAGAAAAATAGGAAATCACCCAGGTTATTTTCGCAAAGGAGCAATTCCAAGAGGAAAGCAAGGTAGAAGAATTTCGCAGAGGAACAATTCCAAGAGGAAAGTAAGGTTGAAGAAGAATTTCGAGAGGAGGAAAGAAGAAGAAGAAAAAAGGAAGAAGAAGAAGAAGAAGTCGTCGTTCTGAATGCTATTTTTTGTTTTTCTCTCAAAAATATTAAATCAGTTTATAATAATATAATATAACACTTATTAAAATAAAATTTTGGGGCCCTCCTGAATAATGGGCCCAGGGCAGTCGCACTAACTGCCCCCTGGTTAGGGCCGGGCCTGCTCTTACATATACTATTGTCTTTTTCACTGTGTATTATCTATTCGAAGGGAACCACTCGATTGAATCGATTTGGTTTGCGTTTAGAATTATTAATGATTATTTAATGGGATATTTTACAGAAAGATAAGCTTTTGATGAGACTTTTCAACAACTTGATACACATGTGATAAAGAGTCTTTGAACCATTAAAAAAAGGAGATATTTATTCAAAATCTCATTTTAACATAATATATTACTAGTCTCTCCGTACGCGCTTCCATGCCTATATGCAAGAGGCTTTTTTAAAAAAAATTAAAATTTATTTTAGAATTAAAAAAGATAATGGGTAGTTGTGTTCCATAAAAATAGGCAATTATTTGATTTTTCTTTTAATTTTAATTTTTTTTAAATATGAAAAAGTGTGAATTTACCATATTATCCTCATTTAATTAATAATTTAAATTCTTAATATTTGCATTAACCAAGGACATTTTCTGGTATTTTGAATGTTTCACCATTCTCTGACTTTTGCTTTATATATATAGATACAGAAAACCATATAAAGCCTATTTGGAGAGAAAAACCCAAAACTAACCACTTGTCATTTTCTAATTGGTTCTTAATGTGTTAAAAGTTTGTAAGAACCAATTCAAAAATGACAAGTGGCTATTTTGAGTTTTTCTCTCCAAATATGTTCTATAAGAATTTTTGGATAATATGTCATGTTAAAATGGACCTAATATGAAAAGCCCTAAAAAAAAGGCTCTTCGGATTTTTTTCTTTTATTTTTACAAATACTCTTTATCTTGAAAATAACATCTTTCATTGATCTTAATTTTAGTTATGGATAATTTGGGCAATGACACATAAGAAATTAAGCCAACACACGCTAGATTTCTTCACTCAAATTAGAAGTAAGACAAATAGGGGACTCTCCAAACCCAAGCAATCCGAGAACTTTGTATATGAATATATAATTGTATATTTTGTTTATGTATAATCATTTGATTTTTGAAAATTTTTAAAAATTGAATTTACTATGAATGACCTAAGCATTGTTTAAACTATAAAGGCATTTGGTTGTCTTTTTTTATTTTTATTTTTATTTTTTAACTTTCAGTGTTTTAAATATTGTCCTTCTTTTGAAAAATTCGTGGATAGCTAGTGGCCACAATGAGAAGACTAGACCTCCATATTTCAAAGCCTGCGACAAATTGACGCACTTAGCCCCAGCCTCCAGCGGAAGGAAGCCATGTTGAAAATGTTGGAAGAATGTTACGTAACGTCCTTTTCTTCTCCCAACTGTTGCATACGGTATATTCCTTAGATTCACAATAGCCAGGGGCGGAGCCACACTGGGACTAGTGTGGTCACAGGACCCCACTCAATTTTTTAATATTTTAAAAGTAATATACTGTTATGTATTTGTATATGTATATGTATATTATTTCAAATACTTTACGTTTTGATATGTACCCACATGTATTGTGGCGGACCTATTAAGACACAAGGAGGTGCTTCAAATTGCTCATTTGCTCAGCTGATAGTGGTGCACTCCAGGTGTACAGATTACCTTATTTCCATTTTCAGCGTTTAAGTAAATGTCTTTGTCTTTTTGCTTTCATTTATTTTTTTATTACTCCATTTACTTAAGTTTACAATGTAAATAAGGAAGTACCCCATATTTGGATTCAAATAAAAATACTAGAAAATCAAATTCCCACCAAATCAAAATATGAAAAATCGGTTTTAATGCAAAATACGATTTAGGCTAAAAATAATGGCTCATTAAGTCAATATATACTTCATACTAAAATCTCATAAAATCAAGTTTTCTTATTTGATGTGTAAGGAATAAAATCCGCCAAAAATTATCTTGAGAAAATGATTATTTCGAAAAACCATTTTTCATACTAAGTCAATATTTTTACATAAAACAGTTTTTCATGTATGATATGAATGCATGAAGGGACCTAAGGTTTTTTTAGTTAGTGAAATTTTGATTTTTTCTTTCTATTGGGTTTAATGGGGGAAAAAGCTTTAAAGATATTTGCTAAATTGCTACTATTTGTCTATCTCTTGCAATTTTTCTTGCTCATAATGTATTTTTCTATCCCTTTGTTGAGGACAATTATGATTGCAACCAATAAGCAATATAATTCTTGACATATGTGATACATATATACTATTTTTCGTATGTATTGTGAGTTCGAATTTTTGATTCTTTATAATTTGTAAGAGGCCCCCACACACATGAAATCCTGGCTTCGCCCCATGCATGCCTGATCTTTGTTTGTGCAAATTTCTGCACGGGGAATATTCACAGGCTGATTCCTTCGCCCTTCAAGTTTCCTTCTCCTCCTCGATTCCTGTGAAAAAGACCGAAGTAAATATACCACACCCGGGGGTGTTTGCCAAAGACCCTCCGATGCCTAAGTTAGTTCAATGGATCTTGAGAAAGCTACGACAAAGTAACTGAAAGGATGGAGGTCTTCTCTCACGGGGAGAGCCGGGTGGCCGAAGCCATGTGTGTTTTGGTGTGTGGCCGTGAAGGAGAAAGAGAGTAGCGTGAGGGAGAGAGAAAGGTTTTGCTAGGGTTTCAGAATCTTACCCCATGTGTGTTGTGTAGCCATGTATTTATAGGCTCCTTGCTTGGCTAGGGTTTGGAAAATAATCCCTTTTTAATTAGGATTATTCTTATCTAAAAAGATGATAGGAATTAATCAAAAGAGAATTGCTGGAAATTGACTCCTTATAGGGAGATATTCCTATCTTAAATCAAGGATAATTCTGTAATTAAATAGGATTATTTGACCTAAGGAATAATCAAGGCAAATGCCCTCCAGCTTCTGCATGGAGCTTGTGAAGCTTGGAGGAGATGAGAAATACCCAACCTTTATAAATAGGATTATTTGACCTGGGATACCCAACCTTTATAAATACAAGGTTTCTCTTCACTCTTCTTCAAATTGCAAACTTGATTTCCTCTACTTTCTAACTCGTGAGAGAAATCTTGGAGGAGTGTACTATTTGTCAAGAAGATGAGTTGTTGTGCACACTAAGGTAGGTCACGCTTGGAATTTTACTTTTATTTAATATTTTTCTCGAGGCGAGGACCAGCTGGTATGGTCTTGGCTAGTTGTTGTCATGATCGAGTGCGACGATAGCAGCTGAGCAGCAACTGGCGGCAGTTGCCTGATTATCACTGGTCAGGCTGCGAAATCGCGTCTTTTGCTGCGGTTTGGCCTTTAGGGACTTTGCTTTTATGTTTCTTTTTGCCTCTATTCGTTTGTCTAACTGTCAAACAAGGTTGTTGATTGGGCAAAATCATATTTGAATACGTGGTCAGATTAAAAGTTTGACAACATAACATAACATTTCAAACTATTTTAAAGAATTTTAACTTCATTTTTAGACCAACACTATAGGGAAAATCTCTTCAAATTAGAGAGAGAGAGAGAGAGAGAGAGAGAGAGAGAGAGAGAGAGGATGAGCGGGCGGATATGTGCATCTTTCCTGTGAATTAAAGTCCAAATTACAAGTTGTTTTGTTGTAGATATATTTCCAAGTTCTTTGCCCCATATGAAGACATTAAAAATGTAGTGTAGCATACACGAAGTAGTCATTCAAAACAAAGCATTTTTGGGGTTTTAAAAAAGAAAAATGCTAGGAAGAACATATAGTATATCACGGGCACACATTTTGATATTGTCTCTATGACGTGGCAAAACACTACTCTTAAGAGCACTTCCACTCATTTGCCATGGCAAAGGTCAAGGGGATGCAAGAGCAGATACTATTCATGTGAATAGTGCCAGCCCTTGCAAAAGGTAAGGTGTGTTTCCACCCATTGCCATGGCAAAGGGCAATTACTATTCATTGTAACTTATTTTTATTTTTTATACTTAAACGATTAATTTGGATATGATTTTTGGTTGCCACATGTCAATTTTTATTATAAAATTCTCCTCTCATATTTCGGATAAAATTTTCGGTTGCCACGTGTTCATATTTATTATAAAATTCACATCTCACTCATCATACAATTGAAATACTCCCAGTCCTCATAGTTTGACACAATTGAGTACATGGACGACTCAATCATTGGCGGAGACGGTTCCACTAGATCAAGACATGGGGGAGTATTTTCTTTCTTAAATGACGTAATAGTGCCATTATTTCCAACACGGAACGCATCACGGGAATCGATTGTGGGCATTGTTCACTTGAGGAGCCATGTGTAATGGTTTTCCTCTTTTTTGTTTTGCCTTGAATAATCTATTAAAAAAATTAAATTGGAAATGCAAGAAAATAACAAAAAAAATGACATTAATTGAATAAAACGGCAATTAGAAATTTTTTACCTCGTCGCCAAGATTTTGACCGCTTTGAACATTTGTCCACGACCCTTTGGCTTCGATGGAAGAGGCTATTTGTATTTTTACACAAATGAAATTGAGTAGTAGAAAATTTGGTGAGGAAAGTGAATAATATTGGTTGGTATTTATAGAATTAAAAAAATTCTGAATTTTTTGGTATTTTTTTACAAATTTTTTCAATCTTTTTTTCAATTTTTTGGCCATTCGATTGGAGCACAAACTCTAGATCGAACCCTCCAAGAGTCGCCACGTGGCTTAGAGCCACTGGCATTAGTGCAAGTTTTTCAATTTTTTTAACGTAATTCATGCACCAACAGTAGAAAAAAAATTTAAATTATTGCCCTAAAGCCAGCGTGGCATCACGCGATGATGTAAGTTGCCCGAAGGCAGCAGCTCGGGCCATTTCTCCTCGTGGGCTTGCCCGGGTTGGTGGGCTCCATGCCTTGCCCGGGCTTGCTGTTATGTGCTGGAACGTCTTTCTATTGCGTGCTGGAACGTCCTCGCAGGGCCTACTTAGAAATTGTCAATGCGTGGTTGCAGACTCTCTTTCTTTTAGCTTGAAAACAATGCATCATTAAAGCGGCAAAACATCACCTTTAAGACTTAGAAATTGTCAAACAACCATAACCATAGAATACAAATTCTCCAAAACCCCTTTAATGTAACCAAATTGTAGACGACATTATTAGGTCTAAAGAGGGGGCCTCCACGGTGAGAGGACCTCCTTATTTCAAAGCTTGCGATCAATCGAAGCACTTTGCCCTGCTGCCCGCAGAAGGAACAACGTTGAAAAAGTTGGAAAGATTTTTACGTCCTTTTCTTCTTCCAACTATCACAAATGGCTAGTCACATACGGCATATGCGTCAGATTGACAATATCCATGCCTAATCTCAACATTAATTGATGTCCTATTCATTTTGCATGGCTCAACCCTCATAGAAAACCTTGAGGAATATATAGTAAGAAAGAAAAAGAAGACATATTATGAGAACAAACTCTTATGCAAAAGCCAGTGTGAGGAAATCGTATCCGAAAAAAGAAGACATAACTATAAGAACAAACTGTGCCTTATTACATTGGGAACACAAAAGAAAAGAAAGAAAAAAAGAAAAGCAAACAAAAAATGTAAAATAAAAACTACAATAATATATGTCTAGCCTCTAAGCCTTCTTTTCATCGTGTTGATGTGCATTGTTACCATTACATACAACCTACCTTGTATATTGTCGATGAATCGAAAATATACGTATCTCCATGTTGTGTTAACAACTAAAGAACCACATACTCCCCAAAATCCCACTATGAACCCCAACGCAGTGAAAATATAAAACCATGGAAGTTGATGAGGCTCATTGTCTAAGTCTTTGTTGTTTGTGTCATCTTCATCAATGCCCTTATTTGATCTGCACTTATTTGGAAGTGGGGCACCACAAAGTTTTAGATTCCCCTCAAAGGCAGAAGTGTTGAAGGTTTGGATCTGAGTGCTTGTTGGAATTGGTCCTCCAAGATTATTGTACGAGACATTAAATTTTTTCAAGAAATTAAGGCTTCGCCAATGACAATGGAATTCTTCCAGACAAATGATTCATGGAGAGATCCAAAACCTCTAAATTTTTTAGGTTAGATATTTGGTCTGGAAATGACGCCGGAGAAGTTGTTGGAGGAAAGAGCCAATTGGCAGAGAAGGTGCAATTGTCCGATCTCAGTAGGTATGTCACCAACAATGTTATTGTTAGATAAGTCTATTGTTGCTGGAAAAAAAGACAATTTATACTGTAGAAAAGTTTGACTTACAGTTACGTTGTTGTAGACAGGCAATTCAAATTCATATTGGTCTACTTGAGATGCAATAGGTTCATACACATTGGTAGTCTACAAAGTTGCTTTGGAAATTCACCTGAAATTCGGTTATATGACAAGTTGATAAAAAACAGTCTAGGAAGATTCCCTAACCAACTTGGAATTGGCTCGGTGATTTGATTATAAGCCAGAATCAAGATCTCTAGATTCTTGAGCTTTGATAACCACACAGGTATTTCACCAGTGAGGTTAGAACCAGCCATATTCAATAGCCGAAGATTTTGGAATCCGTCAAAATCAACCATGCCATCATCAAATGGCATTCCCTCACCTACAAAGGAACCAATAAGCAAGAGTGTGTGAAGACTTTTGCAACTCATCAATATCTTCATTGTGCCTGTGAGGTTGGTGAATCGGTTGTAACCAAGGGTGAGTAAGGACAAGGATTTCAATGAAAGAATCTCAGTTTGTATTTGTCCCTCTAGATGATTTCCAGTCAATGCAATAGCTTTTAGGTATCTACATGAGTAAAGACTTACTGGAAACATACCAGTAAAGTTATTGGACCTTAGGTCAAGTTTTGTAAGTTGACTAAATCTGGAGAAATTAAGCATGGAGATATCTCCATCAAAGTTGTTAAATCCCAAACGTAGTTCTACAAGGTTTGTGCAATTCATCAAAGATGTGGGAATAGTACCTTCTAAATTGTTGAGATCAATAGTCAAAAACTTCAACTTAGAGAGCTTCCCCAAATTTAGAGGAAGCTCGCCGCTCAATTGATTACGGTTGAGGTCAAGGATTTTAAGGTTGGTGAGGTTGACAATTTTATCACTAATGGCTCCACGTAGTGAATTGATAGGTATTGCAATTTCTTCAAGTTTGGTAGCATTATAGATATCTTCTGGAAGTAACCCTGAAAGGTTATTGTGACCAACACGAAAAACCTGAGTTCTGAACACTCCCCTAGCCCAAGAGCAAGGTTGCCACCGAATTGATTGGAAGAAAAGTCCAATAGCCTAACAAAGGGAGAATAATGGAGACAAATAGAGGATGGGACATACCCTGTGAAGGTATTGTTGCTAACATTGAAACTAGTCAAGTTGCTTGCTTGTTGGAAGAATGAAGATGGAATTGCACCAAAGAAGTGATTGCTCAACAAATCGACTATCCGAATTTTGCTGGATGGTAGAGAAAGTGGTAGCTCCCCATAAAGATGGTTATAGCTCAAATCAAGGTTCTCAAGACGATTCAAAGACAATAAGAATTGAGTCTCAAGTGAACCATATAGTGAGTTGTGTGAAAGGTTCAAGTGGGTGAGATGTGTGAGATTTCTAAGTGAAGAGGGAGAGATACCTCCTTTGAGTCGTTTGGAAGGTAAGAGCAAATGGGTGACCCAACCATCTTGATCGCAAGTGATGCCCTTCCAGGTGACAGCAATGAAGGGATGTCCAATTTAAAGGAGGAGAAGAGAGAGTGGAGGCAAAGGACAGGAGGGAGCAACGTTCAATTTGGGTGCAGGCATGAATATTTATAGATATAATGTAAGAGAATAAGAGGAAGAGAAGGAAGCCATGAGCCATTAAGTTATAAGGCTGCACTAGCAACGTTGCTTTGTGTATGTGTCGTTGCTCAAGGTTTGTGTATATATATATATATATCCTTTGGAAGCCTCTATCATAAGGAAGTTTACTAGGTTACTTGTTAGAGTAAGGAAGTTTGTCACCGCCCCTGGAATCAATAAGAAAACAGGTGCAACGTTTCAGATAAGTGAATAAATCAAATACCGCTGGAAGACCCTGGTAAGTATTATCGTCTAATATATATAAGAGGCAGTGATTCTAGAATATGATATGTAAGAGCATCCACAATCATGCTCTTTAGTTTAGGGAGTCAGAAATGCTATAACTCTTTTTTAATTGGTCCATCTTTATTAAAAAAATAATATAAAAATAGTTAACATTAATTAAAAGTTTAAAATAATCATAAAATAAAAGAGCATTAAATTATAGGGAACCACTAGGAATCCTTTCTTTCTCCTCAGATTTAGGAGCTCTTAAAGGTCTCCATATTTTAGGAGAGGTTGATAGGGATTCCTCCCTAAAATTTGTCTTAAAAGATGATTTAAGGAGCCCATTATGGATGCTCTAAGTCGCCAAATAGACAATCGCATGAAGCAAATAGGGAGCACATTGGGAGACCACTGAAAATTGAGAAGTCGGCAACAATCGCATGAAGCATATTATTCATATTCAAAAAGAAGACCTCAATGGGTCTTAAGTGGGGGCCACTAGAGAGGACTTTGCTACTTAATTCAAAGAACCCATAGTTTTTGTTGTGTTGATAATTTTTCTTGGAAATTTGGAACATTACATTGCTAGTCAAGCCTGATCTCAACATTTCATTGGCTTGACGTCCTATATTCACAAGTCACAAGTCACAAGTTACGTCCTATATTCTCAACATTTCATTGTTGATTTTCAGTACAACAATGGCGAAAATTCTGTGGTATATTGGTGGTGCAGGTGCAGTCACTAATCCAAGGGATAAAATTGCATCTTAAAAATCAAGAGTTGAGATTGAATGACCTGATAACTCGTTCAGCCATTTCTTATTGAACATCACATGAGTCATATGTGACTGAGAGAAAGGAAAAGAGATCCAGACTCATGCGCTGGAGGTCTTCCACGAGAAAACCCAATACGCTGCCAAGACTTCATCGCCGACTGTCTGCAGCCAATCCCAAGTGAGGTCCTCCAACTCTTCTCTCTTCATCGCATATGCTTCTTCTCATCTTCTTCAGTATCGCCGGCTCTTCTCTGGCCACTTCCCCAAAACCCATCTGCAGAAAGCTACAGTTCATAGGCAAAACCTCACTCAATTAGGCTCTACCTTTCTTAACGGGCTTCCATTTCATCTAATGCTCACCCAATTGAGAGATATTTAGTTTGATTTGTTCATGGGCATGATGAATTTTGTTCGTGTCAATTTTATTTGTTTTTAGTGAACATATAAACTGTTAATTGACAATTGTATGCTATCAAAATTTCTTCCGGAAAGCTTAATTTCTCGGCCCTGTTGTTTTTTTTTTCTTCAAGGAAATTTGAGATTGGCCTTGTTAGTTTGCATCAGCATAGGAAAATAATAAACTTGATGATTCAAATGATAATGGTTGAGGACAAAATGTGAATTTTTAGAAAGCATTGCAATCATTGCAATCCTTATTGTTCATAATTTATGAACATTTCGTTTTCTTTTTCTAGTTGTTTTAGGACATAAGGGCTCCTAGTTTCTTCTTGACTTAGTTGCCTTAGATTATGTCATAAGCTACATAAATGAGATTTTCCAATCAAGTACATGACTATACTAATTTAACAATATCAATTTATGCAATTGCATATTGTAAACTAACAATTGCACCCAGACACTATGAAATTGAAAACAAGTAAATGCAATTGCATATTATAAACTGAGAATTGCACATATGCGCTATCAAATGTGGTTCAATTTTATTTTTCATTAATTTAATGTGGTTCAATCATTCGACCATTTAGTAATTCTTTTTGTTGAAAGTTTTTAAATTCATATTTGTATCAACAATTATATGTTTGATATTATTGATTTTTTTTTGTTAATTAACAATATATAGTAACAATTGATGATAATCAACAAAGTTCAATTTTCTTTCTATTATTTCATTGTGGTTCAATTTAGTAGTAAATCACAAAAGTTATATGAATAATTTATTCTAACAAACCTACCTAACAAACGCTAAGCGACTCGTCGTCAGATAAATGATTTCGTCCCTTGACCAAATTACCCAACGAATACCATGATTTACTCAATGAACGAGTCCCTCAACGTTCATTGGGTAAATTATGCCGTTCGTTGGATAAATCACTTAACAAGCACCTTGACAAAAAAAAATAAATCACTTAACGAACGAAATAATTTACCTGGTAAACGAAAAAGGGCTCGTTTGTTAGGTAAACAATATTGTTTGTTGAGTAAATTACTCAATGAACGCCATGATTTACTCAACGAACGTCTCATTCAGCGTTCGTTAGGTAACATTGACGTTCGATGGGTTATAGGCATTTGGACTCGTTACCAAGCGAACAAAATAATTTAAACAACAAACAGTAAGGGGCTTGTTCATTGGGTAAATTACATAACGAACGGAATAATTTACTTGGTAAACGATAAAGGGTTCGTTCATTGGGTAAATAATGTCATTCGTTGAGTAAAATACTCAACGAACGACTCCCTTAGCGTTCGTTAGGTAAAAATTGATGTTCGGTGGGTAATGGGCATTTAGACTTGTTACCAAGCGTACATAATTACCAAGTAACATAATTACACAAGGAACACTAAGGAGGCAATAATTTGGATGTTAACGATGTATGCGTTTTGGTGAATCTCAAAGACACTAAAATGCACACATTGTTAACTTTCAAAAAATTGTCTTTCTCAGTTCTCTCTCTCTCTAAAGTTCCTGGTTTGGTTTAGAGGCAAATAGTTTGGATTTTGATGCGTATGTGCCTTTGTGTATCTCAAAGACACAAAGACGCACACGTCATCAATATCTAAAATATTGTTTTTCTCCTATTTGTGGTTCGATTATGTTGAGACACATAGCTCTCACTGGTAAGATTTCATATATCTTGGAATCTCATCTGCAATTATCTGTTATGACGGTTTATTGATAAGACAGGACGTATAATAGAAATAAATACGATAGTAGTTTTCAAAAAATCGACATCGTAAAGATAAGTTATACGGCGCTATAAGTGAAGAAACCGACTGTCGTGGTTTACAAATTTAAATCGTCTTTATATAGTAAAAATATGACGTGGATATTTTTGCATTTAGAAGTCGTTATCTACTCTTCTAGTGTCGTGGTTCCCAGATCCTATACGATAGTATTTTTATAAATTCAGTCGTAGCACATTTATAATAAAACATCAATCTTTTTATCTTTACCGTCGTGATACATGGCTTGAATACGGCGCTGGTTATTGATATACCGATGTGGATTTTAATAAAGTTATACGACGCTGATTAA
This sequence comes from Prunus fruticosa, assembly GCA_018703695.1. Taxonomy (NCBI): domain Eukaryota; kingdom Viridiplantae; phylum Streptophyta; class Magnoliopsida; order Rosales; family Rosaceae; genus Prunus; species Prunus fruticosa. Next base: position 35,175,706 of record CM031918.1, read on the forward strand.
GAATAGTTCGCGTGTTAGCAGTTAACACGGCAGCAGTTTGGCAAATCGTCGTTTTTATTTTCTACGTCGGTGGGTTTCTACTTGTTGTCATTGATTTTGAGCTTAGAATTTAAGTCATGAGAAAACAACTTCAATAAGACGACAGTTGTTAAGTTTATGCTTCGTGTTTATAATTTACTCTAGAGGTTCCCCATTTTTTAAACGTTTAAGTAGATGATCCATGTCATTTTTCTGTTACCGTCGTCTTTTGAAACACAACGATGGTATTTTTTTCTTCCGTCGTTTTTTTCTAGTCTTCTTTTTCCCTTTTTGTAGTAGTGATTGCACTTTGTTTTTTTAGCGAAAGATCAACTCATCATTAACATCAACAAGATTGGGTTACATCAACAACGTATGTGTACATAGGTGGCCTCGTTAAAACCTTACCGAGGAAAACCCATTGGGATAAAACCTCGGGGTAAGAAAGAGTGCCACACATACCAAAAGAAAAAGCAAGATTACATCAACAGGAGGATTAATCCAAAGGACAATCTCTACGCACACAGTACATGAGCCAAGGGGGTCCAGCTTCCATCCAAAAGTTGAAACCTCTAACATGAAGATTGAATTTAGCAATCCGGTGAGCCAACATATTGGCGTTACGAGATATGTGTTGGACTGCAACCTGTCACCCCGACTTCAACAGGTTTCTGATTTCGTCAACTAATCTGCCCTCCACCGCAAGACACTCCACATCAGAGGTCACCAGTTGAACAGCAAGGAGGCTATCAGATTCCACAACGGCAGCATCAAGGGCAGAGGACAAATCAATTTTCATGGCATATAACTCGGTTCCAAGGAATGAAACTCACCCAGAGGCCTGCATCGACACCGCACTAACTAGACTGCCGAGTGAGTCACGGACAGCAGTCAACACCCCTGGACCCCTCCATATCTACAGCAGCATCAACATTCAGTTTTAAAAAGCCTTGCTGTGGTGGCTGCCACCCTACGGCAGAGGCTGGCAAAGAAGCGCTCCTATGACACCCCACTTCAGCAGCTTTAAGCTCCATGTCATCATTCTTCGCCTGCATAACAACTCAACAACAGATAACGGGTTACCTCCAAAAAGTATATTATTCCGTTCAGCCCAAAGCATCCACTGTGATAGCAAAAAGAGGGAGCTGCTCTCCAGAAAGAATATGTCAGGTCGCTGCAACCCAGTCCATTGGTCTTAAGTTTGCAAATCAAAAATTTCCATTGCCCTTGAGATATCTAGAAAGATTCATTGACTCAGCAGACACTTGAAGGGTGATTTTCTGTCTGAATCTGAAATGATGATGACTTGAGCGATGCCACATGTGAACATATTTGGTCTGTTCCTACAAGTCCAAATTAGAATCAACAAATTAATCATAATAGGAGTGTACTTTATAATTTTGGTGATAATAGATTCTAAATGAACTTTAGAAAAGGCGTTTACTGCGAATTATACAGCTAACCTAATCCTTGTTCAAGTCCAGGACAGATTTAATTAAGCATCCAGCAGAAATGAAGCAAAGGAGAATAAATGAAAATGAAATATCCAGAAAAAACAGTCTATCTCAATTGAGTGTTCAAAACAATAAAAAACCAGTGACATGACAATAATAACCAGTGGCATCAACAGACAAAACAGTAGTAACACATAGATGATACTTGATGACTTACGATAAAAGGCACTTCCAGGAACCAACTGAAACCATGTTTAAGACTCTTTGTGTAGATCAATCCGTTAATTTTCCGCTGCACTTAAGATATATCGAAAAATCCATTGGCTCATAGGACAATTCAAGGTCCATTTTCAGTCTGAAATGCTCATGACGTGACGCATGCAATGTATGAACCTGCTTGGTCTGATCCTACCAATCCAAATTGGAAGTTGATGTTAATAGAATTTTAAATGAACAAGCAACAAAAAACTTAATTATTTTACATCTTGCTGACAAATTAATCTATGAACCCTCTCCGCCACACCCCTCTCCTTTCAAATCATCAAAGACCCTCCTATCCCTATCCAACAAAACAACGAAGTAAATTGTCATTAAATCACATCTCCCCAAACCATATAGCCCTCTTCTTTTCACCCAAAAGTTCAAGCTTCACACACAACAATGCATTTCAGGATGCAGAGTTAAACCAGCTGAATCTTACCTCCTTAACCAGCCGCAACCATATAGATAAAGCTACTAGGCAATGAAGCAGCATATGGACCGGGGAGATAGCTCAAAGGAATGTTCCCTCCTTTGAACCACGCAGTATAAATTCCTCCATTGTTGAGGAAGAAAAGGATTTTAAAATTGTACGAAATAAGATGGCTCCCATCCTTAGTTTCTTATTCTGTGTGGCTGACTCCTTGTTGGTTAATTTGTGGGTTTGATCCTCACCTTCCAGCTTGCATCGCAAAGCTTCAGTGTCAATCTCGTCCAGTAAGTCCTCTGCATCAAAGACAGCATGCTTGAGCTCGTTAAGCCACTCTCTCACAGCAGGGTTCACAATATGCTCCTCCTCTGCATCATTGAGCACCACGAACAAAGTCAACAGTGTCATGTTCAGGTTCATGAGGAGTTTCTTCTGCCGAAATAAGTTAATGAACTCAGCTGAAGTAACTCTGTCACACAACACCTCAATAGAAGCAGATATGAGAGCATCTCCGATCAAAGCTGCTGCCATTTTTCTCTGCTTTGCAAGGAATTTGGATGAAGTAAGATTGCGTACACTGGCCAAAATGGTACAATATACAATCAACTTTTTTTTTCTTTTTCTTTTTGGTCGGACAAAGATGCTATCACCAGCAAATTCCAATTTTGAATATTAGCAGAATTTGAAAAGGACTTAATGCTCATGGAGCTATTATAATTGTGACGGAAAGAATGATGTAATAGTGGGGCTGAAGTGGAAGAACAAGGGATGAGCAAAGCCGAGGAGAGGAAGATGCTCTCAACCTTTTTTCTTTCTTTTCTGTTTTCGTCTTTATTTGATCTTATTCAGATGACTACACAAATTCCAACTAGTAGCTAGCACCATATTAACTCATTAACAGCATATACAACATATAATATATTTTATAAAATTATATTTTTTCTCTCATTTACATGTTCAAGTTTCTACATAAATCAAATTTCTCAAGAATAAAATACTAAAATACCTGATTTTCATAGGCATTAAATTCGATTTAAACTAGCTCAAATGAGACTCAAATACATTTTTTTTTCATATAAAAGTACCTAAAAATTGTTATATACAGGAATGCATCAATGGAGATATTCCAGGTAAGCCTTTTCTGTTTCTCCTCGCTGTGACAATTGTTTTATACAAAAGCAATCATTTTTTGCCCAACTAAAATGTTTTTTTTTTTTTTTTTTGGCGATGTCTATCAAATTCGCAGTTGCTGTGAAATGCAGGGACAAGGGTAAACCATAACCTAGAACAACAAAACTTAACAAACAAAAGGAGAGAGATGATAAACAAAGCTTAAACAAGCTAAATTCACTAACAATTTTGTAATTGCTGATCGATCTCTCTCCTCAACCTAAGACAACCTATTGATACATATATCAGGCCACAACATTAATAACAGTTTAGTTGCTCAAATGGCATGAACCTATTAACTGACTATCCAAACATTAATTAACTGAAATACATTTTTATCATATAAAAGTACCTATATGCAGGAATGTAAAGCTTTTCTGGAAATGCCACATAAAGAAACCTTGTAAATTTTGAAAAGCTCCCCAAGGGCAAAAAGACAGCTAATTATTCAGCATTTGATACTCCAAGTAGGATATAATTTACTGAGCAACATGTTATTGGAAATCAGATTGGTTGTTTTTTTCTGGAATAATTATTTTTATCTGAAAATAGCATGAGACCAGTAAAAAGCAGTGATAATGCAAATGACAAAAAGCTATGATTTTGATCAGATGCGTGAAATTATTAGAAATTTGGAGATTGAATTTGGGCAATGTCCAACATGTATTTGGGTTTTTGGAAGAGAGAGAATATGTGTTTTTGTTTTTGTATTCAATTAGAAGAAGAGAAGCAGTTTTTTAAAGTAAGAGAAGGCACATACCTGACCTGACTTTGATTTGAGAGTGAAATATGGAATAGCTCATATTATATGATCACTTCGTTGCCTATCTCGATGCAAGGAATGTGAGATATCTTGGCCCAATCTTGTCCCGTCTTATTCTTATACCTTTTCTCCAGGGCAGAACATATGTAGATCTTTAGCCTTTGAAGAGATGGCGTTAAACCCTCTTCTGGCAGGCATTGGAGACTGTCACACCAACTAATACTTAGAGTTTGAAGAGAAGTGAGGTGTTGAAGTTCCTCTCCTGGCAGGATTTCCAGACTTGGACACAATAAAATTTCTAGCACTTGAAGAGAAGTGAGGTGTCCTTGAGCAACGTCCAAAGATTTCAGAGTTGATAGATCAGAGATGTGGAGAGTGTGAAGAGTGGTAGGGAGCAGCTGTTCCTTGAGCAACGTCTCCAAGACATGGTCACTTCCACTGATACGAAATTTTTCAAGGGAGACAAGTGCTTGCAAACCCCAGTACTCTCCCACTGATGAAGCCCTCAGTCTCTCACAATTCATAATATGAAATTGTTGGAGGTTGGGAGGCAAACCCCCATCTTCTGCAAATGACTCCAGATTCGGAAGATTCCATATCCACAAAGATCGAAGGGCCGTGAGGGTGTGAAGGCGTTCGGGCAATGACTTCAAATTCTCGCACTCAGCGACTACAAAGTCACTCAGGTTGGGAGTGGGCAATTCTCCCTCGTGAAAACACACCATTTTTGGACATTTATAGACTTCCAAGTAATTGAGATGGCTAAGATTCTCAACAGCTCCTTCTTCTTCAATCAAGGAAAGGGATTCCAGATTCTCACACTCATGAATGTAAAGGCACATCAATTTGGGAAAAATTCCCAACGGGAAGGACCTCATTGAATCACAGCTATTTTGTATCCACAAATAGTCAAGCGAGGTCAATTTGGCCAATATCTCATGGGGTAGGAATTCTAATCTCTTACAATTGTATATAGAAAGCCATGTCAATTTAGTGGGTAGGCCATCTTTAGGGAACGACGACAACGTTGGACAATTCCAAAGAGTCAAAGTTTGAAGACGATTGCAGTTGGGCAAGCACTGTACGTCAACAACATTTCGAATCTCAAGTTGGGACAGGAGCTTTGTCTCTAATAATGATAACAGAGCTGTTTTGCATCCATCTATTTTCAATTCTTCAAGAGATTTATAGTTAAGACTATTGGTAGTTGTGGTAGTGGCCCTTCCATCATGTAAAACCACACACCCAGACACCGTAAGCTTCTTCAAGCAAGGCAGCTCACAAGGCAAACTTCCTCTCAGCTTCAGACACTTAATTAGAATCAGCTCCTGGAGACGAGGAAAGTCTGTACCATATTCACCTCCACTTGCACTTCCACTTGGCACCCATTCCTCCCACTCTGGCATCTCCCTAAACTCCAGCTTCTCCAGAGATTGAAATGGCTGAGTCAGATAAGCTTCATTTCTGTCATAGAATTCGACGCCAATTGTCTTCACAAACTTCATTCTTTCTATACAAAGTTCTTTGAGTGCTGGTAGCCGCCCAACTGGTGGGAGCGACCAACAATAACTACAGTCACTGAGATGCATGACTTGTATGTTAGAAAAAGACGAGTCTCCTAACCAATTCGGAAAATTGGTTCCACCATAGAATCTGATGGTTAATTTCTCCAAATTCATGCAAGGCTTGAGCTTGTCGAGTACATCTTTCTCCTTTTGGGAATCATCAGCATCCTCTGCACCCCAAGAAAACTCTAACTCCTTGAGATCTTTCTTGTGCTTCATATTGGCGTGCAGTGCATCCCTCGCATCAACTACATTTTGTAGCTTCAAAATTGATAGTTTTCCTCGAAGTTGCGGGAACTCCCTCAGTTCTCTTATGCTTGACCCAGTAGATTTTCCCACAACAAACGCAGTCAATGTTCTCAAACTTTTCAGTCTACCCATTTGCACCGGCATCTCTTCAATTTTAGTTCCACTGACATCAAGATGATGCAAATTAATCAACTCCTTCATGCATGCAGGCAATTTAATGAGAGATCTACAACCTCCCAACATCAATTTATGTAAATTAATAAATTTCCTAATGTCTGCAGGCAATTCAAGGAGAGTGGAACAATTTGACAATAGTAATGTTCGCAAGTTGAAGAGATTGCAAAGTACCCCAGGCAACCTTTCAATTGCGGTATGGGAAAGATCCAAGTAGCGCAAATGAATGAGGTTTGCAATAGAATCAGGTAACACAGTGACATTTTGATAACGTGACAATGATAACACCCGTAAACATCTTAGTGATGGCAACAAATCTTGTAGAACTTTTTTACTTACAAAAATTCTTTCTTGTCTATATGGATTCAAAGAGGTAGGTAGGAAGGTCTGCAAAAATTTAGCCTCATATAATGGTTCAAATCTTGGAGCAACATCAAATTTTCCCCTAGCATATGACAAATGACGAACTCTTTTAACTTCACGGGATACCCCACCTTCGAGCCTAAGGCAGAACCCCTGAGACATGAACATAGCCAAGTCATTAATGAGATCATGCATAATGAAGCTGAATTTCCTTGACTTTTGAAACAATGATCGTGATAATAGCTCATCAAAGTATCTTCTAGCCAATGCTTCCACCCTTCTTCCATTCTCAGCTTGTGGAATTATACCTTCTGCAATCCATAATTGAACTATATCTTCCTTTTCAAACTCATAATCCTTTGGAAAAATTGAACAATAAGCAAAGCACCGTTTCAATCTAGCAGGAAGATAATGGTAACTCAACCCTAGAGCCGGAAGAATGTTAGTTGTATCATAGGGTTGGTCCCAAAAATTGTCATTTAGTATTCTATTCCAATACTCGAAATCTATATTGCAACGTAACAAACCCCCAAGTGTTTGTGCAGCTAAAGGCAACCCTTTGCATTTGAGTGCAATTTGCTTTCCAATGTCTTCCAAGTTTGGATGTGCACTACAGTTTTCATTTCCAAATGCATGTTTTGAAAGTAACAACCAGCAGTCCTCATGTGACAGTGGTTCCACATATTGAATAGGAACATTTTGCATGACAGATGCTATATTTTTGTTCCGTGTTGTTATGATGACTTTACTTCCCCTTGCTCCTGACGTAAAAGGAGTTTGGAGGAACTTCAAATCAGTATAATCCTCATTCCATAGGTCATCCAACACAAATAAAAATTTGCTTCCCCTCAGTTGTTCTCTTAGTTCAACTTGAAGCAAATTCAAATCTGTCGTATTACAAGGCTTTGAAGTGACTGACTCAAGAAGAGTTTTAGTTATCCTAATAGCATCATAATCTTCTGAAACACAAGCCCAAGCTTGAAATGTGAAATGACCTTTCACCTTATCGTCATTGTAAAGCATTCGGGCAAGGGTTGTCTTGCCAACCCCGCCCATTCCAACAAGGGTGAGGACAGACACATCATCCTTGCTTGCATCATCAGTTAGCAACACTTTTGAGAAATTTTCTTTGACTTCATCTCTACCGTAGACACATGGTTCATGAACCAAGGAAGTTGTTGGAGTTCTTTGTGAAACCTTCTGCCCAGCATCTTCTCTCAGACCTAGAGCACTTTTCAGTTGTACAAAGTTTTCTAACCTTGCTAGTAACTCTTGTATCTTATCATTCATGCTCTGATAAAAATGATTACGAGAAGAAAAGAGCAAGTTCCGCAACTTGTTGGTAAATTTTCCGGTTTGATCTTCACCTTCAAACTTGCATCGTAAGGCTTCCGTGTCGATCTCATCCAGTAAGTCCTCTGCATCAAAGACAGCATGTTTGAGCTCGTTGAGCCAATCCCTCACAGCAGGTTTCTTAATTTGCTTCTCCTCTGCGTCATCCAGAACTGCGTATAAGGTCAACAGTGTCGTCTTCAGCTTCATGAGGAGTGGCTCATCGAGCTTCTTGTGCCGAAATAAGTCAACGAACTCGGGTGAAGTAATTCTGTTGCACAACACCTGGACGGAAGCAGAGATAAAAGCCTCTCCGATCAAAGCCATGTCTTTTATCTTCTCTGCAGACTGCAAGGGATTTGGATGAAGTAAAATATTCCAAGATTTGCAAGTACCTGGGCTAGCACAACTTGGAAATACAGGTTTGTAAACAAGTATGGAAGCTTTTTGAGACTGTAAATAACATGAACTTGTAATCTTGGCCTTGGAAAACCCTCTCTCTTTGAAGGACGGTTCCTTACTTTGTTTGTGGCTGAAAACTTTTATATGGCCTCACATGGGGATGGGGTCGGCAAAGTTGGACGCAAAAGCTTTTGAGAAATCGTCAATGGACTTCTTCAAATCAAATTACTCGTATGGCGTGGGTAGGACCCACACTGGCAGAAATGGTACAAGACAATTTTTCTTATTTTTTGGTCGGACAAATAATGGTATAGTTACTAGTATCAACCTAATATATTCCTGCTTGAATCACACAAATTGCAAATCGCAGTTTGCTTCGATCTCTTTAAAGAGAGCGAGATATTCACGAATCAACCTAATATATGCCTGCTTCTTCTAAATTATAATTTCACCAAGTAGAAAGAAATCTCCAAACCAATGTGGCCTCGCCTCAAGGCTACGACTACACATCTCAAGAAAAATAAGCCAACTGATGGGCTATGTCTTGTAAGATTCCACCTTCGATTAATTACTTTCCTCCACTGAAGTTTGTCTTCCACTCAAGCCTTAATCAATTCTTCCACTCAAAACTCAACTATCACAATGCAAATTCCAATTTTGAATATTTACAGATGCCATAGTTTGCTTGGGTTGGGTTCTTATCTAAGATTCTGACCTGGTATCCCTAGTTAGTACATGGGAAGAAGGGCAGGTGAAGAAACTTGCTAAGCATCCCTGGTCACTAATAAATAAAATGAAAGGTGGAGAAGTTGCTAGGCTAGCTGTAGGATAAACTTAGCAATAGCACAACAAAGCATAAAATGAGAAGGAAAAGAGAAACAAAAAAAGAGAGTAACATATCAATTTGAGCCAATTTTATTTGTTAGAATATCAGAATATTCTTTAACAAAATAAATCGTCACTGTTTTTTTTGTTGTGTTTTTGTGGCTTTATGGTTTTAGCCTCGTTGATCAAATATTTGGTATCAACATGTTATCTTCGTTCTTTCACCTTATAAATATATAATTAACTCCTTTGCCACACGCTAATGCGTTTGCGAATTATGACCCACACTAGAAAAAAATGGTACAAGATGTTGGAAACTTTTTTAGCTGATATCAAGTATGACCAGCAAATTCCAATTTTGAATAATACACAATTTCAAAAGGAGGACGTGCTCATGAAACTCTGCAGTTAATTCAAAGAGAAATAGAACCCCAAAAAAAAAAAAGAGATACAGATGTCGTTATTTGATTGGTTTTGGTTGGGATACTTATCTGAAATGCTGACCTGGCATTCCTTTTTTTTTTTTTTTTTTTTGGATCGAAGGCATCCCTTGTTAGCACATGGGAAGAAGGGAAGGTGGAGAAGTTGCTAGCTGTGGAATTTATTTATTTATTTTCATTTTTCTTTTCAACAAGAAACAAGGAAAATTTAACACCCAGCGAAAAATGAAAAGGAAATATATCAAATTTAGCTGTAGGATTTTCTTTTTTCATTCCAATTTTATATAATGACGCAATTTCAAATCGAGGACTTTACTCATAGATGTAAGCAGTGAACAGTATATTTTATAATCTTTTTTAATTTTTCAATTGGGTCGGATCAATAAAATAAGGATACAAGGATAAACTTAGCAATTGTCTGTGTTCTTTTTGTGTGTGACTTCATGCTTTTTGGTTGAATGTGACTTTATGCTTGGAGTCATCTCATTTGTGCAAATATTCTAAACTGGAATAACCAAAGAAATAAAGACGTTGCCTCATAAAGGCCAGGGTCGTCAATTTCACATTCTATACATTATTCTTGAACTCTGAACATGTATGTTATGAATGTACTAGGGCGGCTCCGAGATTTTAAGGACATGTACCAAATTAGTAATAGAGCATTCTAAAACAAAGTCTTGAACGAAAATATATGAAAAGGATTGGATCATATATAATGTTATGGTTCACTCCAATCTATAATGTTTTAATCCCGTAATTACATTTAAATAGTCATATCTATGACAAAACATCCGTTCAATGACTCCAAAGGCCTAGGTTATTATACTTTTTTGTTGTTGTTAAAGTAGTGTCATAAGGACCATTTTTATATAGACGGGTTTGGCTCCCCGAGGATCTACAAAACACCAAAGCCTTCATGTTCTAGATAATATGCAATTGGCAAACATAGTGACAATGTTAGCATACTGAATGGCAATTGTGGTCTTGTTACAGAGTGACACAAAAATTGAAACCTCACCAAAAAAAAAAAGAGTTTTAATTAAATAATGTGTTGACATGATGGACAAACTAGAATGTAATGACAGGACTTGCCCTAAATTCATCGGAACTTGAAGACGAATCCTGTGGAAATTCCGACATAGCACAGATGCCGGGCCCACTTACTAAGAACTAAGACTTTCTGCCAAAATTTCGGCAGAATCTCCCTGTAAATTTGGCTTTTCCCAAAATTTTCAACCTGTTAAAAACACAGTTTATATCCTAACTAACAGCATGCACAAGTTAACAACATGAAAATACATAATAGGCCTCCAACCTTCAAATGGTTCGAAACAAAACCAGCAATGTTCTTAAGTCAAATAAAGCATAAACGATGCAATGAATGACCTCATACAACTTTACGAAAACCACCGAAAACATTAAACTGGATTCAAATCTAACAACCACATCAAAATCCATTCATAAACTCAGAATCGTTCAAACCTTTTTTAATATAGTTTATTTTCAGCTGCACCTAGGTGAGACCCCAGGCTACCTACAAACCCTTGGACAAAGGATCAAGCCACACGTAGTTCTTATCATCAACGGTCACAACTCCGATAACATGCAATTATTTAAAGTAAAACCAACGAATAATCTTTAGAATTTCCTCACTACATCAATTTCAACAAGGCAACTCTTGAATACTTTGAGTTCCTTTCCTTTTATTAGTTCTTTCAGCGCAACCATACCCTATCCAAGGCGTATGTACATTGAACACATTATCAATTTCTTCCCTTTATATCAGATCAATCCCGCAACCATACCATATCCAAGGCGTATGTTGTCGTACAACACTTTCCAATATGTAACATGTATGTCTGTAAATGAGTATATATATATATATAATAACACCCACCTCTCACCATCATCATGTACCAGGGGAAAACAATCCAACCAGGGATCGTTTGACTAGTCCACATGTAACAACCCTCAAATGACCATGTGGCTAGGGACGAGCTGTCCAACTGGGGGACTAACTCTCAGCCAGCACGTACGAACGAAAAATCAAGATCTGTACGCTTGTAAACAGCCATACGCGCATAGACTACCCAATTAAGGGTCTACAGCGACACCCGTTAAGGTATGCCCCGGGTTCCGACATATCCATGTATCCATATCCACTATGTTCATATATCAGTATCCAAGGGGAGGCACATTATGATGCACATCATGTATTGGGGGAAACAATCTAACCGGGATCGTTTGACTAGTCCACATGTAACAACCCTCAAATGACCATGTGGCTAGGGACGAGCCGTCCAACTGGGGGACTAACTCTCAGCCAGCACGTATGGATGAAAAATCAAGACTCGTACGCCTGTAAACAGCCCTACGCGCGTAGACTACCCCAATTAAGGGTCTACAACGACACCCCGTTAAGGTATGCCCCGGGTTTCGTCATATCCAAGCCATATCCAAACCATATCCACATATCCATTTTCATGTATCCCAATGTCCATATCCACTGTTTCCAAGTATCATTATCCAAGGGAAGGTACATATGATGGTGGAGTTCACAACCCTTATATAAATATTATATAAATAATATTCACTTCCTTAATTCCATTTTCCCACAATACCTATGCATAGTTGAGACAAAAAAACTCTCACGCATAAAATCCGTAACCAGTGTGGTACCTAGGGCCGTGCTAATAGCACTCAAGCTAACAATTTAGTCTCACATCAACCTCCCAAGTACCCCACACATAGTCAACAAAGATAGCACTTTCTCAAGTATTGTATATATAACTCCAGATACTAGAATATGTCAAAACCCACATATATCACAAATACTTTACAAAAATAATAAATTCAACAATTAAATATAAAATGAATTTAAAATAAACCATTAAATTTAAATTCATATGCATAATATTTCCATCACAAAACTATGCCATTTATTTGAAAGCAATGCCCACTCACTTCCTAATAATCATAGTCGAGTTTCATGACTTACTTTCACCACCAATAATTCAAGTATCCCATACTCATCTATTCCAATATTTCAATTATTGCAATAATATCTAAGAATTCAATAAGGTATTACAAACAAGCTCAAACTCCCAAAATAATAAAAAATAACTCCACTAACGATCAATACTCGTTCACTCGGTCGTGCTAGCACTTCATGAAGGGTGAAACTGCCTCGAAGACTCAGGGTCAACTGAGGGTCAAACCTTCCAAATTTGGTCAACCGGGCCGCAGGACCCACAACCTCCGTTTTTCGATTTGAACGTCCCTATGGGTTCCAAATCTATAATTTCGTAAGCTTTAGATACTTTAGTGCCAATTACCGGGGCATTTATGTGCCAAAGGATGATTAATATGTAGTTTCTTTCAATTAAAGAATCCGTAGTTAGTTTGGCATGAAATAATTTTTTTCTTTTCTCATGGATGGTGTAAATACAGAAAGCTCGCTCCCTCTCTTTCTCTCTATTTATCTATCTCTATATGTTTATTGCTATCTCTCAAACTTGGCTCCTTGTGCAAAATGGACTGTATACAAAGGTGGAAAAGTCAAGGAAGCAAAGGTAAGAAATATTGCTATTGTTTTGTGGGACTAAGATGCTTTCAACTATCACAACGCAAATTCCAATTTTGAATATTTACAGATGTCATTGTTTGATTGGGTTGGGATTCTTACCTAAGATGCTGACCTGGTGTCCCTGGTTAGTACATGGAAAGAAGGGGAGGTGAAGAAGTTGGTAAGCATCCCTGGTCACTAATAAATGAAAGGTGGAGAAGTTGCTATAATTGTAGGATAAACTTAGCAATAGCAACAAAGCATAAAATGAAAAGTAAAAGAGAAAAAGAAAAGAAAAGAGGGAACATATCAATTTTAGCCAATTTTGTTGTTAGAATATCATAATGTATAGGGATTTTTTTGTAGAAATGTCACCTGAATTTATATCTCAGTTTCAATTTGTCACTTTAAAGAAAAATTTAAGAGAAATGTCACCTTAATTTTTCAAAATCCATGATTTGTCATCTGACTTTAACACAATTCAATTTTCCATCCATTTTTTGGGCACTTTAATCTTTCCATTTTCAAGGGTATTTTAAAAATGCAAAAATCATTATAAAAATAAAAATAAAAATCAACAAATAACATAAGCTAAAAAAATTTGATAAAAATTAAGAATTGTCCTTGAATTGCTTCAAATTGAAACTACATGGCAAAACTAACCAAATTGAAACCACGTAGACCTTAGTGGTAAAAGTGATAAACCACAGGCACCAAAAATGACTTTTTACCTTAGTACAATGAAGACAAAGTAGTAAAAGTAATTTGCTAAATTATTTTAAAAAATTAAAAAATAAAAACAAATTCCTCTACGTAATTATCTTGAGCCATTGGGTTATAAGGCTGCACTTGCATGTTGTTTTGTGTATGTCCTGTTGCTCACAAGTTTGTATTGTATATTTATATATAAGGGCAACGATACTTGCAAAGGATGCAAACATCACTGCAAATTGAGAAGTCGGCAAACAAGCAATCACACAATGCAAATTATTGATATTGAAATCCCTCTATACGTGGAAGAGATATTCCCACTAATGAAACCAAAGAGAAGACCTCTTTGAGTCTTAAGAGAGGGAGGGGGCGGGGGCGGCACCAGTACGAGTTATTTACACTAATATTCTCTAAGGTTTTCGATGTTTACACAAAACTCCCTGAGGTTTTAAAAATTACCCCTTTAGGTTTCAATTTGTTCTCACAAACCTCTTTTCATTGATTCTTCATCCAAAATTTGATGATTTCATACATAAAAACTTTTGCAAATAACAAAATTAACCTCAACAAATGTATGTGCAATCTAATATCAAAGGCTAACTTTGGCATTTGAAGAATTTTTTAATATTAAATCATCAATCTTTAGACACAAAATCAATGAAAATGAGTTTTGTGAAAACAATTTAGGACCTAAGGGGGTATTTGTGTAATTTTTTAAACCTCAAGGGGTTTTGTGAAAAAACCGAAAACCTCAGGGCCGGGGTGTTAGTGTAAATAAGTTGTTGCCGCGACATGTGAAATTTAGGTTGAAAACATATGATCTACCTACAATATAGGATTAAAAAGTTACATGAACAATACATATACCATGGAAACACTCGTGTACATACAATATACCTACACCATGGGAACACTCGTATACACACAACTTACCTATATTTACAACATATACTTACACCATAAGAACACTCGTGTATATAGAACTTACCAATATTTACAACATATACCAACACCGTATGAGAACACTAAGCTTGTACACACAATATACCTACATCATATGAACACTCGTGTATATTTGAACACATGATGTGAAGCAAAAAGATGAAGAGAAAAAAAAAAAGAAGAAGAGACAAAAGAAAAAGAAAAGGAGAAAGAAAAAAAAAAGGGGGACGAATAAACAAAATGAAAAGCTACCAAAGTGACAATTATATATATAGTTCACATTAGACCTAACATTTTTTTATATATAGTGACAATTATAATTGGTTCTTAGTGTGTTAAAAGTTCGTAAGAATCAATTCGAAAATGACAAGTGGCTATTTTGAGTTTTTCTCTTCAAATAGGTTCTATAAGAATTTTTGGATAATATGTTATGTTAAAATGGACGTAATTATGAAAAGCCCTAAAAAAAAGGCTCTTCAGATTTTTTTCTTTTATTTTTACAAATACTCTTTATCTTGAAAATAACATCGTTCATTGATCTTAATTTTAGTTATGGATAATTTGGGCAATGAGACATAAGAAATTAAGCCAACACACGCTGAATTTCTTCACTCAAATTAAAAGTTAGACAAATAGGGGACTCTCCAAACCCAAGCAATCCGAGAACTTTGAATATGAATATATAATTGTATATTTTGTTTATGTATAATCATTTGATTTTTGAAACTTTTTAAAAGTTGAATTTACTATAAATGACCTAAGAGCAACTCCACCCATTTGCCCTTAGCCATGGCAAGGGGGGAGCTAGGGCAGCCACTATTCATGTGAATAGTAGTTGCCCTTGCAAATAGTATTCTCCGTTTCCACCCGTTGCCACGGCAAAGGGCAATTACTATTCTTTTTTTTTTTACAACTTTTTTTACCTCAATAATTAATTTGGATAATATTTTCGGGTTCCTACGTGTCAATACTATTCATATCTCATAATCGGATAAAATTTTCAATTTCAAATTTCAGATAAATTAAAAAAAAAAAAATTGGCTGGTATTTATAGAATAAAATTCATTAATTTTTGGGTATTTTTAAAAAAAATTTCGAATTTTTTCCAGTATTTTATTGCAAAAAAAATTGGATGCCGTTGGATTGGAGGAAAAAATCAGATTTGGAGAGCCCAGACGACGCCACGTGGCAATAGAAAAAAAAAAATCAAATGAGTGGGCTGGCGCCGGCCTGACGTCAGCACCAGCCTGCGTTTTTGACCTCGAGCTCAACTGGCCTTCGGGCCAGCCCGAGTGCGTGGGACCCACTCCAGCATGTGCTTGGGCTCACCACTGGAAACCAATTTTTGCAAAAAACTCCCCAAGCCCGAGGCAAGGGATCTCGGTGAAGCTCTCTAAGCATTGTTTAAACTTTTATTTAATTTTATTTATTTATTTAACTTTCAGTTTTTTAAATATTGTCCTTTCCTTGAAACAATCATGGATCGCTAGTGGCAACAATAAGAAGACCAGACCTCCTCATTTCAAAGCCTCGACAAATTGAAGCACTTAGCCCCAGCTGCCGTGTGGAAGGAAGCCATGTTGAAAATGTTGGAAGATTGTTACGTAACGTCCTTTTCTTCTCCTAACTGTTGGATAAGGTATATATGCCTTAGATTCACAATAGCCATGCATGCTTGATTTCCGTTTGTGCAAATTTCTACACGGGGAATATTCGTGGGTTGATTCTTTCTCCTTTCGATTTTCCTTCTCTCTCATCCTCATTTTTTGTGAAAAATACAGAGTAAATAGACCACACCCGGGGGGTGTTGGCTAAAGGCCCACCGATGCCTAAGTCAGTTCAATAAATCTTGAGAAAGATACAACAAAGTAACTGAAAGGATGGAGGTCTTCTCTCATGCCGAAGACATGTGTGTTTTGGCTTGTGGCCGTGAAGGAGAAAGAGAGAGAGTAGAGTGACGAGAGAGAGAGGTTTTGCTAGGGTTTCAGAATCTTATCCCATGTGTGTTGTGTAGCCATGTATTTATAGGCTCTCCTTACTTGGCTTGGGTTTGGAAATAATCCCTCTGTAATAAAGATGATTCTTACCCAAAAAGATGATAGGAATTAATGAAAAGAGATTTGCTGAAAATTGACTCCTTGTTTTAGGGAGATATTCCTATCTTAAATCAAGGATAATTCCGTAATAAAATAGGATTGTTTGACCTAAGGAATATTCCTTTTTCCCATGTGTCACCTTCTTATTGGTCACCGAAATATGTGTTCCCACAAATGCCCTCTAGCTTCTACATGGCGCTTATGACGCTTGGAGGAGATGAGAAATATTTATCGGGCTTTCCAACTGCATCTCAACTTCCTTCTATGAGTTGAGTACCTTTCATGAGTTAGGCTCCTAATTGGAGTAGGCTTGTGACTTCTTCTTGGAGTTGGGCTCCCAATTGGAATAGGCTTGTGACTCCTTATTGACCTGGGATGCCCAACCTTTATAAATACAAGGTTTCTCTTCACTCCTCTTCAAGTTGCAAACTTGATTTCCTCTACTTTCTAACTTGTGAGAGAAATCTTTGAGGAGTGTACTATTTGTCCATGAGAGGAGTCGTTGTGCACACCAAGGTAGGTCACGCTTGGATTTTTTTTTTTTTTTCTCAAGGCGAGGACTAGTTGGTGTGGTCCTGGCTAGTTGTTGTCGTGACAGGGTGCTACGACAACAGTTGGCAGCAGCTCAGCGGCAATTGCCATGATTATTTTCGCGCTTCTTGGTGAGGACCAGCTGACCTTGATGGGACGGTGGCTACGACCCCCCCCCCCCCCCCCCCCCCTTTTTTTTTTTTCCTGCTATGCTCGTCACTAGCCAGGCTATGCCTGCGGGTCTTTTGTTGTTGTTTGGCCTTGATGGGCTTTGCTTTTATGTTTCTTTTTGCCTAGAAACATTCGTTTGAACTGTCAATCAAGGTTGTTGATTGGGCAAAATCATATTTGAATACGTGGTCAGATTAAAAGTTTGACAACATAATATTTCAAACTATTTTAAAGAATGTTACCTTGTTTTTTAGACCAGCATTACAGAGAAAATCTCTTCAAATTAGAGAGAGAGAGAGAGAGAGAGAGAGAGAGAGGATAAGCGGGCGGATATGCGCATCTTTCCCGTGAATTAAAGTCCGAGTTACAAGTTGTTTTGTTGTAGATATATTTCCAAGTTCTTTGGCCCCGCATGAAGACATTAAAAATGTAGCGTAGCATACACGGTGTAGTCATTCAAAACGAAGCATTTTTGGGGTTTTAAAAACGAAAAATGCATGGAAGAACAGATAGTATATCACGGGCACACATTCTGATATTGTCTCTGATAACACAGGCAAAACATCACTCTTAAGAACACTTCCACCCATTTTCCATGGCAGAGGTCAAGGGAGGCAAGGTATGTTCCAACCCATTGCCATGGCAAAGGGCAATTACTATTCATTGTAACTTATTTTTATTTTGGCTTTTTATCACGAATGGTCCTTCATGTTTACAAAATTATCACGAATGGTCCTTGAGGTTTTTTTTGTGACACTAATAGTCCTTAATGTTTGGGATTTTTATCACAAATGGTCCTTACCGTTATAATTCTGTTAAGTGTGACGTGGAAGATAAGTGGAGCCCACATGTCCAATCACATTGTGACATGTGGATAAAAAATAATTAAATAATTTTTAATGAAAATTCCTTTTTTTCTGTAACTTTTCATCCCCCTTCCTTACTACGTCTCTCTCCCCCTCTGCCCTCGCTCTCCACCCTTTGCTCTCCATCTCTTCTCCCCTGTCCTCTCCTTCTCCCTCTCGTTTTTTTCTTTCCCACTGCCACCTACAAAAAAAAAAAAAAGATATATAGTTGCTCTCCACCCTTTGCTCTCCATCTCTTCTCACAACTTGCAACCCATGCCCAACGAATCTCTTCTTGCAACCCACCTATTCATGTTCATGAGAAGAATAAAAGGCCAAACAAATCAGTATGGGTGGTGGGTTTGATCGAACACACCTACAACACATCTAGCTAGCGGCAGATCGCTGAACGCAGCACACTTCACATAGCGATGGATGGATCATGGATGTTAAATAAATGAACCCTGCCCCATGAAACATATCCCTGGCTAGCTACGACTAGTATTTGTACTAGTAGAGATCAAACAAATTCGTTACGACCAGCGACTGAGGAGAAATAGAATGGTTGACGAAAGAGGGAGGCGCGCAGGGGAAAACCGGGACAAGAAGAGATGCGATGGAGATGGGTTGCGGGTTGTGAGAAAAGATTCAATGGGCATGGGTTGCGGGTTGTGAGAAGAGATGGAGAGCAACTGTATATCTTATATTTTTTCTTGTAGGTGGTAGTGGGAAAGAAAAAAACAAAGGGAGAAGAGATAGAGAGAAAAGGGTGGAGAGCGAGGGCGGAGGGGGAGAGAGACGGAGTAAGGAAGGGGGATGAAAAGTTGAAAAAAAAAAAAAAAAAAAGAAAGAAGTTTTCATTACAAAATTATTTAATTATTTGTTATCCACATGTCACAGTGTGATTAGACATGTGGGTTCCACTTATCTTCCACGTCACACTTAACATAATTTATAACGGCATGGCCCATTTGTGATTAAAAACCCAAACGTTAAGGACTATTAGTGTCACAAAAAAACCTTAAGGACCAGTCGTGATAATTTCGTAAACGTGAAGGACCATTTGTGATAAAAATAAAAATAAAAAACCTTTTATTTTTAATATTTACGATTAATTTGGATAAGATTTTCAGTTGCCACATGTCAATTTTTATTATAAAATTCTCATCTCATAGTTCGGATAAAATTTTCGGTTGCCACGTGTCCATATTTATTATAAAATTCACATCTCAAATTTCAAATAAAATTTTCGGTTGCCACGTGTCCATATTTATTATAAAATTCACATCTCAAATTTCAAATAAAATTTTCAGTTGCCACGTGTCCATATTTAACATAAAATTCACATCTCACTCATCATACAATTAAAATACTCTCAGTCCTCATAGTCTGACACTATCGAGTATATGGACGACTCAATCATTGGCGGAGGCGGTTCCACCAAATCAAGACATGGAGGAGTATTTTCTTTCGAATGACGTAATAGTGCCATTATTTTCAACACGGAACGCACCACGGGAGTCATGTGTAACAGAACTGGAAATGCAACTGAATAATCTATTTAAAAAATTAAATTGGAAATGCAAGAAAATAACAACAAAAATGACATTAAATTGAATAAAACGGAAATTAGAAATTTTTTACCCCGTCACCAAGATTTTGACCGCTTTGAACGTTTGTCCACAACCCTCCGACTTCAATTGAAGAGGGCATTTGCATTTTTACACAAATGAAAGTGAGTAGTAGAAAATTTGGTGTGGATAGTGAATAATATTGGAAGGAGAAAAAATTGTATGAAGATTTTGGTGTGGAAAGTGAATAATATTGATTGGTATTTATAGAATAATTTTTTTTTGTATCTTTTGGTATTTTTTACAAAAAATTTCAATTTTGTTTTTCAATTTTTTGGCCGTTGGATTGGAGCACAAACCCTAGATCAAACCCTCCAGGAGACGCCATGTGGCTTAGAGCCGTTGGGTAAAGCTGCGTGACGCCACGTGAACGGAAGTTTTTCAATTTTTTTTTAAACATAATTCACGCGCAACAGTAGAAAAAATTTCAAATTATTGCGCTGAGGCCAGCGTGGCGTCAAGGATGACGTAACTGCCCGAAGGCAGCAGCTCGGGCCATTTCTCCCCGTGGGCGTGCCTGAGTTGGTGGGCTCCATGCCTTGCCCCGAGCTTGTTGTTGCGTGCCGGAACTTCCTCGCAGGGCCTAATAATTTGACAATGCGTGTTTGCTGCTTGAAAAAAAAAGCGGCAAAACTTCACTTTTAAGACTCAGAAATGGTCAAATTATTAGGTCTAAAGAGGGGGCCTCCACGGTGACAGGACCTCCTTATTTCAAAGCTTGCGGTCAATTGAAGCACTTTGCCCCTGTTGCCAGGAGAAGAATCGCGTTGAAAAAGTTGAAACGATTTTTTATCTTGTCGCCAAGATTTTGATCACTTTGAATGTTTGTCCACGACCCTCCGACTTCGATGGAAGAGGGCATTTGTATTTTTACACAAATGAAAATGAGTCGTATAAAATTTGGTGAGGAAAGTGAATAATATTGGAAGTAGAAGAATTCGTAAGAAGATTTGGTGAGGAAAGTGAATAATATTGGTAGGTATTTATAGAAGAAATAAAATTCTGAATATTTTGTCCTTAGATCGAACCCTCCAGGAGTCACCACATGGCTTAGAGCTGTTGGGTAAAGTTGCGCTGACGCCACGCCTGCGTTAGTGCAAGTTTTTCAATTTCTTTAACATAATTCACATGCCAGCGTGGCATTAGCGATGACATAAGCTGCCCGAAGGCAGCAGCTCGGGCCATTTCTCCCCTTGAACTTGCCCGGGTTGGTGGGCTTCACACCTTGCCCGAGCTTGCTGTTAAGTGCCTGGAACGTCCTCGCAGGGCCTACTCAGAAATTGTCAAGGGCACACAATGCGTGGTTGCAGACTTTCTCTATCTTTTAGCTTGAAAACAATGAATCATTAGAGCGGCCAAACATCACTTTTAAGACTTAGAAATTGTCAAACAACCATAACCGTAGACAATTTATATCCTAAAAGATATGCACTTGTACCAATAAAATAGGATGTGATATCACTTTCAGATTAGAATCACCAAGATTTAATATCTCAAATAGCATTCAGATGGAACCTTGCCGAAAGTTTAATTTCAAAGAAGATTATTGTATTGTCCTCCTGTCAAATTAAGTTCGTTTCACTCAATTCTTTGCATCCATAAAAATATTTGGACTGACTTGGATAGCCAAATGTGTCAGTTTTGCCAGTATAAAGAACAATATATAGCGGAAGTTTGTATTTGTTGCTTGCTTTGCTTTCATAAGCCTCGGGACTGACCTGTGTTGCATTAATCTTTTATACCCATTTTTGTATTCAGTTGATTTGGTATTCATGATTTTTCAAAGCCACAACCTGTCGTTTTTGTTGCTTGCAAAAGCCAGGGTGAGGAAATCGTATACGAAAAAAGAAGACATAACTATAAGAACAAACTGTGCCTCATTACATTGGGAACACAAAAGAAAAGAAAGAAAATAAGAAATGCAAACAAAAAATGTAAAATAAAAACTACAATAATATATGTCTAGCTTCTAAGCCTTCTTTTCATCGTGTTGATGCGCATTGTTACCATCACATACAACCTATCTTGTATATTGTTGATGAATCGAAAATATACGCATCTCCATGTCTTGTTAACAACTAAAGAACCACATACTCCCCAAAATCCCACCATGAACCCCAACGCAATGAAAATATAAAACCATGGAAGTTGATGAGGCTCATTGTCCAAGTCGTTGTTGTTTGTGTCATCTTCATCAATGCCCTTATTTGATCCGCACTTATTTGAAAGTGGGGCACCACAAAGTTTTAGATTCCCCTCAAAGGCAGAAGTGTTGAAGGTTTGGATCTGAGTGCTTGTTGGAATTGGTCCTCCAAGATTATTGTACGAGACTTTAAATTTTTTCAAGAAAGTAAGGCTGGCCAATGACGATGGAATTCTTCCACACAAATGATTCATGGAGAGATCCAAAACCTCTAAATTTTTTAAGTTAGATATTTGGTCTGGAATGACGCCGAAGAAGTTGTTCGAGGCAAGAGCCAATTGGCAGAGGAGGTGCAATTGTCCGATCTCAGTAGGTATATCACCAACAATGTTATTGTTAGATAAGTCTATCGATGTTACAAAAAGAGAAAATCTATACTGTTGAACATTTTGATTTGTAGGTATGCTGTTGTAGACAGGCAATTCAAATTCATATTGGTCTACTTGAGATGCAATAGGTTCATAAACCAACCTTGGTAGTCTACAAAGTTGCTTCGGAAATTCACCTGAAATTTGGTTCTATGACAAGTTGATAAAAAACAGCCTTGGAAGATTCCCCAACCAACTTGGAATTGGCCCGGTGATTTGATTAAAAGCTAGAATCAAGGCCCCTAGATTCTTGAGCTTTGATAACCACACAGGTATTTCACCAGTGAGGTTAGTACCAGCCATATTCAATGCCCGAAGATTTTGGAATCCGTCAAAATCAACCATGCCATCATCAATTGGCATTCCCTCACCTACAAAGGAACCAACAAGGGAGAGTGTTTGAAGACTTTTGCAACTCATCAATATCTTCATTGTGCCTGTGAGGTTGGTGAATCGGTTGTGACCAAGGGTGAGGAAGGACAAGGATTTCAATGAAAGAATCTCAATTTTTATTTCTCCCTCTATATGATTTCCAGTCAATGCAATGGCTTTTAGGTACATACATGTGTAAAGGCTTACTGGAAACATACCAGTAAAGTTATTGTACCTTAGGTCAAGTTTTGTAAGTTGACTAAATCTGGAGAAATTAAGCATGGAGATATCTCCATCAAAGTTGTTAAATCCCAAACGTAGTTCTACAAGGTTTGTGCAATTCATCAAAGATGCCGGAATAGTACCTTCTAAGTTATTGAGATGAACGGTCAAAAACTTCAACTTGGAGAGCTTCCCCAAATTTAGAGGAAGCTTGCCGCTCAATTGATTAAGGCTGAGGTCAAGGATTTTAAGGTTGGTGAGGTTGCCAATTTTATCACTAATGACTCCACGTAGTGAATTGATAGGTAATGAAATTTCTTCAAGTTTGGTAGCATTATAGATATCTTCTGGAAGTAACCCTGAAAGGTTATTGTGACCAGCACGAAAAACCTGCAGTTCAAAACACTCCCCTAGCCCAAGAGCAAGGTTGCCACCGAATTCATTGGAAGAAAAGTCCAATAGCCTAATAAAGGGGGAATAATTGAGACAAATAGAAGATGGGACATACCCTGTGAAGGTATTGTTGCTAACATTGAAACTAGTCAAGTTGCTTGCTTGTTGGAAGAATGAAGATGGAATTGCACCAAAGAAGTGATTGCTCAACAAATCGACTATCCGAATTTTTCTAGATGGTAAAGAAAGTGATAGCTCCCCATAAAGATGGTTATAGCTCAAATCAAGGATCTCAAGACGATTCAAAGTCAACAAGAATTGAGTCTCAAGTGAACCATATAGTGAGTTGTGGGAAAGGTTCAAGTGGGTGAGATGTGTGAGATTTCTAAGTGAAGAGGGAGAGATATCTCCTTTGAGCCCTTTAGAAGGTAAGAGCAAATGGGTGACCCAACCATTCTAAATTGAATATCATGTAGATTTTTTTTTAAATTTCAGCTCCTATTTTGGGTGTATTACTAAAGCTCCCTTTTTATTTTTAATAATTGATGTGTTTTTTGTTGTTCTTGAGTTTCAGTTTTTAAAAATAGGGCTACCAAACAGGTTTTCTTTGTTTTGGACTCAAATTCTGTCTTTGAGTTTAAAAGTTGGATTCAAGTTGAATACCAAATAGGCCCTTAATTTCTCGGCCCTGTTGTTTTTTTTTTTTCAATGAAATTTGAGATTGGCCTTGTTAGTTTGCATCAGCATATGAAAATAAAAAACTTGATGATTCAAATGATAGTGGTTGAGGACAAAATGTCAATTTTTAGAAAGCATTGCAATCCATATTGGTCATAATTTATGAACATTTCGTCTTCTTTTTCTAGTTGTTTTAGGAAATAAGGGGTCCTAGTTTCTTCTTCACTTAGTTTCCTTAGATTATGTGATAAGCTTAATTCGAATGAATTAGTTTGAATTCCAATCTCAAAAAACCTTGTTTGTATGCATTTTATGTTCATGAAAACTCCTTCCTTTTTTTTCTTCTCAAAAATATTTAGGGGTACGTTGGCAAATTTCTTAGATGAGAGGTTTAATCATCCTTTTCCAGGGTGACTCACATGCCTCATCTATATTGACGTAGTTGATCATAGTCTTCATAGCTAGACATTGGTTTTCCTCTTTTTTGTTTTGCCTTGAATAATCTATTAAAAAAAATTAAACTGGAAATGCAAGAAAATAACAACAACAAAATAGACATTAAATTGAATAAAACGGCAATTAGAAATTTTTTATCTCGTCGCCAAGATTTTGACCGCTTTGAACATTTATCCACAACCCTCCAACTTCGATGGAAGAGGCCATTTGTATTTTTACACAAATGAAAATGAGTAGTATAAAATTTGGTGTGGAAAGTAAATAATATTGGAAGGAGAAGAATTTGTATGAAGATTTGGTGAGGAAAGTGAATAATATTGGTATTTATAGAATAAAAAAAAGTTCTGAATGTTTTGGTATTTTTTACAAAAAATTTCAATTTTTTTTTTCAATTTTTTGGCCGTTGGATTGGAGCACAAACCCTAGATCAAACCCTCCAGGAGTCACCATGTGGCTTAGAGCTGTTGGGTAAAGCTGCGCTGACGCCACACTAGCATCAAGTGCAAGTTTTTCAATTTTTTTTAACGTAATTCACACGCCAACAGTATAAAATAAAAATAAAAATCAAATCAATTTATTGCGTTGAGGCCAGTGTGGCATCAACAATGACATAAGCTGCCCGAAGGGAGCAGCTCAGGCCATTTCTCCCCGTGAACTTGCCCGGGTTGGTGGGCTCCACGCCTTGCCTGGGCTTGTGCGTGCTGGAATGTCCTTGCAGGCCTACTTAGAAATTGTCAATGAGTGGTTGCAGACTTTTTCTTTCTTTTAGCTTGAAAACAATGCATCATTAAAGCCGCAAAACATCACTTTTAAGATTCATAAATTGTCAAACAACCATAACCATAGAATACAAATTCTCCAAATCCCCTTTAATGTAGCCAAATTGTAGACGACATTATTAGGTCTAAAGAGGGGGCCTCCACAGTGAGAGGACCTCCTTATTTCAAAGCTTGCGATCAATCGAAGCACATTGCCCCTGTTGCCAACAGAAGGAACCGCGTTGGAAAGATTTTTACGTCCTTTTCTTCTTCCAACTGTCTCAAATGGCTAGTCGCATACGGCATATGCGTCAGATTGACAATATATCCATGCCTATAAAATTTGGTGTGGAAAGTAAATAATATTGGAAGAAGAAGAATTTGTACGAAGATTTGGTGAGGAAAGTGAATAATATTGGTATTTATAGAATAAAAAAAAATTCTGAATATTTTGGTATTTTTTACAAAAAATTTCAATTTTTTTTTCAATTTTTTGACCGTTGGATTGGAGCACAAACCCTAGATCAAACCCTCCAGGAGTCACCACGTGGCTTAGAGCTGTTGGGTAAAGTTGCGACGACGCCACGCTAGCATCAGTGCAAGTTTTTCAATTTTTTTAGAGATTTTCTATTTAAACCCCACACTTCTCTTAGTTCACCCCATGTTCTAAGTTCACCCCAACTTTTAATTTAAATCAATTTCTAAGTAAAGCCCACTATCTTCCCAAACTACCCTTAAATACACCCCAAGCTGAAAAAATAAGAAATAAAAAAAGATTTTCTATTTAAACCCCACAATTAAGCAATGAATTTCAGTTAAGCAATGCTTTTATATTAGATGAAATACACGATTAATCTCCATGAGCTTCTGGAAAGCATTGGGATATATAAATGGTACTTGTCAAGGTTAAGCAATTGGTCAGTGTTTTTTGTTTTTTATTTTTTATTAGCTAAAATAGTATCTTTTGAGGAAATTTACAACTGTGAGAGAGACTTCATGGGAATGTACATCATAAATGATTTTATATGCTGCCGTTGACCTGTAGACAATGACTACATGCTGCCCAGTTCCAACTCTGTTTTTTAAATCATATTCTGTTTCTTTCAATCTTTGTCAAGAGCTTGCTGTTTTTGATACTCAATCTCAGTGAAATTTCGTATGAAGGTATATACTTGGAATTTATGTGATCATTGGTATAATATTTTATAAGATTCAAGAAACTTACTTGGCAAAAAGAATGAAAGGAACTTATAGATACTCTAGAGTTGCAGTCTCAACTTAAGAATATCTGCTTAATGTTAATATCTACATGGTTTTAGCCTCATCACTAAATATGCAGAAAAATCAGATGTATCAAATGATATTTTTCTGCACTTGTAGCTGTCATAATACGCAGGTGGTGCTCAGACTCACAGGTGGTCGCCTAAAATCAGATTTTTCTAGAGAAAGAGAAGAGCTTTATCAAAACATCATGTATACATTTTAAATCAAAAATCAAAACAACCAAGCAATCAACAGCCAAGAGTTAAAAAAAAAAGGCAATCAACAAAGGGAAGAGAATAAGATCATTACAGCGAAACAATCAACAAGTCTTTCCATCAGCTCCTGCAGATTTCAAAGAGGTAGGCTCGTCAATGTTCTACGTCTTTAAAAGAGAAAAGTAATCTGGCAATATGATGTAGAAGAGTTTGTATTTTTCTAAAACTTAATTTGAAGAGTTGTGGGGTGTGTGGGGTGTGTGTATAGTTTGTATTTTTTAAGTTGGATGACCTTTTTTGTCTTTTTACACAATAATAAAACTTACAGCTTAATGATTTAAGTATTGGGGTGAACAAAGAGAAATTCGGGGTTTAAATAGAAAATCTCTTTTTTTAACGTAATTCACACGCCAACAGTATAAAATAAAAATAAAAATCAAATCAATTTATTGCGTTGAGGCCAGTGTGGCATCAACAATGACATAAGCTGCCCAAAGGGAGCAGCTCAGGCCATTTCTCCCCGTAAACTTGCCCGGGTTGG
This sequence comes from Prunus fruticosa, assembly GCA_018703695.1. Lineage (NCBI taxonomy): Eukaryota > Viridiplantae > Streptophyta > Magnoliopsida > Rosales > Rosaceae > Prunus > Prunus fruticosa. Next base: position 35,203,110 of record CM031918.1, read on the forward strand.
TGGGCTCCACGCCTTGCCCGGGCTTGTGCGTGCTGGAAATGTCCTCGCAGGGCCTACTCAGAAATTGTCAATGAGTGGTTGCAGACTTTTTCTTTCTTTTAGCTTGAAAACAATGCATCATTAAAGCCGCAAAACATCACTTTTAAGACTCATAAATTGTCAAACAACCATAACCATAGAATACAAATTCTCCAAATCCCCACAGTGAGAGGACCTCCTTATTTCAAAGCTTGCGATCAATTCGAAGCACTTTGCCCCTGCTGCCAGCAGAAGGAACCGCATTGAAAAAGTTGGAAAGATTTTTACGTCCTTTTCTTCTTCCAATTGTCGCAAATGGCTAGTCGCATACGGCATATGCGTCAGATTTGACAATATATCCATGCCTAATCTCAACATCAATTGATGTCCTATTCATTTTGCATGGCTCAACCCTCATAGAAAACCTTGAGGAATATATAGTATGAAAGAAAAAGAAGACATATTATGAGAACAAACTGTTATGTAAGGAAACACAACTGGAACAGTAAAATATAAAGTACAATCTAGTCTCTGGAAACTAGTTCCTCGGAAACATTAGCTTCTATATTTTCTTGAGTGTTCTTGTTCTACTTAGTGTGTTTGGTTAGTCTTTGGTTGTCTACAAGTCTTATTTGCATACTCCCTTTGCACACCTGTTCTGAGGGAGCATTAACTTTCTTTCATATAGCCATGGCCTTGCAGTTGTACCAATAAAATAGGATATGAAATCACATTCACATTAGAATCACCAAGATTTAATATCTCAAATAGCATTCGGATGGAACCTTACCGAAAGTTTAATTTCAAAGAATATTATTGTATTGTCCTCCTGTCAAATTAAGTTCGTTTCACTCAATTCTTTGCATCCATAAAAATATATTTGAACTGACTTGGATAGCCAAATGTGTCGGTTTTGCCAGGATAAAGAACAATACGTAGCGGAAGTTTGTATTTGTTGCTTGCTTTGCTTTCATAAGCCTGCAGGGCTGACCTGTGTCCATTTTTGTATTCAGTTGATTTGGTATTCATGATTTTTCAAAGCCACAACCTGTCGCTTTTGTTGCTTGCAAAAGCTAGCTTGCAAAAGCTAGCGTGAGGAAATCGTATCTGAAAAAGAAGACATAACTATAAGTGACACTGCTGCTCATCTATTCCGCTGCAATTCTGTTACCTATCTGCCATGACTGATTCTTCTACATCTGAGCTTCAGTCAGCTTCTGTTTCTCAAGTGCCACTACTTTTATGGTTCTGACAACCCCTTCTCTTCAGGGGGAGAGGAGGAGTGAAGAGAAGTTGTGTCTGCAATAATGGAAGTATTTGTGACGCTGCTAGTATTGTTGTTACCTCCTACTATATCCCTTGCTAGTGCCAGTTGCTGCCTTTTGTGTCCCTTTGCTATTAACAGTGTGGTTGCTCCTACCTGTTATGACTCTTGTTGGGGACAGTGTTGCTGGGGATTTGGTGTTGCCACCGACAGACCGAAATGATTAACTTCGATGTGGCCTTTGCTCCACGTGTGGCCCACCATGTAGTGGTCCCACGTGAGGGGGCATGTTGAAGTGGATCGACATTTTATTAAGAAGAAGCTCGATGCAGACATATTAATGAAGGAAGTCTCTTGTTAAGCTTTCCACAACTCTCTTGGCAAGTTGGGCATTGGTGATATCTATGCACCAACTTGAGGGGGAGTGTTAGCAATAGTCAATTAATGTGTTAATTATGTAGTCAATAAATGTGTTAATTATGTAGTCAATTAAGGTGTTAATTATGTAGTCAATTAATGTGTTAATTATGTAGTCAATTAATGTTTGGCACCTACAATATTTGGGGGGCTTGACTAGGTTGGTTGCCTAACTAGGTTGGTTGCCTAACTAGTTTGGTTGCCTAATTAGTTTGGTTGCCTAACTAGGTTGGTTGCCTAACTTGGGGGGCTTGACTAATGTCTTAGGAATTTGTATATATATGTGTTGATTGTAAGGAATGAAACATAAGTGAAAATCAGAAAATATTCTACAACTCTCATTCTCTCTACACTTTCCCCTCTCTACTCTCAATATTCTCTATGTTTTAGCATGAGATTTGGAGAAAGCAACACCGGTAATGACAATAAAGTTGCAGCACCCAAATAAAGTTGCATCTATCTCCCCCTCAAATCTGACACTGGTAGAGGGTCGAGATTTGGAAGAAGAGAAAATGAAATAATAGTAAAGAGACTCAAATATGGCAGTCTCGTGGCAGAAACAAATGCAAGGAAAGGTGGAATGGAGATGGGCATCCGACAACTGGAGAAAAGGAATAAAAGATGGAAAAGAGTATGTAACCCAAAAAGAAAGAAGTATTAAAAATGAATAAAGGTGGATGACGTGTATGCACACATAGAGAGAAAGGGATGAATATTGTATAGATAAGGTAGGAGATGTTGACAAATGTGAGGGGTGTTGAAAAGGAAGAGCCATATGGTGCAAAACAAGTCAATAAAATAAAAGGAAAAGGAAGCCAAGTTATTGGCGTGAAAGAGAAGAGGTAGCAAAGAAAAGATTTTCATATATATATATATATGGGTAGACAAAAAACTTTGATACCCACCAAAACATTAGGCACAAATGTGGTGTGCATGAGAACGAAGAGATGAGGAGAAAACACCTGTGGGTAACACCGAGAAACGTGAAAGGCAACAAGGGAGAAGAAATATACCAGACCAAAAATGGGATGGAAATAGAGTGGAAGAAATAATTTAAGGAAATAAAAGGGAATAAAGTAAGAAGTATGTGATAGGTGGTGAGAAAAGAAACCATAAATAAGAAAACACAAGATGTTGACGTGAGAGATGATGCAAACACCAGAGTGGCTGTGCAAAGGGAACAGCGGCAGTAGTGTAGCTCGGCATGACAGAGACAAGGCCGAGTAGGAAAAGGCTCAGCGAGCGGTGACGAGGCTCGCGGAGGAAAGGAAATGGCTCGGTGAGCGATGACGAGACTCACTGAGGAAAGAGATCATGGTGATCAAGAGACGTACTTCCCAAAGGAAACAAATTAGGCCATCATAGCCAAGGGACTTATTGCCCCTAAAAGAGAGGAAATTTAATAGAAATAAGGGAATTTACAGCAACATGAAAAAACGCCAACGACTCTCAATTTGATAGAGGATCTTAAACTCTAATACCATGCTAAAACATAGAGAATATTGAGAGTAGAGAGGGGAAAGTGTAGAGAGAATGAGAGTTGTAGAATATTTTCTGATTTTCACTTATGTTTCATTCCTTACAATCAACACATATATATACAAATTCCTAAGACATTAGTCAAGCCCCCCAAGTTAGGCAACCAAACTAATTAGGCAACCAAACTAGTTAGGCAACCAACCTAGTCAAGCCCCCCAAATATTGTAGGTGCCAAACATTAATTGACTACATAATTAACACATTAATTGACTACATAATTAACACCTTAATTGACTACATAATTAACACATTTATTGACTACATAATTAACACATTAATTGACTATTGCTAACAATAAGAACAAACTGTGCCTTATTACATCGAAACACAAAAGGTCTGGATGCTGTCTGCACTCCTAGGCAACTCTCTAACCTCTCTACTACTAATATGCAAATATGGTTCATGGGGAATTTGTGCTCTAAGGCTACTTGGGGGACTGGTTTGCCTTGGTCCTCTGTATTCTTGTTCACTTGCTGGTCTATTTGGAAATGGAGGAACCAATATATCTTCCTGACAAGAAGGAGTTGCCTCCTTATCCGCAAAGAATAATTGTCCATGCAATTAATGATTGGGTTGTTTCTTCCACTGTCCCGAGTGGAAAAAACCCAAAGTGTTGATTTCGCTTGCTTGGGAGCTGCCTCTCTTGGCCTCTTTAAACTGAACATTGATGGCTCTAGGAAAACTCTCCTGGAGCTGCTGGTCAGGAGGGGTCATCCGCGACTCTATGGGAGATTGGAAGGGTGGCTTCGCTGTGAACTTGGGCAATGGTCAGATTTTGGAAGCAGAAATTTGGGGATTATTCTTTGGTTTGAAGCTGGCTGTTGATAAAAGGCTCTCCCCTTTGATTGTTGAGATGGACTCTCCATCGCCGTCCACTTAATAAATAAGATTGCTGTTGATGAGCTGCATCCTCTTGCTGGCCTAATTACTAGCTGTAGAAACCTCATGAATATGTTGAATATCTGTGATGTCAATCATATTTATAGGGAGAAAAATCGCTTGGCGGACTGCCTGGCTAATTGGAGTTATAATATTGACCTGGGATTATGCTTATTTGATACTGTGCCTCCTTGGGCAGAAACTTTCCTGTTGGGTGATAGTGTAGGGGTTGCCCAACCCCGCTTAGTTTGCTTGTAGTTCTCTTTGTCAGGGGCGTTGCCCATCATCCTTTTACCAAAAAAAAAAAAAAAAAGGAGAGAGTTTTCCACGGATGCTATGGGATTCGAATATGAAATCTCTTATGTGCAAGTCAAGGAAATAAAAATACAATATTTTATTATGTGTTTCTGTTATCAATGTCTTGGATTCTTTTATCTGGATAAAAAAATTATTACTCTAAAAACTTGCATTTAAATATTTAATTAGAAATTATGGAATTACGTAGGCTATCTAAATTCAGGTCCGAAGAACAAAAAAAGAAACTAAAAGTTTCTAATGTATTAATTTTAAAATCGCTTGTTATACATTCCAAATTTTCAAAAAATTATCACTCGAAATTCACCTGTATCTCTTTGTTCATCAAATACTGAAACTTGTTGAAACAGAATGATTTGAATTTTTTTTTTTTACCTGTACAGAAGAGTGGAAGGGAAGGTCTGAAAGTAAATCCCGAAAGAAAAGTCTTCTTCATCCAACGACTGAAATATAGTCTTCTGAGGCAACCCTTCGACCAGCGTCTTAGTATCATTCCCCGTCAGCCCATGCGACGTTGCAGAGTGGATGTACTGCCGGTTTGGCTGCGTTGCAGCCGGAACCGAAGCAAACCACCGGTCACACACCGCAAACTCCTTCACTAGCTCCCTGTGAACGGCGACGTTTTCGGGCCTGAAACCGTTCATGACCGTCTCAGCAAGACCGGTCTGTGTCTTCTCTGCGTTTTGGGCGAAACCCTTCATTGTGGGAGCTAGGGTTTTGGTGGCGGAGGCCTCCGTCCATGGCTCGCCGAAGACTTGCTCGTAGACGGCTTGGATGGAGTGGCCCGGGTCCGGGTCCACGTAGGCGGAGTCGTCGCCGAAGAAGACTAGGGTGGAGTTCGGGTCGGAGGTGGAAATGGGGTTGGATTCGGATCCGGTGACGCCGTTGATCTCTGGGTTTAGGGACTTCATCCACCCTAGCATGTGGTCGAAGGAGCGGTTCTCTTGGACCAAAACGACCACCGTTTTGATGGGGCTGCTGCGGCTGCTGCTTGACTCTGTAACCATGGTGGTGGAGGCGGCGGCGGCGGCAATTAATGGTGTTTTGGTGGTGTCGGAATATGAGTATTGTGTAAATGTTATTCAGCTTACGTTTTGGATGTTGTGATAATGGGTATTTAGAGAGAGAGAGAGAAATGATATTGGAGAAAAAAACACGTGATTCATTTTAGGGGCTAATTGCAGTTTAATATTATTTGATTTACCTCATATAACACAATTATACCATGCTCTCAATATTTGGTCAAAAAAGTACTTAAACTATTCGTTAATTGATGACATGAGAATTATGGGATACTTCTTTTTAGTTATGTGGATGACAAATGTGTGTGGCGTAGATTTAAAAAATAAATTGTTTAAAAGATTAATAAATTTTGAGAATGTAATTTCAATATAAAACATAATATTAATTAAATAAATAACCATCTCTCCTACCGAAAACACTTGTTGCCCCTCTCCGAAAATGAGTTCAATTCTCTTGTGCCCAATTTGCATGTGCATTTAAGCGGTAGTGTAAATTTTCGTTGTTCTTCTAAAATGATTGTGCTAGTTCACAAAGGTACCATTACATTCTTGGTTTCAAGTATAAGAATAGTTTTCGGAAGGGCCTCTTGTAGTAGAATAAAGAATGGTGAAGGTTCAATATTGGTAATGGTTTGTGTGGGAGAAAATAATCGCACGTTAATGGTACGACGCCACATAGATTAAAGGGCAACCACAAGGACCAAATTGCACTTGATCAAGGGCGAGAGAAGATGTGAAACATCTTATCGCGCATTAATTATGGGCAGTTGGCATTACTGCTTAAGGCAAGGGCGGAACCAGGAATTTTTTAATAGGTGGGCTAGCTAAAGTTATTAGCTTAAAATCTAATGACAATTTTTTTTTGTACTTACATTTTCTATAGTCTTTCTAGAAATAAAAGTATACGTTAAATCATATAAATCATGCTAATTGTAAACACAAGAAGAAGAAAAAAAGAAATTAGAGCCATATTATTCACAAAATTGTGAATTTCATTTAGAAAAATACTTATCTTTTGGAGACAAATTAATATAAATTGTTTAAAATTGAATGCTGGACAAACTTTGATACCAAATACAAATATGGAACACCTCTAACTATGCCTATTGGTGTTGAAATTGTATATATTTTTCATTTATTTTTAGTTAAAATATTAGGCTATATGTATATTTAATTTGTTTTTTACCCAAACTTTCTGGGCTACAGCCAAGGGCAGCCCTTGCCTTGGTTCCGCCCATGGCTTAAGGAATTCCTCAGCCAGGGTGTTTGAGGATATCATGCTCACCTACTTTAGGTAAGTACCTTACACGTCCACATCAACGAATTGTCACTCCTCCAATAAACGTCGAATACATAGCCTCTCACGGCCATAAACCAACCTCCAAAAGCTGAATATAAACCAACCTTCGCCTTTCGGAGAAAGTAACTATTCATTGATCTAAGAAACCCTATTTTTCTCTCTGTATGGTCAAACTAATTTAGGCATCAGAGGCTCTTTGGCTCACACCACACTAGTGTGTTCAAAGACTAGCTATCCATGTCGAGCGGCCCAACCCATTTAGAGTCAGCCCATTTAATAACCGGGATGTGTCAGGCCCGCCTATTTAGGAAAATCATCAATCTTCACCCAAGCCCACAACCCGAACTCATATGGGCTCGGGCTGTGCTCATGTCAGGCCACTAAACGGGCCGTTATGTGCCTACGCCAAATTTGACTTATGTATTGCATTTTTTTTTTTGCAACTTCATTTAAATATTTTGTACAATTATGGATATACGAATAAGATTTATTATTTGTTATAAATAAAAAATAAATCAAAGAAAGAGGCCAATAAATTTATTTAAAGTACATTTAAATAGAAAATTGCTAAATTATTGTTTGGGTTTTAAAAATTGAAATTTGAAAAATAAAATCATTATTTTATATATAAAGGAAACATTAATTTTTAATATATATATATTATTAGATAAAAGAAATAGACTTGAATTTAAGATATATATGTAATAATATTATGTATTATTTTTCTCAAAAACAAGTATAATTTAATAAATAGGCTTTAAACAAACCAGCCTATTGGATTTCGGACCGACACAACCCGTGACAAACCGCGGGCCAGCCTGGGCATTTGGACTTAATTACCACGTCCTCACACTGCCCAAAGATACGAGTCGTGCCGTGTCGGGCCTTACTTAAGCAAGCCGTGCTCATGTGTTCGGGCTGATCTTGTCCATTTGACACCTCTACTAGATAAGTCCATAGTAATATTTTTTCCCTCATTTGTATATGACTCTCTTTCAAAGGTGTCTAGCCTCTATGATTTTGAAGTTACACAAAGAGGAATTGAACTCTTGGCCTTCTTCTCATTTTCCTTTTCAATTACACAAAGGTGCTTTTTCAGTTCCCACAAGCAATGAAGGAAACAAGAGTCACATGACCATTGGTATCCCTAGCTGAGAGCATCTCCAGCAGACTCCCTATCCTCTCATCCCTAGCTACTTTGGCTAAAAAGAAGGAAAATCCTCCTTTCAGCAGACTCCCTACTTGACTCTCTATTTTGGAGAACCAACTTTTGGCTCTCTACATCTAGCAAGTAGGAGAGAGAAATGGAGGCACACCAAATTGAAGAGAAAAAGAGAGAGAGAAAAAAAGTGTTGCTAAACGAACCCTAAAATTAACTAAGTATACCCTAATATTTTAATCAAAATGTAAAATTAACTAAATACACCCTACTTTACTACCAAAATACCCTTGATACACCCTAATAAACTATATCACACAATACCTATTTGATATTCATGTTTTAGTTCAACAGTTTAATTAGCCAAGTGGTGTTTTCTTTCACTCCACGACACTGCAATAGAGTTGCACATGAGGTGGCAGCCTATGTTTCTAGGATGGGTGGTAATCATGTCTGGGATCAAGCAGGTCCAGCATGGGTCCTTAATATTTGGCTAGTGATGTAAACGATCTTATTCATCTTTAATAAATTTCCCTGATATTTTGACCCCAAAAAGGGATGTACTAGTAGAGTTACAATCGTCAGGAAGCTCACAATCATCCCTCCTAGAAGAAAGCCCTATCGACAACCCCCAATTCACCCAAACTTCCTTGGGTCTACTTGCTTTTTCTGGGGTCACAAGCCTATTTCATTCTCCACAGGTTTCCCAACATGGTTCTTTCGCTTCCTCAGTACCTGAAATTTTGTTGAACACTAACAAGTCTCATAATGGTTGGAATCAGAGAAGCATTTTTCTTGCTTAGGCCTTTCATTAGGGTTGAATATGGTGAGTAGGGTGTACTTATTAAAATTACATTTGTTTCACAATTCAATATATCTTTTTTGATAATTTTATTTTAGGGTAAATTAGTAATTTAATAAATACTTTGGTAATAATATTAGAGAAAAGAAATAGACTTGAATTTAAGATATATATGTAATAATATTATGTATTATTTTTCTCAAAAACAAGTATAATTTAATAAATAGGCTTTAAACAAGCCACCCTATTGGATTTCAGATCGACACAACCCGTGACAAATCGTGGGCCAGCCTGGCTATTTGGACTTAATTACCACGTCCTCGCACTGCCCAAAGATATGGGTCGTGCCGTGTCGGGCCTTACTTAAGCACGCCGTGCTCGTGTGTTCGAGCCAATCCTGTCCATTTGACACCTCTACTAGACAAGTCCATGGTAATATTTTTTCCCTCATTTGTATATGACTCTTTTTCAAAGGTGTCTAGCCTCTATGATTTTGAAGTTACACAAAGAGGAATTGAACTCTCGGCCTTCTTCACATTTTCCTTTTCAGTTACACAAAGGTGCTTTTTCAGTTCCCACAAGCAATGAAGGAAACAAGAGTCACATGACCATTGGTATCCCTAGCTAAGAGCATCTCCAGCAGACTTTCTATCCTCTCATCTCTAGCTACTTTGGTTAAAAAGAAGGAAAATCCTCCTTCCAGCAAACTCCCTACTTGACTCTCTATTTTGGAGAATCAACTTTTGGCTCTCTACATCTAGCAAGGAGGAGAGAGAAATGGAGGCACGCCAAATTGAAGAGAAAGAGAGAGAGAGAAAAAAAAAAAAGGGAATAGAGATAGAGACATTTGGGAGGTTGGTGGGGTTGGGTTTCTACTTTTCTTTTTAATATATTTGATTTGCAAGAGAAAGAGGGAGAAAGAGAAAGAGAAAATAATAATAAAATATTTCAGATTAGCCAAAATAGAGAACATTGCTGAAGAAAACACCTTTTAAGTGGTTTGCTATAATAGTTTTTTAGCTATTTTAGCTAGAATTTGGCTATAATTTGGAGACTCTCCTGAAGATACTTTAAGTCCATGGAAATATTTATTCCCTCATTTGCATATGACACACTTTTTCAAAAGCACGTAGCCCGTATGATTTTGAAGTTACATTGAACTCTTGGCCTTCTTCACACTTTCCTTTTTAGTTACTAGGTGCTTTTTAAGTAATTTCATCATTGTTAAAGCTTGGATTCTCTGGTTGTGTACTAGAATCGATGATAGACAATGATGATATTTACCATATTTCATAGTAGGCCATCGTCTTGAGATGTGATTGAGAGAGAAAAATTATGGTTTAACAACTATATCTTATTGAGAAATGCTAGCTACTTTTCCTCTTGACTTTCCCTTTTTGTCTTTTTCTTTCATTTTGTGTCACGTGTATTCTACTTACGCATAAATTTATGTATTTAGTGCAAAATACTAAGGTCATGTTTGGTATTCTATTTGAATCCAAAATTTTAACTTCAAAACAGAATATGACTCCAAAATCCAAAAATTATGTTTGGTAGGTCAAGTTTTAAAAATCCAAACTAAAAAAATAGCTCAAAAATATCCAAATACTTGAAAATAGAAAAAAATATATATTTGTTAGAATTTTTTTCTAGTAACAGCGTTTAAGTTGCATACCAAACAAGTTTTTGAATCTTAAAATATGAATTTTCAGAGACAACGAGGTCTAGCCCAATGGAAAATGACCTTGGTTTTCAGACTAGTAGTCTCAGGTTCAAACCCCCTAATACTTTGCTTGTAAAGTTAATAAAGAAGTTTTAAACACATTAAACACATAAATTTATGTGTAAATAAAATACACATGATACAAAATGAATTAGAAAAACAAGAGGGGAAAATAGCAAACTTTCATCCATTTGATTTTGAACGAGAGGCTAGAAATAAAAAGCACGAAAAAACAAGTCCCATCTCATTAGCAAAGTTCATTTGTTCCTATGATTTGTGTAGATTTGAATGGTTATATGTGACCGTTCAAAAATACCATTGATTGGTTTTTTAAACACCATGATTAGCATAGGCCAAAACATTATAAAACATAAATAGCCAAATTCAAATGAACTTTATGATTTGGACTACCATCACTACACATTAGGGGTGGGCATCGGGACCGGAAAACCGAACACCGAACCGAACCGGTGAAAAAAAACCGGAAAAAAAACCGGTTGACCAAAAAAGTCAACAAACCGACCGACCGGACCGACCGAACCGGTTCCAACCGGTTCCAGTTCCGGTTTTACACTACACCGCACCGGACCGGACCGGAACCGGTCATATTTTTTTATTTTTTTTTTATTTTTTTTATTTTTTATTTACAAATTTTTAAAATATAATCTCATATTTTAAATGTTATAATCACTATAGTTCAACTTCAAAAAATTTCTAAATGTATGAATTGGATTATTTGTTAATTTTTAAGCCAAAAAAATAAGTTATTTATTATAAATTTTTAATTAAAAAAATAAAAAAAAAAAATTTTTTTTAAAAAAATAAAAAAATAATTAAAAAATAAAAAATTAATAAACCGGTTCAAAACCGGAACCGGTCAGAACCGGACCGGAACCGGTCAGAACCGAACCGGCCGGTTTTTGAATTTTTTTTTACTTAAACCGGACCGAACCGGACCGGTTAAATAGTACCGATTTCGGTTCCGGTTTAAGGTTAAAGGGACCGAACCGACCGCGCCCACCCCTACTACACATAAATCGATCATTAGTGCAAACAAAAAGTTGTTAATCACATAAAAAGAAAAAGGGACAACTTACTTTTTATTTAATTAAAAAGGACAACTTACATTTTTCTGCCTCTATCGACCGAAAAAGAAACGCGTCCATATACAACGTTTTTTTCTTTAGGAATTTACAGTCAAATGAAGAGACATGAAAGAAAAGACAATTTACAACACAAAGCAAATAAATACCCGCAACATAGTTGTCTTGTACTTTCGTTTTATTTATCAATAAAAATTACTTATTTTAAAAAATAAAATAAAATAATGACCCGTAACGTTGTTGGTCTAAATGATTTTTCATGAATGATTGGGATGTAAAACCCAAGAAATTTAGGTGCTCCAAACAAATTGAGACATCAGTTATCACAAACCAAACAAGAAAATATCCTTTGAGCAAACGACTTGTGCGATGGTGGTGAAGGGGAGGTTTCACAGACGACAATCACAGATTCATCTGCCCCACTTTCCCTGGCTTTCTCACATGCATCTGAAAATTTCTCAAATGCTGCTTCCACATATTTGAGAGATTCTACAACAGATATGTTCTCCACCAATTTGTTTGGATATATATCCTTTCTATGGTCCCCGTTCAAAGCCGCTGCCAATTGCACTAGTTCTTCTTGAAAATCACTTAATTTGGCCCCCTCTATAGATGCAGTCTCTCGTAGTTTCATAGGTTCACCCAAAGTGACTGCAATTAATTAATCAACAAATCAAACACTGTATATGATATCCATAATCCAATATTGACTTTCCGGACAATACAAAACGTTTTCTTCCTCGTTTAATCTTTGCTCTATTATACCATGCGGAGTGTACTATGAAGATTATATATTTATGTATCACATTGCATACGACCGCTTTAAGTGGAGCACACTCATACAATGAGTCTCACTTTTATTAAAAGACGGGTACATAAATGTGATCTCTCTAACATTTTCATGTAATATGCATGCTACCCACCAACAATCACTCTACACATTGTAATTGACATGCACCCGTCATATAAGCATATTATAATGGTTGCAACAATCAACTTATATAATGATGAAAAATGTTCCTTTGTCAAACAATGCAGCAAGTGACACGACAGAGATTATTATGTACACATAGGTAAGATGGTCGGCAAGGCTCACCTGGACAATCCGTTCTTGGGCTAGTTCTGCTCAGGACACCCTCAAAGGTTCCCGCCCAAGCATCACGCTTTGTCAAGAACTCTTTGAGATTGAAAATCTTCTTAACTGTTGCTGGGATTGAGGAGTGCTCGAACTCTGATGAGGGATACGGCCCTGAAGGCCCATGCAACACTGCATTTTTAATTATTACAAAAGATTAATTCGTGCAAGTTGTTCCCACTTGTAATAATTTTAGTAACTAAGACCTATCTAATCAACAGTATAATTAGTAAATATTTTCTTTTTTGGCTAAGAAACATAATTAGTATAGATAAGTTTATTGTTTGCGTTACCTATTCCGCGTTCAATCCACGGAGATATTAAGATGGCTGGAACCCGAACACCGAGACGATCAAATTTAAAGTTGTATGGCTCGGACCAAGCAATATCATCCGGACTGGGAACATCCGTCATAGGTGTTGGAACATGATCATAGAAACCGCCGTGCTCGTCGTATATTATTACAAACAACATTTCATTCCATTGGGGGCTTGCTCTTAGTGCTTCATACACTTCTTTTATAAACTTCTGGCCTTCGGAGACGTCGTGGGATGGGTGATCATCATTCGCAGGAAATGATAAGACATCAAAGAACCTTTGCTCCACAACCACATAGTTTGGTAACTTTCCCTCCTCGCAATGTTTCTTGAATTGCAGATCAAATGCATGGAAATTCTTAATGTACTTCAATTTTCTCAGGCTCCTGTCATGAGTGGTGTGTACTTCTTTTGTGAATATTAAAGTATATAAAAATGTTATCCTTTAAGCTCAACCAAAGCACTGATTAGCTAGGTTGACACCACAACTAATACGACAAGAGAAAAGGTAATGTGTCATCAAATATACCGTTGAATTTCCGTTTAATTATTCTTAGTTATGGCTTCCAACTAATGACAAGATAAACCACTGGCTAGGAAGAAAATAAACAAAACCAATTTGGGTAGGAAGGAGGACAAATTTGGGATTTTGAATAGCAAAATGATAAACTATTTAAATTGTTTTTAATACCTGTAGAGAAGGGTGGAAGGAAACGACTGAAAGTAAATCCCAAAAGATAAGTCTTCTTCATCCAACGACTGAAATATTGTCTTCTGAGGCAACCCTTCGACCAGCTTCTGCGTGTCGTTGCTCGTCAGCCCATGAGACGTCGCCGAGTGCACGAACTGCCGGTTCGGCTGCGTCGAAGAAGGAATCGAAGCGAACCACCGGTCACATACCGCAAACTCCCTAACCAGCTCCGCTGAAACGGGGACGTTTTCCGGCTTAAAACCTTTCATCACCGTCTCAGCAAGACCAGTCTGTGTCTTTTCAGCGTTTTGGGCAAAACCGTTCATTTTCGGAGGTAGCTTTTTGGAAGCGGAGGCATCCGTCCACGGCTCGCCGAACACTTGCTCGTAGATGGCTTGGATGGAGTGGCCCGGGTTTGGGTCAACGTAGGCGGCGCTGTCGCCGAAGAAGACTTGGGTGGAGTTCGGGTCGGAGGTGGAAATGAGGTTGGATTCGGATCCGGTGACGCCGTTAATCTCTGGGTTTAGGGACTTCATCCACCCCAGCATGTGGTCGAAGGAACGGTTCTCTTGCACCAAAACGACCACCGTTTTGATGGGGCTGCTGCTGCTGCTGCTGCTGCTTGACTCTGAAGTCATTTTTGGTGGTGGTTTGGGGATTCTGAAAGTTGTGTAAAATGTTATTGAGCTGGTCGACGTTGTGTGTGTGGCTATATATGGTTATTGAGAGAGAGAGAGAGAGAGATGATGTTGAACAAGGTAATTTGGTTGGACTTTGGAGAAGAAGATTGGACATTATGAGGAAAATATATAATTGATTTTCTATTTTGCTAAAAAGGGTAGAGTTCCACAATAGTAGTATTCTATTATTGCAGAATTCTTTTATCTGCTTGTAATAGTTTGTCTGGTTGTTCACTTTCTCAGAGTACTTTTTTTTTTGGAATAAAAGCAATACTCTAATCTCTTTAAATTAATCTAATCTCCTTTGCCCTTATTCGAATTTAGACTTCTTGTATTAGCTTTTTCGGGCATGAAACTGTTCATGACCGTCTCAGCAAGACCAGTCTGTGTCTTCTCTGCGTTTTGGGCGAAACCCTTCATTGTGGGAGCTAGGGTTTTGGTGGCGGAGGCCTCCGTCCATGGCTCGCCGAAGACTTGCTCGTAGACGGCTTGTATGGAGTGGCCCGGGTCTAGGTCCATGTAGGCGGAGTTGTCACCGAAGAAGACTAGGGTGGAGTTCGGGTCGGAGGTGGAAATGGTTATATATGACCGTTCAAAAATACCATTGATTGTTTTTTAAACACCATGATTAGCGGAGGCCAAAACATTATAAAACATAAAAAGCCAAATTCAAATGAACTTTATGATTTGGACTATCATCAATACACATAAATCGATCATTAGTGCAAACAAAAAGTTGTTAATCACATAAAAAGAAAAGGGGACAACTTACTTTTTATTTAATTAAAAAGGACAACTCACTTTTTTCAGCCTCTATCGACCGAAAAAGAAACGTGTCCATATACAATGTATTTTTCTTTAGGAATTTACAGTCCAATGAAGAGACATATGAAAAGAGAATTTACAACATAAGTAAATAATGAACCACAACAGTTGTCTTGGATTTTTGTTTTATTTATCAATAAAAATTACTTATTTAAAAAATAAAATAAAATAAAATAATGACCCGTAACGTTGTTGGTCTAATTGATTTTTTCATGAATGATTGGGATGTAAAACCCAAGAAATTTAGGTGCTCCAAACAAATTGAGTCATCAGTTATCACAAACCAAACAAGAAAATATCCTTTGAGCAAAAGACTTGTGATATGTTGGTGAAGGGGAGGTTTCACAGACGACAATCTCAGATTCATCTGCCCCACTTTCCCTGGCTTTATCACATGCATCTGAAAATTTCTCAAATGCTGCTTCCACATATTTGAGAGCTTCTTCAACAGATATGTTCTCCACCAATTTGTTTGGATATATATCCTTTCTATGGTCCCCGTTCAAAGCCGCTGCCAATTGCACTAGTTCTTCTTGAAAATCACTTAATTTGGCCCCCTCTTTAGATGCAGTCTCTCGTAGTTTCACAGGTTCACCCAAAGTGACTGCAATTAATTAATCAACAAATCAAACACTGTATATGATATCCATAATCCAATATTGACTTTCCGGACAATACGAAACATTTTCTTCCTCGTTTATTCTTTGCTCTATTATACAATGCGGAGTATACTATGAAGATTATATTTATGTATCACATTGCGTACGACCGTTTTCAGTGGAGCACACCCATACAATGAGTCTCACTTTTATTAGAAAACGGGTACATAAATGTGATCTCTCTAACATTTTCATGTAATATGCATGCTACCACCAACAATCACTCTACACATTGTAAGATGACATGCACGGGTCATATAAGCATATTATAATGGTTGCAACCAGGGACGTACCCACTAGCATGCTAACCTGGGCTAAAGCCCAAGCAACTTGTTTTTTTTTTAGACTAAATTAATACTCTAGCATAGGTCATCCAGATTACCTTATTTCCATTTTCAACATTTAAGTAAATGTCTTTGTCCTTTTACTTTCATTTATTTTTATATTACTCAATTTACTTAAGTTTACAATGTAAATAAGGAAGTACCCCCCATTTGGATTCAAATAAAAATACTAGAAAATCAAATTCCCACCAAATCAAAATATGAAAAATCGGTTTTAGTGCAAAATACGATTTAGGCTAAAAATGATGGCTCATTAAGTCAATGTATACTTCATACTAAAATCCCATAAAATCAAGTTGTCTTATTTGATGCGTAAGGAATAAAAGCCGCCAAAAATTATCTTGAGAAAATGATTATTCTGAAAAACTATTTTTCATACTTAGTCAATATTACACCTCCGCTAAAAAAATTCCGGGTCCGCCAGTGCCCACAGTTATTAACTTATCCCGCTCCTGTGCCCATCTATTCCAAAATCACTACACTAGGCAGAGACATTCCCTCTCTCCTTTACCAAAAAAAAAGAATAAGAAAGAATTTCCCTCTATCTCTTGCGCAGTAGCAGACCATCCGCTAGCAACTAACTCCTGCTCTTTGACAAAAAGGAAAATTATGCATGTTAAAACAAACTAAGGTAATCTTCCATTCGTCATCTTCTTTTCTTTTGAAATTTTGGGGATTATTTAGGGTTTATGAAGTATCAATGTAATTTTAGGGCTCATTATGTCCCCCTTTGTATTTTTTTATTATCAATGAAATTTACTCGTACTGTTGAGTTTTCAATAGGTACGTAAGGTAAATTTAGCCCACGCCATTTTGAAATCCTTAGTCCGTCCCTGGTTGCAACAATCAACTTATATAATGATGAAAAATGTTCCCTTGTCAAATGATACAGCAACTTAAAATATGTATGTTGTTAAATTGTGAATCTGACTCATAAATCAGGTCGATTTGTACTAGAATGTCACGTTCATATTCAATTTGGTAGTATGAGTCAGTTGGCAAGTGACACGACAGAGATATTATTATGTACACATAGGTAAGATGGTCGGCAAGGCTCACCTGGACAATCCGTTCTTGGGCTAGTTCTGCTCAGGACACCCTCAAAGGTTCCCGCCCAAGCATCACGCTTTGTCAAGAACTCTTTGAGATTGAAAATCTTCTTAACTGTTGCTGGGATTGAGGAGTGCTCGAACTCTGATGAGGGATACGGCCCTGAAGGCCCATGCAACACTGCATTTTTAATTATTACAAAAGATTAATTCGTGCAAGTTGTTCCCACTTGTGATAATTTTAGTAACTAAGACCTATCTAATCAACAGTATTATTAGTAAATATTTTTCTTTTTTTGCTAAGAAACATAATTAGTATAGATAAGTTTATTGTTTGAGTTACCTATTCTGCGTTTTATCCACGGAGATATTAAAATGGCTGGAACCCGAACACCGAGACGATCGAATTTAAAGTTATATGGTTCGGGACCAACGATATCATCCGGACTAGGAACATCCGTCACAGGTGTTGGAACATGATCATAGAAACCGCCATGCTCGTCGTATATTATTACAAACAACATTTCATTCCATTGGGGGCTTGCTCTTAGTGCTTCATACACTTCTTTTATAAACTTCTGGCCTTCGGAGACGTCGTGGGATGGGTGATCATCATTCGCAGGAAATGATAAGACATCAAAGAACCTTTGCTCCACAACCACATAGTTAGGTAACTTTCCCTCCTCGCAATGTTTCTTGAATTGCAGATCAAATCCATGGAAATTCTTGATGTACTTCAATTTTCTTAGGCTCCTGTCATGAGTGGTGTGTACTTCTTTTGTGAATAACAAAGTATATAAAAATGTTATCCTTTAAGCTCAACCAAAGCATTGATTAGCTAGGTTGACACCACAACTAATACGACAAGAGAAAAGGTAATGTGTCATCAAATACCATTGAATTTCCATTTGATTATTCTTAGTTATGGCTTCCAACTAATGACAAGATAAACCACTGGCTAGGAAGAAAAGAAACAAAGCCAATTTGGGTAGGAAGGAGGACAAATTTGGGATTTTGAATAGAAAATTAATGGTCAGGCATGCTAATCAATTAGGTATGGTATCCACGTGGCATGCTGGGATTAGGGATCAGAGTTGACCAATTATTTGAATAAAAACAGTAATCAATATCCACAGGCATGACAGTATGCAATTTGAAGGTCTAACAATTCACTCTCTCTTTGATTTTTTTTTTTGGTACGGAATTGAAAATTAGGTATTAATGGCGGCTATATAATTAGTTTCGCCAAGATAGAACAAAAACTAATCATCGAAATTTAGGTGAGTCTCTTAGCGATATGCTCTGGCGGACTCCAAAGTTCCAACCTGACGTCTTAGAAACGATGCTAATTGGCCACTTGAATAATCATTAGAAACCTCTTCCCTCTAACTTTTAAAAGCACCATAAGCAATCAAATTGTAAAGGATAACACTTATAAATTATTTGTTAATCGGAGTCTTAGATTCTTTTCAGAAAGAGGGAAATGCTGTGGTACATATTAATCAACAAACATATCTAATAAATGGTTGAGATTAAAAATCCTTAACCAATCGTAAAACAGGAGAAGTTGCCAAAAAAAAACTAGAAATTGCATGTAAATTTGATGAAAAATGACGGGAAACATTGAAAGAAAAATTCACTCGATTGGAGGTCAAGCACTACTTGAAGGCCCCGAGTATTATTCAAGCCGATTCGTGCATTTTCAATGGGATATATTTCTGAATAACTAATAAAAAAGAAGATAGAACTCTTTATTGTGTTTAGAGAATGACTAGTATTCCTCAATGAGGTTTAGTCTAGTGGAAAAGGGTCTTGATTTACAAATTCAGAGGTCTCATATTGAACCCCATGATATCTTGGATGTGTGTTTGAAAAAACTCCCTCCCATAAAAAAAAGGCTTATTATCACAAAAGGTCCCTAAGATTTACGAAACTATCAGATTGTATCTTTAATGTTTTTTTGTGTCACTCGTGGTCCTTAAAGTTAATATGTGTGATCACAAATGGTCCATGCCGTTAGGTTTCCAAAAAACTCCGTTAGTTTGTTGATGTGGCATATATATATATCACAAAATATCCCTGAGGTTTACACACCTATCACAAATGGTCCCTGTGAAATTTTTTAATTTTTAAATTTAAAATTCATAAAATTTTGTTTTTCTTTTTTATATTATTTAAAAATATATATTGTATTTTAAATACATATGACACTATATTTTTGAAGATGTGGGCTCCACATATATGCCACACCAACAAACTAATGAAGTTTTTATAAAAAATAATTTAAAATTCATAAAATTTAAAAATGAAAAAATCATTTATATAAAGATTTTAACCTTGAGGACCATTTATAAACCCTAAACCCTTGGTTTTTTTCATTTTAAAATTTTATGAATGTTAAATTATTTTTAAAAAATTCCATTAGTTTGTTGATGTGGCATATATGTGGAGTCCACATCTAAAATAATATAATGTCATGTGTATTTAAAATACAATATATATTTTAAATTTAAAAAATTAAAAAAATTTGCAGGGACCATTTGTGATAGTTGTGTAAACCTATGTTTTGTGATATATATATATATGCCACATCAACAAACTAACGGAGTTTTTTGCGGAAAACGGGCGGAGACCATTTGTGATCACATATACTAACCTTGAGGACCACCAATGACACAAAAAAAGCATTAAGAATGCAATCTGATAGTTTTGTAAACCTTAGGAACCTTTTGTAATAATAAGCCTAAAAAAAACAATTAGTTACCTAAAGTTTTTTTAAAACGACCACTCTAATATATTCTAAATAAGCATACATTTGTGTATTAAATAAAAACAACTTATATTCTTGTTGGTTAAAAGTAAAACTAGAAGGGTGATGCTATGCATGAGATTAAAAAAAAATTATTATAAAAAGAAGCATGTAACAAGAAGTGCCAAAGTGAAAAGTATACTTGAAGTTCTTCCCAAAGTATTAGATTAATTCTTTTTCGGCAGAAAAAAAAAGTAATTAAAGTAAAATGATAAACTATTTAAATTGTTTTTATTACCTGTAGAGAAGGGTGGAAGGTAACGACTGAAAGTAAATCCCAAAAGATAAGTCTTCTTCATCCAACGACTGAAATATTGTCTTCTGAGGCAACCCTTCGACCAGCTTCTGCGTGTCGTTGCTCGTCAGCCCATGAGATGTCGCCGAGTGCACGAACTGCCGGTTCGGCTGCGTCGAAGCAGGAATCGAAGCGAACCACCGGTCACATACCGCAAACTCCCTCACCAGCTCCGCTGAAACGGGGACGTTTTCCGGCTTAAAACCACTCATCACCGTCTCAGCAAGACCAGTCTGTGTCTTTTCAGCGTTTTGGGCAAAACCGTTCATTTTCGGAGGTAGCTTTTTGGAAGCGGAGGCCTCCGTCCACGGCTCGCCGAACACTTGCTCGTAGATGGCTTGGATGGAGTGGCCCGGGTCTGGGTCGACGTAGGCGGCGCTGTCGTCGAAGAAGACTTGGGTGGAGTTCGAGTCGGAGGTGGAAATGAGGTTGGATTCGGATCCGGTGACGCCGTTAATCTCTGGGTTTAGGGACTTCATCCACCCCAGCATGTGGTCGAAGGAGCGGTTCTCTTGCACCAAAACGACCACCGTTTTGATGGGACTGCTGCTGCTGCCGCTGCTTGACTCTGAAGCCATTTTTGGTGGTGGTTTGGTGGTTTGAGGATTCTGAAAGTTGTGTAAAATGTTGTTGAGCTGGTCGACGTTGTGTGTGTGGCTATGTATGGTTATTGAGAGAGAGAGAGAGGGAGAGAGAGAGAGAGAGAGAGAGAGAGAGATGATGTTGAACAAGTTAATTTGGTTAGACTTTGGAGAAGAAGATTGGACATTATGAGGAAAAGATATGATTGATTTTCTATTTTGCTAAAAAGGACAGAGTTCCGCAAGAGTAGTATTCTATTATTGTAGAATTCTTTTATCTGGTTGTTCACTTTCTTAGAGTACATTTTTTTTTGGAATAAAAGTTATACTCTAATCTACTTTAAATTAATCTAATCCCATTTGCTCCTAATCCGAGTTCAGACTTCTTGTATTAGCTTTTTCATATCAATAATATTCTGTCGCTTATCATAAAAAAAATTAATTAATCTAATCGATCTTTACGAGAAGAGGGGACTGAACTTAGGTGCAAGCAGATGGACTCACTATCCAGAGAATAAAAATGATCTTAACAAGTAGGGGTGGACGCTGTTCGAATTGGATCGATTTCACCTTAAAATCACGATTGGAATTACAATATAAAGGTTTATTTCGGTTCGGTTTTTGACAAAATCCATGAAGAAAACCAAACCAAACCAATTTAAGACAATTTGATTCTTTTTAGTTCAGTTGGTTTGGGTCTAAGCCAATTCTCTTTCCTTTTGCATTTTTTCAACCTTATTAGCCAAATTACAACCAACAAATTCTCAACTTGCTCCATACTTAAATCATTTTCTAGAGTATGAAACCATCATAAAGTTCAACATGCCATAAAACTTGAAATTTCAATAACTAATATAGCTCAATTCAAATATCCATATGTAGTTATTATCGGCCGATTTCATCGGTTCAGCGGGATTAACAAGATACTGTTGGAATTTTCTTTTCATGAAATATAAGGTATAATTTTCATTATCATTAATTAGAACTGGAAGCCCGTCTCTCTTTCTTTGGTTGCCCATGGGAATGGGAAACCCACCCTCTCTTTCCTATGCATGTTTGCAAATCAAACATGATAAATGACTTGTTTTGGTCGGAATAAATGAATTAATTTCATACTCATACCAAAAGAATCATTCCTTTGAACAAAGGCTAACCTAAGATAAACTTACTTCTACTATCAATAACAGAACCATTATATGCTAGCAAGCGTATTGGTATGTAACTGTAAACGAGCAAATTTCTTATAGTGATGTCAAGAATCATATATTGTAAAGATAATTTCTAAATATTTGAGTCTTCCCCTCAATTGAATAATTATTCTTAATAAAGAGGAAAATATATGATTGATTTTCTATTTTGCGAAAAAGGGTAGAGTTTCACAAGAGTAGTATTCTATTATTGTAGAATTCTTTTAACTGGTTGTAATAAGAAGTTTATCTGGGTGTTCACCTTCTTACTCTTTTTTTTGTTGGAATAAAAGCGATAGTCTATTCTACTTTAAATTAATTTAATATATGAGAAGAGGGACTCGAACTTAAATGCAAAGAGATAGACTAAGAATAAAATTGGTGTTAACAAGATACTGTTGGAATTTTCTTTTCATAAGTGAAGTATAAGGTATAATTGTCATTGTCATTACAACATGAGCCCATCTCTTTCTCTGGATGCCCATGGGAATGGAAAACCACCCTCTCTTTCCCACACATGTTTGCAATTATCAAACATGATAATTGACTTTTTTTGGTCGGAATAAATGAATTAATTTCATACTCATACCAAAAGTATCATTCTTGTGAACAAATTCTAACCTAAGATAAACTTGCTTCTACCATCAATAATAACGGAACCATTATGTGCTAGCAAGAGTATTGCTACCACTCTCGTTCTCTTGAGTTTTTATGGTAGTAAGCATCACCAGTACATCGGTATTTAACTGTAAAGATAAGCATATTAAGCAGAAGATATTTTATTTTAATATAATTTAAATTACGTGGGAGACTCGGATTCATAATGATGACCATGTTTGCAGATAATTTATAAATATTAGAGTCTTCCCTCAATTGAATAATTATTCTAATAAAGAGGGGACCACATAAAAAGCTTGATGACTTGCAATGCGATCTCAAAGTACGTGATGAGCACGTGAAGCAGAAGCCCACAAGGCACCACAAAAAGAAATTATTTTATAGGCTGCCAAAAGTATATAGTTTTCTTTTTCTTTTCCGTGGTCAACTGTGTATGGATAATTGTAGTAGGGTATGAAATTTGGGTTTACCAAGTTATGCTAACGAACAAAGAATATGCTATGCGTGTAAATTGGCACACGGAGTTGCAATGACGAAAGCAATTTCGAGGTCAACAAGAAACGAAATTCTGTTCAACTCATCAGTATTTTTAATGATTTTCACATTGAAAGTTAAAAGACTCGTCTAGTAAACATTTCGTTTTTAATTCTCAATTTTTTTTGTAATTACCCTTAAAAATGGTGGAAGAAAGATTATGGGAAAGATGCGGAAGAAATGTACACCAAGCGATGTGGGACTGTGACACCATTCTTGGTAGTCACAATCCATCATCTTTAGAGGCCCGATGTCCTAGTTGGCACGTTTCCGATTGAGTCCAACTCTTCCCACAATAGAATTATTAATTATATTCAAGTAGAAGTTGTTTGCATTTACGACTCGGAAAACAAGGGATTTCTAAAGTGCCACGTCATCCCTTCGGACGAAAATTTTAATCAACTTGCTAACATATTTTAGTTAGTATAGGATTTCTCAAGGGTAAAATTGAACATGCAAAGTTGAGTAATGGCACAAGTTGGGTGAAAATGACTCTCAGGGGCAAAGTATAGAATTCAGTTCAGAAACGTCTTTCAGTTAGTTTCAAAGTCTTTGAACATTAAAATTCGAATTAGTCAGGATATACTTATCTAAACCCTAAAGTTAAACTAATTCTCCACGATTAAGATTTTCTCAAGCCTGAAAAACAAATGTTCAACAAAAGAGTTGCTACCAAAACTAAGATTTAGGTGAGAAAAGAGAACTGCGTTTTATTGAATGAAGTGCGCAGAAATTACTTTATCTAGATCATCTAGACATGGTTTATCAAGCATCTTAGATGTAAAGATTTGCGAGCACATAATCTAAAGCAAGACAAAAGCTAACAATTCGGTTTACACCTTTTATAATTTTGGTGTCAAAAGTAAATTACAGATTTGGTACAAACATTATACATACTTGGATCTTTACAAGTCCCAAATCCATTGCGTCGCAGGTAACTTCATCCTCAAAAAAGAACCATCACTGAGCCCAACACATATTCTACTTCACATCCATTACAATAATAAATACTAACACAATTTTCATTCGAAGATAGAATTTTATTAATCTGGTCAAAATCTTCAATTTCCAAACCCGATATCCAAGATTCAACGTTACTTCAAAGATTGATATTCTAACTAACACTAGTAGATCTTCAGTTTATGTAATTCAAACAAGGATGTAAACTCGAATGAAACCCAATTCCACCCTCGTCCAAATGACAATAACAATTAACTCATTTGTTTATACAAAGAAATCACGGTCGAACCGTACAAAAACCAACCAACATGTAATTGAAGTAACCGAATGCTTCACCTGGTCTAATGGCTCCTGATCTGAACCAAGTCTTCTTCAAACTCAAGAAAAGAGCGTAACCCATTATATCACATATGCTACTGCTACTGGTACCTTCAACTACTCAAAGATCGTGGTCCCAAAGATTAAAAGAGTAAAACAGAGGTTGATAGATGCCTTCGCACCATTGCCGCAGCCTAGGGAGGTCTACTCTCTGTGGAGAGTGAAGTCTGTGAAAGATAGAGAGGCTGCGGCTGACGGAGTACTACTTATAGTGGTTCCTCTGAAACCCTATTTAGGGTTATGGGCTGCTGAGGTCTATTTTGGGCTATAATATTGGCTATGCCGGGCCTATTAAGTCGGTTTCAAGAACAATATTGTTTGTAGAAAAAGGGCTAGGCTCTTGAGTTCGAATTACAAAGGTCTCCAGTTTCGATTTTTTTTATTTATTTCCTTTTAAACTGAAATTCTTTTGCTCCATCTCCATCCAAATTTGGATAGAAATTGCATTGTAACAAAAGATAAAAACAATAGGAATTGCACTTATTGTTGGAATTTTAAAAGATTTTAAAATTTTAACCGTTTTATTTATTTAATTATTTTTCTGTTTTATTTTATTTATTGTTGGGGGTTATAAATATTTAATATTCAGGTTTTATTTCTGGTTGGTGAATACCTTAATTTTTTGGTTGGTGAACTTTTATGGTTGGTAAAGGTTACATGTTTTGGATGCCTATAAAAGGTCACTCCTCCTTCACATTTGAGACAACCACAATACACCATCAGAATATCACATACCACAATCACCACCACAAACCAATTCTCTCATTTTCTACTTTTATATATATTCTCTACTTTATATTATTATTTTGGCAATGGTTCTGTGACTTGGATACCCATATCCGTCTATGAACGTGCTCATAGCGGATCTTGAGTTTGTGTACAAGGGGTCGTATCTTGGAGTCTTGTAGACGTCGTAGGACCATACACGTAGGGAGGCTACAAAGGCTTTAGGACGGCGTCTTTGACGTGCTTCACCGTACCAAACTCACCTTCTTACTTATTATTTATTTTCCTTCTACTTACCTATTATTTTGTTTTCTTCAATTTCATTATACCTTAAAAGCTTTCTTATTTATTTATTATAACATTATTTATAATATAATGTTTTGTGTTTGGCTTTACGGAAAAGGAAAACTATATTTTGTATATTTTTTATAACAATCTAAAGCCTTTGTATGTTAAAATCATTTTCTTTCCGTACTGCTATAGGTTCTTTGTAGTTTACAATTGTTGCAATTCCATATCTATATTTATAATATATATGTAAGCTCTACAGGTTAATTTTACAAAATATTTATTAAGTGTGTTTGGTAAAAGGCGTGCTGGTTTGAAAATATTGGTGTGATGATTTGAATTTATTGTTTGAACAACCAAATATGTTCTCAACCTTTTGCTCAAAGACCTGTTTATCCATAAGTTTCAAAGTTCTATCAAAATATATTTTTATTAGTTTGTTGGTCAAACATAATTATTGGTTTGTATAATTTTGAAGAAAAATTGTTTGTTTTGTTGCATCTTTGTCATGCTATATATATTGCACAGTTCGTTTTGTATACTTGAAACTTTGCACAGTTCGTTTTGTTGTTTGGGTTTCGGCCTTTTCAAAATAAAAAATTTAAAAACGCTTTTGGCCGATTTATATCATATGATGCTATATATTTTGAATTATTGAAATTGTGACTCTTATGATTATGCTATTATTCCTCTAAATTTTTATTCAGACATTATTCCTCTGTATAAATTTTAGTTATATATTTAATTTGTGATTTACAGTTGTAAGTTATTCAAAGAACACTTGTATTTTGAAATTGAGAGTTTGCCTTGATGAAATTTAAGAGCCTATTAATATATTTTCTTTAATTAATAATTTACATTACACTGACCATTCATTTGGATTGACTAATTGATATTTTGCAAAGTTCTGCAACTTATTTTATTAATTTGTCTAATTAATGACCTTATTTCAATAGCGTTGGTATATTAATATTGTCATCATATTATTGCTAATTTTGGATATCAATTATCTTTGGTTTTGGAAAATGGATCAAATTACGTTATGTGTGGTGTCTTTCGAGTATTTTATATAAATATACATATATATTGCACTAACGATTGTGTTCAAGGTTTATCTTATTTATGGGAATAGAGATTTACGTGATTTTCAAGCATGATGGAATTGAGATATTGGGGGTCGAGTATCATATACCTCCAGATAAGTTATACTAATTAATTCTCTATCTTATGCAATTGTGAGCATTGCTACAATGAATGTGGTACAATTTATTTTGGACGTACGTTAGCTTTTGAGATCCATTGTTGATACTGACTTTAATTAGAAGCTCTGCAACGGCCATTTCATTGATATAATTGTTTTGTACTTTGGTATTGCTTTAAATCATTATTTTAGTTGCCGTTAATTTCCTATTATGGCTTCATTTCAATAGGTCGTTCAAATATGGGAATTTCTTAATGTGGTGATTATTTTGATTTGTTGAAAGTTGATTGCAAATTTTTTTTTTTACTGAAGCAATCAAAGTATTTTTTCTTTTTTCTCCCAAACCGTGTAATATTCTAAGGAAATTCTTCATTCAACAAAATCTAATTGTTTCTGGTGAAGGAATTAATTGGATATTAATGGCGCTTCTCCATTACTTTTGTAAACGTATAATTATACAATATTTCAGTGAGTATAGCATGCCTTCTTTATTTTGTCGAATTGAAAAGGCGT
The DNA here is from genome assembly GCA_018703695.1 of Prunus fruticosa. Classification (NCBI taxonomy): domain Eukaryota; kingdom Viridiplantae; phylum Streptophyta; class Magnoliopsida; order Rosales; family Rosaceae; genus Prunus; species Prunus fruticosa. Next base: position 35,230,441 of record CM031918.1, read on the forward strand.
GCATGCATAATTAAATTTTTCCTAAATTCTTTTATTTCTTAATTATTATATTAATTCTTTAGTATTCAAGTGCGTCAGTTTTGGTATTAATTGTTTGAATATAAAAACTAATATTGCATCAGTTTTAGTATTCAATTGTTATATTGATTCTTTATTTCATTTATAGCTATTAATTTTTGTGAAAGCTAGCAGAGAGTTTATGTGATATTATTGCAAGTTTTATTGAGCCTAATTATTCTTTATTTTGCCGGCTGTCATTGCTTTAAATTTGGGAGAAAAGCGAACAATTTATTTTATAGTATAAATGCATTAGTTTAATATACCTTGGTCTAATTTGGGAGGCAATCCACTACTATTTAAAGCTTTAGCTAGTTGGCTGGTACATTAGAATTAGAACTTTTATATTTATGGAGAAATTAAATTTGATTCTTCTATTTTGTGCATATGCGTATATGTTTCAAAATTTCATTACTTATTTTATGTTGAGATTAATTTCCCGGATATAAAGTATTCTAATATGCTATAATTGGCTTTGGACGTTAGTTTTTTTTGGTTCGAAAATTGGTTAATTGATATGAACTTATTTAGAAGTTTTGCATTGCACATTCAATTACGAGATAATTTTATTTACTGCAGCTTTAATTTCAAAACTTTAGTGCCGCAATTGCATATTATTAATTTTATGACGTTTAGAGATTTATGTCTGGCAACAGTTGTTGATATTGTTGGGTGTTTATTGCATTTAACATTACTAAATATTTATGCAATTTAATTACATCTTTGTTTTAATGCCTTGGATTCATTTTAAAGTTGCCAACGCCTATATATTTCGATTGTGCAATCCTTCATATTAGTTACTTGAGTTAATCTTGATACAAATATATTGAGTGAACTAATGTTCTTTTGATTGTGAAGTCTTGACAGCTGCCACATTGAGTTAAGTGCCATGAAGTGCACATTGTGAAATCCTCATGAGAAAACTGAAATGAAATAATAAATTATATGACTGTAAGTGGCTTTAATTTTGAGTTTTGGAGTAAGGCTTTCAAACCCTACTTTTTTTTAGGCAATTTTTTTTCATTTATTTTTGTGAGGCTTTCGGTGGTTTCACTATTATATTTACATTAACTATCAATATGATTATGAGTTAGCATATCTTATGAATTTAAAATTAAATATAAATTTAGTACAATCTTCATATATTTTGAAAATTCCTTTAAATTTGTGGGGGTTGAGTTTTCCTTAACTATGTAGGTATTTGTTGGAATTTTTGTGGGTATTTCAAATACAAAATTAATATCAATACTTCCTTTTTTTTCTTTTTTTCTTTTTTTTTTAATTTAATTTTTAGATTTTGAGTGGTTTTAATTACCTCTTTAAAACTAAAGTTATGTTGTATACTTATTATAAAGTTTTGCATTCTTAATTAATTTTAAACAGTTTAGACAATTTGTGGAAGTTGAATTTTCCTAAATGGGAACTTTAATGCTGTAATTTATTTGTTAACATTATGCAATTTTGCTTTTATGCTGAAAAATATTAGGTTCATTTATGTACAGTTTCCTTCTCTCTTTCCCATAATTTTGTGTGTTTTCAATTTCTTTATACTCTCATGGGAAAGATTCACTATATTCATTTAATGACATAATAATTTTCATATTTCCTTGGCGAACATATTGTGTCATGTGTGAAATTTGTTTCATTATGAAATGTTATTATGAGACTAATTTGTCTTAAATTTTGATATGAAAATGTGTGCAACTAATGATGATTGTGGTATAAAATTTTGGCAGAGACTTCTTATTGTCTTATAGGTTCCTATTGAGAATCAAGAAGATACAATTTCAACCTGGTTATGCGATCATGATTTCAGCCACTTTGAGTGCACAAAAGGGAGTAAGAGTATCCTGAAATACTCAGTGTTTATAGTTAAATTTATTTAAAGAATTAATTGTTATATTGTTGTTCATAAGTGGTAGCAGGTGTACTCAAAGTTTCATGGACTTGAGAGGTACTCTTGATCATAAGATTTAATGTATGATGTTTTTTGTTATACTTAAATGTATACCAATCCGTATCTAATTTCCGATTATACTGAGGTGAAATCCACTAATCATTTGTGTGCAAGATTGTGTAGGAAATATTTCCAATAACATGCAGGTTTAGAGCGCACTAAAACGGAGAATAAAGATATGATCTACATTATATATGCCTTGTGAAGGCTGGTCTTGATATGCATGCCTCGTGGAGGAGGCTATTAATGCAAAATGTCGAGGGGGATGTGCTTAAGCCCATAAGGGAGTCACCTAGGGAGGTAACCCAACTTCTGTGATTGGCGATCCCATGAAGGAAGTTCAATGTGGTAGAAACAATCCATATTGCGTGACTCGTATAGCACTCATAAAATTATGAAGATATCCTTGAGATATTCTTCTGCTCATCCCTAAGGCAAAAGTGTTATTTTATGTGACGTTAGGAAGGGATTTATCCCTGAATGAGTTTCGAGGCGGGCAAACTCCCGCAGGGTGCAGGTCACATGTACTCTTGGAGAACTCACCTAAGTGAGAGACGTCGTGAGGCCGCGACTATGAGAATTGGGCTATGCTCTAGTAACTCTCATGAGAATCAAGATGAGCGCATGGCCATAAATAGCGCTACCCCGCATCCAAGTCTCAACTAATACTATGTGTGGGATATGTTGAAGTTTGGTCAAAGGTGCCGAGTTCAATACCTGTGTACGCTCAGGTTCCTCAAATGGAGACTATCATCACTAAGTGAAGGTTCAAGCCCGGAAGGCACCTACACCTATTACATAGTATTATATTGCCATATATATTATATATTTTTCACTGGTTTTTGTCACGGTAAAATTTTGAAAATCTTGTGGGGGATTGTTTGAATTTTAAAAGATTTTAAAAATTTAACCGTTTTATTTATTTAATTATTTTTCTGTTTTATTTTATTTATTGTTGGGGGTTATAAATATTTAATATTCAGGTTTTATTTCTGGTTGGTGAATACCTTAATTTTTTGGTTGGTGAACTTTTATGGTTGGTAAAGGTTACATGTTTTGGATGCCTATAAAAGGTCACTCCTCCTTCACATTTGAGACAACCACAATACACCATCAGAATATCACATACCACAATCACCACCACAAACCAATTCTCTCATTTTCTACTTTTATATATATTCTCTACTTTATATTATTATTTTGGCAATGGTTCTGTGACTTGGATACCCATATCCGTCTATGAACGTGCTCATAGCGGATCTTGAGTTTGTGTACAAGGGGTCGTATCTTGGAGTCTTGTAGACCGTCAGGACCTGCACGTAGGGAGGCTACAAAGGCTTTAGGACAGCGTCTTTGACGTGCTTCACCGTACCAAACTCACCTTCTTACTTATTATTTATTTTCCTTCTACTTACCTATTATTTTGTTTTCTTCAATTTCATTATACCTTAAAAGCTTTCTTATTTATTTATTATAACATTATTTATAATATAATATTTTATATTTGGCTTTACGGAAAAGGAAAACTATATTTTGTATATTTTTTATAACACTTATATGGTGATTGCGTTTCTTTGAGTGTCCAAATTATGGATTTCATCAATGTCTATAAAATTGTTTTTCTTTTTTCAGTCAAAGGGGAGAAGACCATAAGTCGAACTCACACTTGCTAAAGACCAACGTACTCTATTTGAAGGATGAATGTAATTGCCGGGACTCAAACTCAATAAACTTGGTGGATTTGGAGTAACCCCAATACTTAACTTGTTGAATTATCCATTGGTTAGTGCGTGCCATCAAAACTCAATTTTTACAATGAATGTCTCCAGCAGATCATTAGGTTGCATATAAATTGCCACTTTCTTTTTTAACTTGCCATATATGAAATAATTGAATTGGTTTGTCTATTTGTTTCCTGTGTGAGTAATTTTTGCAATTGCATGTTAAATGATGATTATTTTTAGTATAAATTTTGTTTTATGGCATATGTGATATTTTAGTATAAATTTGTGTGTTAAAGAAGCCCTGTTTAGCACAGGTCTTCTAAAATCTTAGAAACAGCCCTAAGACTACTCTACTATTAGAAGTTATAAACTTGCTCAACTCTTGATTTTCTGAATATTAACAAATTTTGGGGTCAATTTGTATTCAGAAGAAAAATGGCTTCCCAAGTAAGTGAAAAATAATTAACGACCATATACCAATACATCTAGAGCAGCGGCCGAGGTTGTTTACAAATTACATGTGATCTCTTTAATCTACGTACATTACTTCACTTCCAACCAAAAAAAAAATTATACATTACTTCACTGGTCAATGATTTTGCTTTTCTTTTTGGTTGAAACAGTAAGATTCATTGATTAACAGAACAAAACACAAGATACAAACAAGAACACAGTCTCAAAAAAGGTTATTGCAATACAAAAAATCTAAAGAACATGAAAAACTAGGCAAATATATATAGGGCTGAAAAATGTGGGGCCATGTCCGGTCGTTCGGCTTCTAATTTCATGAAGCTTATTAAAGAAAATACAAATATATATATAGTCCCCTTCTATTGAGGGACGCCCTTTAGGGTACCCTACAATTTTTTTCTCAATGATCCAAACCATCTATTTTTTAGGTCTTCATTCATAGATCATCCTTACAAAAAATTAGACAAATCGGAAACTGTTTCGATATCCAATTGTGTCATACAAAATCAATGAACAATGGTGCATCAAGAATGTACTCAAATTTCAATAACACAATTGAGTGGTCAAATGATATCGGATTCAAGTGATTTTTTGTAGAGATGATCTTTGAATGAGTATCTACAAAATAGACGGTTTGGATTAGTGAAATACAATCCGTGTGGAGCCTACAAGGGGTGTCCCTCAAATAAGCTTATTTGAGGGATCCCTCAATGGAAGCTCTCTGTATATATATATATATATATATATATATATATATATATATATATATATATATATATATATATATATATAGTAAGGTTTATGCAAAGATGTTCCTACATTATTTTTAATTGAATTAAAAAAAAAACTACTTGTTTGTTCATACATATAGATATTTAAAGAGATTGATAAATTATTTGAAAAAATCAAGGACAGATGCCCAGTCCATATCAGTTGTTTAGAGTCTGATGTATCATGTTGTTTCCAATGTATTTCCATTTTGTATTCTTTCACACTTTAATATAATATTTAGAGTTTAAATGCTTCATTTCCTTCAACTTTAATTCTATGGTTTCAATTTAACCCATTGCTGAATCTTATCAAAATAGAAATTAACCCCAAAAAAAAAAAAAAAAAAAAAACAGTGATGAATACGATTGTGTGGTTGTTGGTGATTCACAACTGTGCTCTTACTCAAAGCTTCACGCATTGCTTAAGGCACCACTTACTCTTTGAATGTGACTTGATCTGTTATTGTCAAAATTGGTTGGAAATTTAAGCTCCACTACCTCCCAAGATGGTGGGCCAATTTAAGGTCACTCACCAAGCCTTCAGTTCTTAGGAGCTTAGGTTTTGGGTTATATCTCCAGCACTTGCCCCAAATGTCACCCTCCAAACCACTTTCTAGATCATCTAAGACACAAATCTCATCTTAAATTTTGGTCAAATTATAAGTTAGGGTCATGCATTAGAAACTCAAAACTTAAACTTAACATTTACCCCAAACTCAAACCCATATTAATCATGTGTTGGTTTTGTTTTGGACAAAGTTAGGAAGGGGGAGGAGGGGGATTTTCACACGCATTAAGGTACTATGGGAGTTCCTAACTTGAGGCCACAGATTTACAAATCAATATCATTTTTCACTGAGTCAGACCTCGTTGACTATTAATTATGTGCATTGGAGCAACAACAACAAAAATTATAAATCTTAAGCCCCATCAGTTTTGGACCCAAATATGAGAATATGGATACGGGATTTGAGCTGCCCTAATAATATAGCACCAATTTGGAGTAATTTCCCAGAATTTTCTACTTTTTGGACTTTTCTAACAGTGTGTAGCTAGCACAGAACAAAAAAGATTCCTGAACAAAGGCAATTAATAATAATATGGGGAAAATTCTTATTCCCACAAGCACTTGTGTTGTACCTTCCTCTAATATTCTCAGTTTTTCACTATTAAGTACTAATTGTGCAGAGGGGGCACATTATTTTTAGGAGATGCAAAGCAAATTATAATTGGAGTGGAGACTAGCAATTCTGGTAATTTTTTTCATGAAACCTTTCTTTATTTATGAATAATTTTATTCAACCACACCGGTTCATGAAATTTGAACTCAAGACCTCCTCAAACAAACAAATTATAGACTAAATAGCACTAGACCAAGCGCTTATGCACATAACCATATAGGATTTGGAAGTCAATTAGTCTCATATTTGTATGCAGGGTCTCTCTTTTTGTGTATAAAATATGGTACAAAGACAAAAGAAGAATAAATTGTGGTTTTACAGATTAATTTTGGAAAGGGGAAACAAATGGTTTTAATTAGGAGTTATAGAATTCTTTTCCTTTCCTTACCTTGTGAACACAAATCTCCCTGTTGAAGTTGATCTCTTCACCACAAGAGGACCCTTCACCAAGCTGAAAACTCCACTTTTATGGTTGTTGAATTTGGAATTCTGTTCCTCAGCTACTCTATTGGAGGATCCAATTCCCATGGAAAATTTGGACATTTTCCATCTGGTTCTCCAAGTCCTCATCATCTTCACTGTCATGTAAATGCAACACATCAGAAATGGAAACACAATTCAAAGAAGCTGATCTCCTCAATTGCTGGATCCCATCTTGTCCAATCTCACAACTGTTCACTGTATTCTCCAAGTGAGCCCTTTCTCTAACAATATCTTGAGTTGTAGTCTTTGGAACAACATGATCATTTGCAAGACTTACAACCTCTTCCAAATCTTGGACAACCAAAACACTTGCATGGCTTCTGTGCTGGTATTCTGAAGCAGTCATATTTTGCTCCTGCTGTGGATTCTCTTGAACTGGAGACAGCACTTGTTGATGATGATGGGGCACCAAAGCTGTGGCAGGAGCAGCAATATTGGACCGGCACAGCGGGCAACTAGAGTGAGATTTGAGCCAAGTATCAATGCAAGGAACATGGAAAGCATGGCTGCACTTTGGCAATAACCTCAGGCTCTCATTTTCTTCAAACTCACTTAGGCAAACAGAGCAGTCTGTGCCTTCTACAAGGCTGTCACCTCTCTTATACTTGTGAACTTTGATTGACTTGATCAGGGACTCATCAAGGCCAGTTGTTGAGCCTTGCCATGATTCACTAACTTGGTTTGGATTCGAATTCTCCATGTCTATGTCTCGACCGCCATCGTTGTCTCTTCGCCAGCAATATTTCGATATGATGGTGTAGTAAGTGACTAAAATGAAAGCACTTGCAAAGATGCCAATGACTGCTATAATGAGAGGAGAGAAATCTGTAGCAGAGTCTTTGCTGTCATCAGCTTTTGCAAAATAAAAAGGAGGAGGAGGGCCAAGGATGTAGCAACAGTAGATGCTGCAAATTCCTTGAGAACAATCTTTGTAAGTGTCATATGGTGCCCAAGGATTTTTTGTAATTACCTTTAAAAATGGTGGAAGAAAGATGAAAGATGTGGAAGAAGTGTACACCAAGCGATGTGGGACTGTGACACCATTCTTGTTAGTCACAATCCACCACTCTTGGAGGCCGATGTCCTAGTTGGTACATTTTTTGTTAGTTCCAATTGTTCCCACAACAGAATTATTAATTATATACAAAATGAAAACTTAAAACACTTTCAAGTAGGAAATTTTTGTTTTCATATCTCTAGCCTCCATCCTATCACCCTTCCTCCACTATCCTTTCATCCCTCGTTTTGTGTTTCCCCCTATCTCTAACCAAAAAACTGTAAATTGGTCGATCTTAAGTTTTTTTTTCCCTTATTATTCAAAAGAGCTAATCTAATGGTTTAGACATGGTCACATGGAGGCACCTCCTCAAGCTAACCCGCCTTAATTAAACTAAGTGTATTTGCATTAGGAACTTGCAAATCCATGAGACTTAATGTACGATATTCCAATTTACTTGTTTGGTCACCCTATTCAACATAATATGATTTTTTTTTTTTAAACATGTAGACCGTCTTTTGTCCGACATGTACACCGCAATGTTGTTCGCATTTACGACTTCGCAACTCAAGATCTTGGCGCTGTTGTTATAGGAGGTGATCGCGGTGAGCTTCCGGGTGTGGAAGGGATGTGGGAGCAGGGGCGGACGCACAGAGGGACAAATGGGGTCAGGCGACCCCATGGCAACTGGAAAATGTAGTGGAGAAGGACTGGTGCGACCCCATGGCTGACTGGTGTGCGACCCCATGGCGCACACCAAGTGCTCGACGAAATGCCCAGCAGAGGAAAGAAGAAGAAGCTTGCAGCCCCTATCTACCTGATTCTAATTCCCGCAGCAGCAGCATTTCAGTTCATGTGGAGAAGAAGATATTCAAACTGCGAGGGAGAAGAAAGAGGGAGGAAGAAGAGAGAGAGAGAGAGGGAGGAAGAAGACTGGGATTGAGATGGAGAAGAAAGAGGGATTTCGACCAAAAAATAAGGAGAAGAAAGAAGGTACTGCAAACACAAATAATAATAAAAAAGGAAGAGATCTGTTAGGGTTTTTTTAAAATATTTTTATAATTATGTTGGATAGACCTATAAATACTAAAAGTATACAAAAATAGAGTAAGGATATCACTTACCACAGTGGCCTTTGAATTGATAAAAACTTTATGGTCAATAGTTCAACACCCATTGTGCTCTTTTTGTTGTAATATTCTAGATATTTTATTATTTTGGTTATTTTTTAGTGTGTGTATTTATTATTTGGGTTGGTTTTATTATTTTGATGAAATTTATGGTTCTTTTTGTTGTAATATTCTAGATATTTTATTATTTTGGTTATTTTTTGGTGTGTGTATTTATTATTTGGGTTGGTTTTATTATTTTGATGAAATTTATGGTTTACATAATATATATATATGGGTTTGATTTATTGAATGATGTTTTTGTTAATTGGAATAAATTTGGTGTGTTTTATAATTTTTCTAGCATTGTTTTTTTCTTAAAAAAAAATTTAGAACTTTAACACTGTGACTCCATGGATAACAATCCTGGATCCGCCACTGTGTGGGAGAGTGGCTGGCCATATCTTAAATGTAAAGATTTGCAAGCACATAATCTAAAGCAAGATCCAAGCAAACTTCGGTGTACACCTTTTATTATTTGTGTCAAAAATAAATTACAGATTTCATCTAAATACAATTTGATTTATGTAATTTGAAGGATAGCTATTGAATGAAACCCAAGTCCACCTGGTTCAAATAAACCAGCGAACATATGGTAAATTTTCAATTTATGTAATTTGAACAAGGATATCTACTTGAATGAAACCCAAATCCACCCTAGTTCAAATGACAATAATAATTAACTCATTTGTTTATAAAGAAATCACGGTCGAACCGTACAAGGACCAGTAATTGAAGTAACCGAATGCTTCACCTGGTCTAATGGCTCCTGATATGAACCAAGTCTTCTTCAAACTCAAGAAAAGAGCGTAACCCATTAGATCATATATGCTACTGCTACTGGTACCTCCAACCATCGTGATCTCAAAGATTAAAAGTGTCAAAAAGAGGTTGATAGATTTACCCGTGGAGCAGAAGAACTGTTACTCATAATATGATGCCTTCGCAACAGTGCCGCAGCCTAGGGAGGTCTACTCTCTGCGGAGAGTGAAGTCTGTGAAAGATGGAGAGGCTACGGATAACTATTTATAGTGGTTCCTCTGAAACCCTATTTAGGGTTATGGGCTTCTGAGGTCTATTTTGGGCTATAATATTGGCTATGCCGGGCCTATTGAGTCGGTTTCTTAAACATAATTGTTTTGTCGAAAAAGGGCTAGGCTCTTGAGTTCGAATTAAAAAGGTTCAAGAGGACATAAGATCTCTAGTTTCGAATTGTTTTTTATGTTACTTAGGCGAATTATGAATTTTATCAATGTCTATAAATTGATTTTCATTTTTGCAATTTAAGGGAAAGAAGAACGAAATTCAAACTCACACTGGCTAAAGACCAACATATTCTATTTGAAGGATGCACATGCAATGCCAGGACTCAAACTCTAATAAACTTGGTGGATTAGGAGTAACCCCAATTCTCAACTTGTTGAATTATCCATTGGTCAGTGATAGCGCCGTCAAAACTCAATTTTTACAATGGGTGTCTCCAGCAGATCATTAGGTTGCATATAAATTGCCACTTTCTTTTTTAACTTGCCATATATGAAATAATTTAATTGGTTTGTCTATTTGTTTCATTTGTGAGTGATTTTGGAATTTCATGTTAAATGATGATGATTTTTAGTATAACATTTGTTTATGGCATAAAAGGTATTTTAGTATTAAAATTTGTGTGTCCCGGTCTAGCACAGATCCTCTAAAATCTTAGAAACGGCCTAAGATTACTACTCTACTACTATTAGAAGTTATAAACTTGCTGACCTCCTGATTTTCTAAACATTAACAAATTTTGGGGTCAATTTGTATTTAGAAGAAAAATGGCTAGATGTGGGCGTTATGCCTCCTTGTGGGCTAAATGCCTTTATGTGGGCTAAATGCTTCTTTGTTGGCTCTTGACGTTTTAGGTTTTGGCTCAGGAACATGATCTTCATGCTAAATTGTACTGGTTTTAGCTAAATTTGTTCATGTTTGTTGTCTGTTGGCTTTCTGGCCGGTGCTTTTGCTCGGCTTTATCTGTACTGTTCTCTATCCATTTTTAGGGTTTGCACTTTGCAATGAATTGCAACTTCGAGAAAAAATGGCTTCCCAAGTAAGTAGTGCAAAAGGAGGAAAAGAAAAACACTCAACAGTCGAAGTCAATGGAGCATCCTTGTAAAGTTATGAATACATAACGCCTCTCACATGCATGTGAAAAATAATTAATGACCATTTACCAATATATCTATAGCAGCGGCCGAGGTTGTTTACATGTGATCTTTAATCTACATTACTTCACTTCCAACCAATAAAAAAAATATCTACATTACTTCACTGGTCAATATTTTTTTTTCTTTTTGGTTGAAACAGTAAGATTCATTGATAAACAGAACAAAAATACAAGATACAAACAGGAAGAACACAGTCTCCAAAGAGGTTATTGCAATACAGAAAATCTAAAAAACATGAACAACTAGGCAAATATATATAGGGCTGAAAAATGCAGGGCCATGTCCCGTTGTCAGCTTCTAATTTCATGAAGCTTAAAGAAAATACAAAATTTAAAATATATATATATAGTAAGGTTTATGCAAAGATGTTCCTACATTATTTTTAATTGAATTATAAAAAAAATCTACTTGTTTGTTCATGCATATAGATATTTAAGGAGATTGATAAATTGTGGTGATTTGGGCTAGTAGTTTTAGTATGGCTTTTGTTCGCGTTAGTTTTGCTTTTTGCATTTTAGTTTGTTGCACTCTTGAAATTGGTATTTTAAATGTCTTGTTGCGACGTCTTTGATTGTACTTTTGAAGTTTATCTAATGAAGTTTATATTTTATTATTTTAAAAAATAGAAGAAAAAAAGAGAGATTGATAAATTATTTGAAAAAGAGCAAGGACAGATGCCTTATCTATATTAGTTGTTCAGAGTCTGAGGTATCATTTTGTTCCCAATGTATTTCCATTTTGTATTCTTTCACACTTTAATATAATATTTAGAATATAGATGCTTCATTTCCTTCAACTTTAATTCTATGGTTTCAATTTAACCCATTGCTGAATCTTATCAAAATAGAAATTAACCACACAAAAAAAAAAACAGTGATGAATACGATTGTGTGGTTGTTGGCGTGATTCACAAGTTCACAACTGTGCTCCTACTCAAACCTTCACGCAATGCTTAAGGCACCACTTACTCTTTGAATGTGACTTGATCTGTTATTGTCAAAATTGGTTGGAAATTTCAGCTCCACTACCTCCCAAAATGGTGGGCCAATTTAAGGTCACCCACCAAGCCTTCAGTTCTAAGGAGCTTAGGTTTTGGGTTATATCTCTAGCACTTGCCCCAAATGTCACCCTCCAAATCACTTTCTAGATCATCTTAAATCTCATCTTAAATTTTGGGTCAAATTATAAGTTAGAGTCATGCATTAGAAACTCAAAACTAAAACTTAACATTTACCCCAAACTCAAGCCCATATATATTAATCATGTGCTTATTTTTTGTTTGAACAAAATTAGGAAGGGGTAGGAGGGCGATTTTCACACATACTACCAAAGTGTTAAGGGAGTTTCGAACTTGAGACCACATGTCTACAAGTTAATATCATTTTCCATTGAGTTAGACCCCGTTGACTATTAATGATGTGCATTGGAGAAAAGAAAAATTATAAATCTTAAGCCCCACCAGTTTTGAACCCAAATATTGAGCTGGCCTAATAATATAGTACCAATTTGGAATAATTTCCCAGAATTTTCTACTTTTTGGACTTTTCTAACAGTGTGTAGCTAGCACAGAATAAAAAAGATTCCTAAACAAAAGCAATGAATCATATGGGAACAATTCTTATTCCCACAAGCACTTGTGTTGTACCTTCTTCTAATATTCTCAGTTTTTCACTATTAAGTACTAATTGTGCAGAGGGGAGCACATTATTTTTAGGAGATGCAAAGCAAATTATAATTGGAGTGGAGACTAGCAATTCTGGTAAAAAAAAATTCATGAAAGCTTTCTTTATACTTTTTAAAGTAAAATATCCACGTAGGAGTTGATGAATAATTTTATTCAACCACGTTGGTTCATGAGATTTGAACTCAAGACCTCCTCAAACAAACAAATTAGAGACTAAATAGCACTAGACCAAGCGCTTATGGACATAACCATATAGGATTTGAAAGTCGATTAATCTCATATTTGTATGCAGGGTCTCTCTTTTTGTGTATAAAAATATGGTACAAAGACAAGAGAAGAATAAATTGTGGTTTTACAGATTAAGTTTGGAAAGGGGAAACAAATGGTTTTAATTGGGAGTTATAGAATTCTTTTCCTTTCCATACCTTGTGAACACAAATCTCCCTGTTAAAGTTGATCTCTTCACCACAAGAGGACCCTTCACCAAGCTGAAAACTCCACTTCTATGGTTGTCGGATTTGGAATTCTGTTCCTCAACTACTCTATTTGAGGATCCAATTCCCATGGAAAATTGGACATTTTCCATCTGGTTCTCCAAGTCCTCATCATCTTCACTGTCATGTAAATGCAACACATCAGAAATGGAAACACAATTCAAAGAAGCTGATCTCCTCAATTGCTGGATCCCATCTTGTTCAATCTCACAGCTGTTCACTGTATTCTCCAAGTGAGCCCTTTCTCTAACAATATCTTGAGTTGTGGTCTTTGGAACAACATGATCATTTGCAAGACTTACAACCTCTTCCAAATCTTGGACAACCAAAACACTTGCATGGCTTCTGTGCTGGTATTCTGAAGCAGTCACATTTTGCTCCTGCTGTGGATTCTCTTGAACTGGAGACATCACTTGTTGATGATGATGGGGCACCGAAGCTATGGCAGGAGCAGCAATATTGGACCGGCACAGCGGGCAACTAGAGTGAGATTTGAGCCAAGTATCAATGCAAGGAACATGGAAAGCGTGGCTGCACTTTGGCAATAACCTCAGGCTCTCATTTTCTTCAAACTCACTTAGGCAAACAGAGCAGTCTGTGCCTTCTACAAGGCTGTCACCTCTCTTATACTTGTGAACTTTGATTGACTTGATCAGGGACTCATCAAGGCCAGTTGTTGAGCCTTGCCATGATTCACTAACTTGGTTTGGATTCGAATTCTCCATGTCTATGCCTCGACCGCCATCGTCGTCTCTTCGCCGGCAATATTTCGATATGATGGTGTAGTAAGTGACTAAAATGAAAGCACTTGCAAAGATGCCAATGACTGCTATAATGAGAGGAGAGAAATCTGTAGCAGAGTCTTTGCTGTCATCAGCTTCTGCAAAATAAAAAGGAGGAGGAGGAGGCCCAAGGATGTAGCACCATTGTGGACAGTAGATACTGCAAATTCCTTGAGAACAATCTTTGTAAGTGTCATATGGTGCCCAAGGATTTTGGTTCCCTGAAGAGCCCATATGACCAAAAACCTCAATGGCACACCCTACCAGATCTTGGCCTCTTTTCTTAATTTGATCACTTTTGCTTTGCTTGATATATGCCAAAGAAGGAGGAGAGAGAGAGAGAGAGAGAGAGAGGTAGGCAAGTGTTAAAGAAAAAGTAGAGCAAAATGAGGGGCTTAGATGGAAAGTGAAGCAAAGTAGTAGAGGGGATGGATTATTGATGTGTCTGCCTTATATTCTACTTTCTCTTTTATTTGTTTTCTCTCTCTCTCTCTCTCTCTTTTTTTTTTTTTTTTTTTTTCTTTTTCTTTTTCTTTGGCATTATTTATAGGAGGTGATGGTTTCTTTTCTAGTCTATTTGTAAGTAGATGATTGGTAGTTGAGTTTGTGATCCAAGTGACAAATCTAAAGCTTAAGAAACCATCCAAGTCTCTAGTCGGTGAATATAGGTGAGAGACTGGACTCTTTGCATTTTCTATGCAAGCACACCACACTTCCAACTAACTCAACCTCAGCTTCCTTGCCATCTTAAAAAAGGAGTAATCATTTTTACTTACTTTAATATGTGCAAATATTTTAGTATTATTGGTTAATTTGATATTTTATGTCTAGTTAATTACCATGACAACTTAGTGAAAGTCGCCATGATCTTGTATTTTATTTCTTGATAGTTCATTATAAACGTGTATTAAGTTTTGGTAATGGTTCTCAATCACCATTTTATCTAGGAACATTTGTTTGGCAATAGTTCACCCACAGATGCATCAATGGAGTAAGTTTTAGGTTAAACATCATATCGTTACGTGGTGTATATATCAACTGTGTTAGAACTCTATTATGTTTATTAATATTATACCCTTATGGTATAAATCTATCGTTCATTTATATTATAATGCGTGTATTAAAAACCATCACGTATACGTTACAATACAAACAACATTTCCTCAATGTGTCTTTCATACTTGCGATGTTGTTGAACAAAAAAAACGTTAATAGGTGTTGAGATTCCTACTTTGGAAGGATTTGTCCCCCTAAAATAAAGTTATTTGAGTTGCGGTTCTCTCAAATGAGTGTGAGATGTTTTATTCCACGTAGGCGCAGGCCTAAGGAGGCCGGCGTTACATACAACACAATCCTATGTAAAATTACTACAAAAGTTAGTTTAGTAATAAATAAATATTAATTATAATAATAATATTAAAATATTTAAACCCAAGAATAATTTTTCTTTACTTTACAGAAATGTGATTGAGATGTGAGCTAAACACGTGCAGCCATGTGAGTTCTATGCAATTACTGAGATCTTATTGGTTGGCTTAGGTGAACTTAGGATGTTTTGACCATAAAAAGGAAAAAAAAAACATATATAGAAAAAGAAAAATAAGTAATTTGTGATGTGAAATAAAAGGCTTGTATGCAGAGTGTGGTGCGGTTGGCAAACTGCTATCTCTAGTTGGTGAGCTACCTAGTGCCTCAATGGCATAGGTTCGAAACTTGTTGGAAGAACTTTGTGGCCAAGAACAAACTAAACCCCGAGCGATAATTAATCCTACTTTTCAAATATGGAGACACCTCGTGATATTTAACCAAAAAAATAAAAAAAAACGCTTGTTTACATATGGAAATTTTGACCCTTCTGCAATTCCAAGGTAACATTAAAAAAATTAATGAATATAACATCACCCAATAGTACCCTTCCAATTTTGTGCCGTCTAAATAGGCTTGAAACCTTTTCCGGCCAAAAAAATAATTATAGGCTTCAAACTTGATCATTTGGCTCCAAGGAAAAGAGAGTATTCCCAGCCACTGAACTGAAATCTCAAATTTAAAATTACAATGAAACATGCGCTAAAATTTTATATGGAAACCACGAGTTTATAAATTTAATTCGTAAGCATGACAAAATTTGTAAAGAATGTGCATCTACAAATACAACAATATATGTTAAACCTGATAAAATTACGATTGTGCAAAGCGTTAGATTCATCTTAGAGCATCTCCAACCGATATGTCAAAAGTGTCACATAGACATTTAACAGCTAGAAATAACATCTCACACACTCCAACCGATGTGTCAAAGCTGATGTGGAATGAAGGATGAAGATTGAGATGTTATTTTTGACATCCCAAAAGCAAGATGTCAAATGAATATTTTATTATTTTTTCTTTTTCTATTCTTTTTAATTAAAAATAAATCAACACTAAAATGTAATAAAATAATAATTTAATTTAACATATCGGGTGGAGTGTAAAGCTGTGTAAGATGTCAAATTGCCACATCAGCCATCAAATTTAAATTTGATGTTTGGTATTTGACATCTCCCTTGGAGATGCTCTTATGAAGTCAGATTAATAACGAATTGACCTAATAATGACACGTTCTTAAAGGATCAAGTCAATGTTCATTCGCGAGACACATTTTAGGTACACATTAAAATTGTAAACTGAGATGTGTGAACATTATAAGTCTTAACTGAAAATATATATATAATTTTTTTGGTTTTAGAATTTTAACTATTACATTTTATTTTCAATTAGAGTATATGAAATCTGTATTAGTCCTCAATGTACATTAAAATATATGATTGCTTTTCCGCAGAACTAAAATATATGCAGAGAAAGAAAAACAAACTTTTTTATGAACATTATTGTACGGTGCACTATATGTTTTTATTATCCATGTTACCAACTAATCCTACTTTAGATCCTCCTATCCGGAAAGATATTTTCAATTAAAATACTATTACAAAGCAAAATAAGGTGTATACATTTTATCTCTCCTTGCGTAATATATCTTTTATCACGTGAGGAGAGAGAGATAAAAAAAAAGTATATATATCCGGTTGCACAAATTTTTGAAATAGTAAGAATTCCATAATATGACAGACTATTTTGATGAAGAGTTATTTACACTAACACTCCTTGAGTTTTTCTACTTTTTTACAAAAGTCCTTGAAGTTTAGGTTTTAAATTATTTTTACAAAACTCATTTTCATTGATTTTTCATTCAAAAATTGATAATTTTATACCAATTCTCCAAATGACGAAGTTGGCCTTTGAGATTAGATGGAATATACTTCATTGAGGTTAATTTTGTCATTTGCATAAGTTTTTTTTTTCAATGAAATCATCAATTTTTAAACAAACAATAAACAAAAAAGGATTTTGTGAAAACAAACTGAAACCTCAGAGGGCGTTCGTGTAATTTTTTAGATTTACAGGAGTTTTGTGAAAACACAAGAAAACTCAAGGGGTGTTAGTATAAATAATTCTTTTGATGTGTAAGAATTACAACTTAAACTAACTAATACTTCACTAAAAGAAAAGAGTGTTTTTTAGCCTTAATTAATTGATAGTTGTAACATCATTTTCGGTTACTACATACAGCTCAATCTATGTAAAGAGTATTTAGCCTTAATTAATCGATAAGGAAATTAATACAAGAAAAATACATATATTTTATGCATGCTAGTCTATACAGAATGCCTGTGTGATTTGTGGTTCAGAGATAAGCATTGACTATGAATAATACAATGGAAGAAACTACAAAAGCTTTTTTATCTTTAGCTTACCCATGCTGGTATTTAGATCTCTGTTTAATTAATTATTTATCGCTTTTTACTATGAATGAATGATGGCTATAAACATTATGCTCAAATTATGACTATGCTCTTCCCTTCCTTCTGTCATCCAGTGCCTGCACCAGAAAACACAAAACAAAAGAAAAATAAATTTCCAAGTTTGAAGATTAGGAATTACTTACTAATAGTGTGCATCACCAAGAAACTAATGAAAATATGTGCGTCAAAGATGTGTCTCCCCCGGACCTAACCCTACAGATTGGCCCTTTGCGGGGCTAGCAATCACAATTTTTGATCAAATAGGCACCACTAGGTCAGTACACATCTAGAAGTGATGCCATCTAATCAAGAATCTCAACTAGCAGTCTAGAAATATAACCTCTTACACTGCACGGCCATGTGTTCTGTGTGGTTGTGTTGTGTGTGCATAATAGATATGCCCTTTACATTTTCTCTTACATTCATTTCTCAAAGTTCTAAAGAATATGATATGGAAGCCCCTCTTTGCTCCACTGTTAGAGGATAATCTAGTTGGATAACTAAATATCAGAAAATGAGTGTTTGTTTCAAAACATTTCCATGCTTCTTTAACAAAAACAAAAACAAAACAAAAAATACTTCCATGCTTCGCCTCCTGAGTTTTACTGTAATCCACATATTCTGTTATAGTTAAACTAACATCAGAGTCAGACCAAATAGGCTTAAAAAGGTCAATTGAATTTGTACTGCTTAAAAAGGAATCATATTAAAGAATTGATGACGAGGAGTAAAAAATATCCCCCATTCTTTTGTTAACCATAAAACTTATGTCCCAGATCTTGCATGAAAACACATGAAAGAACTATACATGCAGAAGTTGGGGCACAATCTGAAGTAAAGAAATACCTTGCCTTGGAGTATTCTCATGGTCAACACAAGAGTATCGCGCATCCTGCAAAAGAAATTGAATATATCATATCAGATGGGATATTGTTGACAAAAACAAGAATGTTTAGTGTGATTCACTTGATTACAGCCACTATCTCCTCCAAGATTAGCTCCAGCTGATTTCCTCAGTTATAGGCTTAATCATCACAATTCTAACATATTATCCACTGAGTAACCTTATATGTGATTCTCGTATAGATCCTAATGGCAACAGAAACTTTTTTGTACTATTCTCATATCAGAAAATGGACATAAAATATAAGTCTGATAAACCATAAAATCTCCAGAAAATGATCCAATGCAGCACTACAATATCAAGAATGCTTTAATTTAAATATACAAGTATACAACAAAAGTTATTGACCAAAACAAAAATGAAACATAAAATCAAAATTAATGTATTACCGAACATTGTTCGTGCTACAAGGATGAGAAGATCCATCAGAACATGTCAACACAAATTGTGTTGATAAGCCACAAGGAACTTTGATCTGCAACCAACAAATTATGGAAGTTTATATGGATTGTCTTATGTTTAGAAAATATAATACAATACATTTTATATATTGTCTTGAGTTTGACTTAATCCACTGAATTATATATTGTTTTGCATTGTAGGTTCTGATTACTTACAAATGACTAGTGACAGAAACTGTAACTAACAATGTCTGGTAAAAAAATATCCATTATATGAATCAAACTCTATTCTGCCTTTAGGGAATCTTTCAACAGTGCGGATTCTTGCAGATTTTGTCAAACACTGTAGGGCTTATAAGAAAGCATGATTGCTTTTATTTCTGTATGATGGATGCATATTTTGACAAGGAATTCACTTTCATCATGCGAAACTGTAGATACAAAAATTTTTATTATAACCTTTTCTAGACCAACTTGATACAGTTGTATAAAACTTATTCATTATGATTTAAATTCATCCAATACTTCAACAAGTAACTTGGAGAACATCTCGTGACATAAAAACCTAATTTCTCAAATGAAGTATCACCAAGTAAAGAACATACTGATAATTCCTTTGAGAATTTCTCTGCAATTACAACAGGTTCTGTACTATTGATCTTGATCTGATAGCCTGACCGTCTCAGAATTAAAGCTGCTGGCTCCCAATTCTCAGAAGAGTCCATCTGTTTTTAACAAGATGATATGGCAAAAGTTTTTCATGGGATATGAGATAAGGAACAGATTTAGCAGCATGACAAAACCATATAGCTACAAATTTATGAATATAAGGATCAATAAGGTACAAATTTATATCATTTTGACAATACAAAGTCAACCACACTCAGCCCACAAAAACAAACAAACAAAACGAAGAGCCTGGGAGCCAGGCACTGTTAAAATAAGCAATAAGCTAGTAATTTATTATAAAGTAGATGAGGCATATCACCCCATATGGAACAATTTCCCAATCTTGCTCTATAAGCCAGGCATTTTAACTAAGCAGGGGAGTTTAGTACCCATCCTGCAGGGAAAAAAAAAAGTTGCAGGGAAATAGCTTTCTGAGTTCTCTATTGATTCAAATAATCGCCCATCTATACCATATTTTCAACCCATTTCATAAAAAATCAGGTTGAGATCATCATGGCAATTTATACGTGCATCAGACTTGCAATACATGTATAAATCACATGGGGTGTTTCACTTAATCTTTTCTTTTGTTCTTTCCATCGTAATTTAAAATATTTACTATATTCTTATTAATTATGCAACAAATAATTCAATTTAGATGCTCACGTTTCATCCATATTCATACAAGTTATACAATATACTAAAAGCAAGAGGATGAAATAAAATGCAAAAGAAATTTTAGCAATGAGTTTAAACAAAAATTGGCACAATTGGTAAAACATTATTAATAAAAGTACCTATATTGGAGTTTTCTCCTAAATGACTCCAGTCCACACACAAACTCAATCATTATATTTGAATTTCACCAAGCACTAAGTTTCCTATAAACTTGCATTTTAGATTATTGTCAGGAGATGGGTTTATCAATCTACATTAAAGAGACTGATGAATTAGATATGCAACAAGATGAATTAGATATGCAACAAGAAAATAGAAAGATGCAAAAATTAAACTTACCAGTAGCTGAACACTAAAAGTGGCCTGTCCTCTAGAAATATGTTGGTCAATCTCCATTTGCATCTCCGGGTCTAGAAAGTACCTCATGAAAATACAATGAAAGAAAAATTTAAGAGTACAGTCGACTATCCTTTTGTCTTTTTAAATAATTAATGTTGTTGGCGGAAAGGGATTAGAGGGAAAAACACACTGACAATTAGATGCAAAAACACACTGACAACTGGAAAGCAAGAAACTAACTTATTATCAGACTTTTAGAAAGAAAAAAAAAAGACATATACAAGGAATCCATTATACATAAAACAACTATAAAAAAGTCATTCATATAAGACATGTTTATGCCGAACTCATCCATAATATAAATGGACATACCACATCTGATTTTGTTCTGATCATTAGCGAAAAGCCTCACCAGTTCCCCCTGATAACGAAAAACAAATTTATTAGGAAAAAAAATTCTCATGTACGACAAGTATATAAAATGGCATTACTTATGACCCGGGTGATTTAATAAATTCCATGAAAACCATACAAAATCTCCTTTTGTCAGAGAATACTGGTGGTAATAACAAAAGTTAATGGGAAAATCTGCCATGCAATATACTCAAAATAACAAACATCAACAATCCCCTCAGGTAATCCCACCAAACAACTCGAAACCAAATGTGGACTTTGCATATGCAAATAAGCAAGATAAATCATTAAAAAAGGTTACACCCAGTTATCATTAATAATATTTTTGATAACTGATAAAGTTTATCAAAGCATGTTTAAGGGGGGGCTGCACGGGTACACAATAAGTATAGCAAAAGAACTATATCAAAAGCAAAGAAAAAACAAAATCTTCAAATAAAAATGACTATGCTACATCAAAAGCATTAGCATGAGTCCCAAAGCATAAGCTTACAGAGAGAGAGAGAGAGAGAGAGAACTGAGGTTTTAATGAAAGGTTAGTCTTAGTACTATAACATTGGTTCTTTGCCTGCTAAAAGTTCAGAGGGGTAGGTATGGATGTATAGCATGATCTGATATAAAGCTAGCTGCCACAACTCATGGTTCAATTATTCCTCAAATGGACTCAGGATTTCAAAGGTCTAGCTAGTTATGAGCAGTGGTTTGAATGCGTAGCAGCATCATATGAAAGCACGCATTCTAGGCAAAGAAATTCATACCCACCCACCTCTGACTAAAGTGCCTTGACAACTTTGGCGAGAGAGGATTATCCAATATCAATATCCCAATCAATTTTGACTTGATGCTTTGCTAGTTAAATTGCATTTCTTGGATGATACAGCACACTCATACATCAATTTATGGGCAGCAGCTTTTTTGAGCCTCATACAGGAACATTATTATTTTATTTTCTCCTTCACTAATTCTCCTCAAACTTCAACTGATACATTAAAACTAACTTAAAAGATATGCAGATCAAATCATCATCATTTTGAATTAATGAGAAAACATATTTTCAAAGTCTCAAACAAAAGATTATCAAAGTGCACAACCATTCAAAAAAGGGTGTGATAATCTAGTCAAAATTACTTGCACTTTGTAATACTATCCCCAAGAAGATTCGACTATGGTATTTTTATAAATAAAATTTTCGATTCCTATACATTGACTAAAAGCATAATGGTAGGAATAAAAGAAATTTCACCTACTCAAATAAGAAACATACAGACAGTTGCACATTTTTGCAATCGTGCATACACAAAAATATAGAGACAGTATCAACATATACAAGTGCATGTATATACAAGGTAATAGAAACCTGACGGCCTTGGTCATCCATCGGTATGCAGTCAACAGCAATTATTTTATCAACATCATCAGCTGTGACAATATATTCTGGGTTTGTGGCTCCTGATTGAAGGAAAAGAAAACATAAAGAAATTAATAAAACAATATATTCATAGATAAAGATTAACAGGATCTAATATACAAGAGAAAAATCAAGAAAGTCAAAATTCATTTAACTGTCTACCTTCAATGAACTCTCTAGTGCCATCCTGAAGATTACGAACCCACTGATATGCAAACAACGATGACATATAAGTATATCATAACATATATGGAAGTTAACACATGAAGAATGTTCAAGGAATTTCACCTGAAACATACAAAGTGAGGTTCCACGTACTGGATATCCACATCCAAGAAGTTTGCCTCCCGGAACAGCATCACCAATAATCTGAAAATTCTCTATTGTAGGACCTTCTAAATGCAAAAGAAACATATTAGATATCAAAAGGTCAAGCAAGAAAATCCCTGTTTCAAAGATAAAAACATCAATCACCTTGAGAAGCAGAGGAAGCAATCTCATCATGTGTGGTGTGAGGAGAAAATAAGGTGCCATTGGTCATTCTCCCAGCTCTCACATTCGCATAATCTTTATTAGTAAAGCCAGCCATCTCCCTATGAGTCATTTGATTCACAGTCAAACATAAGCAAGGGGAAAAGATGTCATGTAAAAAGTTCCTCACCGAAATATAGGTATACAGAAAATAATTCTATAATGTTATGGTTGAATTGTGAATAAACCCTTCCATTTTGGTTACACCTATCAACTTCCCTCAGTTTAAGAGTCAATCCAAAATGTATTAACGAATCAGTGATAGGAAGCTATAAAACACCACCAATAGTCTATATTAAGGAACAATTTGTGATACTTGTAGCTTTCAAGAACTTGATATGAATCACATCAAAAAAATCGATATAGACATCTAAATGTAATTGAGATTGATTTCAAATGGCACCATATAGATGACTTCGTTCACATGGCAGGGTCACTCATGAAATATCAATCTTCAACAAATAATATAACCAAAGCACAAGTACAGGCCAACATATGAAATTTCAAAAAACTTCTATACCATAAAGAGAAACTGTTTCAATGATCAAACATGGCTCTGCAAAATACAGGTGTCCTTAACTATTTTTGTTCACAGATAAATAAAATTTTAGCGCGATAACAATATAGAAAGCTTTGTTCTTTCAACATATACATGCTTACTAATAGATGGAAAAAAGAAAGCTTTTTCCTGAACAAAAATGAATTTTGCCAACCTCTCTGTATTGGATGTGAACTCATGTGGAACTTCATTATTAATTAGCATTTTCATGTCAGCAATGTCAGCCACATATTTCGGCAATTTGTCAGTTGGCTCCAGATGTTGTCGATCACTATAATGATCAAAGCCTTGTTGTTCCTGCATTATGAAAGACCAGGCGAGAGAGAGGGAGAGAGAGAGTTTTCAGTGATGTGAACAATGAAAGAAAACAATACTCGTCCAAGTCCATAGTCCAACAAAGCATAATATATGAGTAGATTAAATACCAAGATAGGAGGAAATTGGCCATTCAAAATGCCAGGACCACGGCTATCTTTACCAAGAGATTCACTTTCAGCATCATTTTCCACGCCAGAAGTTAATTGTCTAATTTTATCCTGCTATAAAGAAGATGCCTTACTGCAATTGTCTTTAACTTACAACTGTGATAAAAAAAAAGTCGTAAAATATTCCTAACAAATGTTAATTCAAAAAAAGAAGCTTCTGCTCGTTACAACTAGGGAATAGCAAAAAATAAAAATTAAATTAAATGTCTTCACTCAAAGGCAAGAAGTAAAACTTTTCTAGTTTTTTTCTTTGAAAGGTTTGGGCACCTGCACAAGTATGCATATTTGTGTCTCCCATTTCATTAACAAAGATGCATATAAATCTATATGTAGCATATATGAGCATTTAAAAACAAACTTATAGTAATATCATGATTTGAAAAAGGAGGAGAATGAGAAAAGAGATAATGTTATCAAGTAAACCAGGCAACAAGCTTCAGTTTCACTCAAGTCTCAACCTTAAATGAAGCCTCAAAGGCAAAACCCCACCTGAATTCTTACAATGTGGCTTTGGTGAACAACACTAACAACACTAATTTCGTTGACCTATTCTATTAGTGAGTTGGCTGATATCGTGCAACTTGATCCTCCCTCTAAGCCTTGTGATATTCTATTTTGTCATCCAAATGACAAGAAGCTTAAATATGAGTGGATTCTTTATGGGTCAGGACAATTCAAAATGTCTCTCAGTGTCAGCACAAAGTTTAAGAAATAGGTGGGTCCTTATGCAATACATGAATTCTTTAGCAGCTACCATATTTATCATCTCAAGATTTTCAAAGAGGAAAGGAATAGAGAAGCCATAGCATGATTAGCGAAGATTTAACATCCACTCATAAGAATTTTTTTTTTTTTCAGCAGTAAGGCTTCATGATAGTTAATGAGGCCATCGAAATCTTATAATTAGGTTTTCTTTCAACTATTTATAGCCAGGGCTACTGTGATAATTTCCATGTTTGATAGTTTTGGTCCCTAGTTGCGGTTTTTATTTTTATTTTATTAGTATCTAAATCCAATATAGTTAATCAGCCTTTATATGCGCCCTTTGATTTACTAGTACTATTAGGAGTTGGTATTAGATTACTAATCTTATTCGTAATATAAGGAAAGAGGACCATAAGTAATCCTGTAATCCAAGAGAGAGCATTGATTAATTAATGGTGTGTTTTAGTTATGAAGCAATTCCACATGCATGTTTTTTATCTCTCTCTGTCCCTCCCTTAATCCAAAAACCTAGCCGCTTTCTGCCTAACTAAACCCTTATGACCCCAGAGTCTCAAATAGACCTTCAAAATCCCAAAATATTAGAGTAAGCTTACTTCTCAGTTTATGTCAACTTTATGCCATAAAATATCAATTTTTGTACCTCAAATTCATCTACAAACCCTAAGCTTCTCCATCACCAACCCAAACCTTTAAAAATACAACTTTCTAAAACCTAAGCCCGCCAAATATGCATTTGTAGCTTACGAAAGCTAAGCATGGATGTTTACTTCTAATGAAGAAATATCAAAATTCCAGAAGCTGTGCACAAAATGTGATGCATCTTTTTCTTGGGTGTGATACCCAAAACAGTAGGTGTTCTCTCAAGTCTTCACCAATTCTTATATTTCATATTCGTCAGTCTATTACCCACCATATGCTGTGTTTTCAGCTGGTAGAAAGGTAAAAATACACCCAAAAGCCTAATAATTAGCCCTATTTCCAGTTAACTTTTCTAAAACAGGCCCCAATGTTTATCCTCTTTTAGAGCTACGGGTGTTCATCGAACTAAAATCATGCATTTCAAAACAAATCAAAACAGGGATATGCAGTGTCTCAGCTACAATTTGTAAGTTATCTGCTTAAATATGTCTGCAGGGAGAAGAATATTTGGAAACATTTAAAATATAAAAGAAAGGAAAAAAGGTCACTCTGGAAAGAATATGCCTGCATTATATTATTTATCATATAAGGATAAGATATTTTTCAGCGCATACGTGTATAAGCAAAAAGTATAATACTGATTAAAAGACTAAGCAGCAAAGAATGGGTGGTGGAGAGAAACAATTTTTATACATAATAATGGGTAAAGCAATGCACTCTACAGTATAGAAACAAAGAATCATCACTGACAACAGCATGAAGTAACAAGAGTGCTTGCTTACATGTGAAGTTCTAATCTTCCACTGCAATTCATCATGTAGTCTCTGCAGGTTCAAGAAAACAAAGATCAAGGCTGACTTAAGAAAACTCTTTGCTAGACTGATAGACAGAAAACAGATTGCCAATTTTGATAGACCCAAATAAAATATGGGCAGTTTTTTCTCCCCACATATACCCAAAGAATATTGCTCTCCATAAAATGCAGGAAAAGAAAAGAGAATAAATTTCTTGTGCTAAGATTCAGAAGTTGGCACTCACTTAGTTTCATTTTACTAAGCCTTTTCATTATAAATCTAACATAACACCTACTCATCCTTGACTATTCTGAATAATTATCATTGCACAAAACAAGTCACCTTAACTCAGCATCAATCGGATGTCACTGGCTTTTTCTTTTCTTTTTAATCATCTGAGATAGCTCATTTCCGAGGAATTGGAAAATGAATGTGATTTGAAAAAAATAAAACCCCCAAAAATAGAAAAGTAGTGCCTGAATGAAAGCCAGAGCAGAAAGAAACTTTGTACAAAAGAATATGACATCACCCATAGGCCAGGATACTTTTTACATGTAATTTATGTTAGCTGTGTGCTATATGATTGATACCTTTAAACTGTTGGATATTGCAGAAGCATTAATAGCATGGGGCAAAATACCATATTCAGCCAATAGCCCCAGCATAGATGACATGAAGATATATCTCTCATCATCTGCAGCCTACCAAATACATAAACTATTAATGACCGCAATATAACAGAAAAAGCCTAAGAGCAAAAACAATAATGTGCAAGAAAAAAAAAAAAGACGATAGATCTAAAGTTATCAAGTCCGATTCATACATCAGTTTAAGAGAGGTTTAACCAGCCTATTGAAATATCAACGCATTTATATTGAGCTCAATATGTGGGCATATTGAATATCAAGATCATAGTATTCCCAAATGTCCTCAAGCTAAAACATAATCCAAATCTGATTAAGTGTGTACGAATACCCTATAAACTAACTAATGTGGACTTTTGGCATTTGATCATATGGTTATCTGGATATTAAAGTTCGGTCTAGGCTGTGGGGAAACAGAATACGGGAAACAATGTGATAAAGTTAGCAGAACTCCAAAAACTAGGACAATAAAACAAAAGGGCATGCAACAAAATAAAAATAAAATTATATTCAATAATCATCAACAACACTAAAAAAGTAAGAACATAATTCAATTATAGAAGGTCGTAGATAGAAATAGAACATAAAAGAAAAACAAGTAAAATGCACATCCATTAATTTCATTTCATCATTCTTCTTTTTTCCTTTTGCATTAACTCTTAGCATTTGGAAATACTACTCGGGCCCACTTATTTTTAAAATACTTCAAAACTTTTCTAAGTTACCATCTCATCCCTTTTTAAAAATCTTTTTAAAAAAATTGTGAAACAACCTCTCTTTAATCCTAATTTGTATTCAACATGTATCCTACCCTATACATAACATATCCAAAAGTCAAACGTACAAAAAGTCAACCAGTTTCTCTGAATTCATATTCAATATGAATCAGGGCATATCAGGGCCATATCAAAATCAGATACTCTATACCTGCAATATTTGTACTGTGTAGTATCTGTGAGTCACAGGGTAGAGTACCAACAAATTATTCTTAATCAGGTAGAGTAAGTTTTTAAGAGAAGCCTTATCATCTAATTGAAAATAGTTACATGGATAAATTTTAGAATAGGGATGTATGCTCATTAGGTACATCTGTCTTTTCTTTTTCTTTTTTCTGTTAGAAGGATGACTTGCAAACCTTTGCAAAGGATAGAAATAGTGTAAACATAATAAATTTTTTCCTGACTAGCAGGAAATTAGTGTCAGCTGATATTGAACACTTTTTTTCTTTTTGAAAACATTGGAAAATTTACCCTGAACTAATTATGTGCTACATCAATTCTTCTGAGCTGATAAACGCGTGGTGAAATCTTACATGGCATCAAACACAAAACCAACTAAGAAATTTCAGTAAAGAACAAAATTTCCCTGCCCATATGGTTAAAGCTCAAGAGTTTATGCTTTTCTATGTAGATTCTGTAAACCAATAAAACACTATACCTCAAACAGATAGATCATGTACAATAAATTAAAATGTAACTTAATCTTGGCCACCAGATAGATTATGCAAAATATTCTCCAATTTTTTCACTATCTTACTAGGTAAATCACACCAAGTAACCACCAGATTGGATCCTGGAGCTCAAACTCAAACTCAACCTTCAACCATATATTAAAGGGGAGGAATTGCCTGACAAACACAACAGATCTATTAATGAGCTCAATTTCTCATCAACCATTTTAGATTTTTTGGAAAACCATTAATATCACTAGCTTTCCTTTTCTTCAGGCTATAGCTAAAAGAATTACTTTCATTACATAATGTCATAGAGTTCTTAAGAGAAAACCAGTCAAAAGGTGTTTATTGTCATGAAATAGAGAAAACTGTGATAAATTCTTTTACATAAAACCATTTTTCCGTTGTCTTCATGCAATGCAACAAATCAATAAAATATACGATACTTGGGCATCAGGTTCTTGCTATTATTTTCAACAGACAACAAAGAATAGGCCTCCCAGCTACAAACTACCATAATATTCTAAAGCTAGCACCATCTTTAAATATTAGTGTACCTTCAAATCATGAGTTAATTTTAAATTTTCCTCAAGATCGCCTTTCCTGCGTGCCAATTCATTTAACGCAGAAGTAGTGGCTTCATTCTGCTTCTCATCAATCACCTATCAATCAACATAATATTATGTCATACTTTAGCATCTTCCAATTTTTTTTTTTAAAGGAATCAGTGCATTCCAAGAAAAAACCATATTGATTCTCAAGCGATGGACAAACCATCCGTAAGTCAGCAAATTTCCTCTCCAATGCATATTTCTCATTCAGCAGGCGCAATTCCTGATACAATGAAGACCACTTAATTCTCAAGCATTTACATATCCAAAATTGAACCAACTATAAGGATAATGCAAATGCAAGTGACAAATCGCAAGTTAAGAATTGCTAACCTTCACACAAGCAACAGTAATTTGCCCACGGAGAAATTGGATCTCCTCTTCCTGTGCTCTGGCTCGAGAATAAAGTTCCTGCTTGTTAACATACATAGTGTAAAATATCAAATAAAGTTCCTGCTAGTTAACATACATTTTATGTATAAACTAATGAAGTACCAGTACCATAGATTCTTGATCTTTAAAACGAACAACACTATCATCTTTTAAATTATTTGGAGCAAGCTGTGCTTCAGAGCTACGCCTACAAAATGGAAGGGGGAAACAAAGATACTTAAGAACATGAGCATAAAACAGACAATTTAACTTGTATATTACCATATAGATGGGGATCAGTAGTACATGTAAAGAGGTTCGATGAAGGAAACGATTAATACCAAAACGAAAACTTCAAAATAAATTTATCTAAATTTCATTTTTTGGTTGAATATCTAAATTTCATAAGAAGGAAAATTATGAGCTTTTGTGCACGGTGCACCAATTAAGTTATAAATGAGTTCTATTTTGAAGTTTCCTTGAAATAGTACTCTGCTAGTTTTCTTCTCATTCTCTTTAGCTTTTCAACAAAAAAAAGTTTTATAATGAGATTCATTAAACATCTTCCAGATAAGACTTCAAGTTTTGAACGGCTTTATTGTGACTCCAAGGTTTCTTACTCTCAACCTTTTCAACTGAAAAAAAGAAAGCATCGTTCTTCTTAATCTTTTCTTCTGCTTCTTTATTAATATCTTCATTGTCTACAAAACTTATTAATCACATCAACCAATAACCAAATCTAGAAGCCATACTTCCTCCCAAAACATGACCCATACAAACCACGACTCAAGCTCAAATTTTGAAATTTTAAGGTAACTTGGTAGTTGGTAAATCTCAAAAGGTTCCCACTATGTATAGTTAAAAAACCTTTTTACACAAGCAATCTCACACAGAAACAAACTTCCATGTCCATCATTTTAAGAGGCACTAAACTCTAACTGTAAGGGTTAGCATCATTGAGAAATAAACCCCATAGGTTACCCAACCTCATTTGCACTCTAGGTCTAGGCTTGCTTGAAATTTATTAACAAGTGCACAAAATTTTTACATCAATCAACTATCAGTAGGAGGGAAAAGTTGAATCAATCAACCTGGAAACAAAACACTGGTGAATAAACACTCTTTATAATAAGTTGGTTGTGGGTATGACCTGTTCAAGACATCAGTGCTTTGATTCTGCATCCTACCATCCTTTAACTGTTGAGATGCCCTCTTACTAGAAGACATCTCATTGGCAGTTCAAGCTTCGCTTCAAGACAACCTCCGATGGCGTGATAACTGATTGTTCCCATTATTACTAACTAAATCTTGCATTTTACTCTGATTCAAGAAGCTCCCTACAATTAATAAATTATAAAGAAGTCATCAGACGTAAAGAAATATCAAAACAATGAAAATTAGGCCACTATTGCATTTAATAGGCGAACCCCACTACCCAAATATAGAATTACAAATACCATCAACTGGAGCCTCAACTAGTAAACATAACATTCAAACCCAAATCAATAATCCATTAAAAACCAAACTTTGTCTTAATTCAAATTGCTTTTTCCATTAAAAGATGGTTTTCTATCCACATTTTACAATTCTGAAAAACCAGAGTCCCCTCTGAAAAAGGAAAAATGGCTGAAACCCAGTGAGCCACAATCACTGTCGAACCTAAATCTCAACTCTTTAACCAAAATTGTCAAACCCCAAAAAATTTAATCCCACCAACAAAACAACTAAAGTAATAACTTCAGCAGCAACACTACCTGCCTAACAATGTGAAAAAGACTTTCCACAAACAGAAAGCTACCATAAAAAGTAAAACTGGGCGTGTACCAGAACAATAATGAACCAAAGATTACGATTAAAACACGTAAACAAATTGTGTACCTGTTCGTTTTGCAGAGGCAGAAATACCCGAGGAAGCTATAAAAAGAAGCAAGCTACAAGACCCAGTTGAATTCTATGTACTGATTGCAGGGCACAGATCTAATACTCTGCCTGCCTAACAGTATTAGTAAGAGTAGAAAGAGAAAGAGAGAGATGTGTTTGAAAGCTGAAAGGTGTGTGCTTTGATTGTTCTTCTTCCCAAGTCAATAGAGTCGTCGAAGTTTTTTCCACGTACCATTATTAATTATCGCGGCAACAATAATGGAAAGATTGGATTAAGCTAAGCTAATCACTGTGGATGAAGGTTCTGAGTTTTGTGAGTCTCATAGTCAAGTGTGAAACGAGACTCATGGGTCATTGGCAGATTGAAAATTGGAATTTTTTTTTAATTATTTTTTATATTTATAGATAAAGAAGAAGATTTGAGACTTAAACGGTGCCGTTTGGAAGTGGGATTCCTTGGCGACTAGACTGGCTTCCAGGCTGTTGTTCTATGACAATGTTTATGAGATGGACAGCAAATGCTAACATCACCAAATGGCAGACGAAGACGAGAGTGCATCTATCAACTAGTCGCTGCGTTTAATCTTGGCCACCATTCATATAATAAATGAAGAATTACGGAGAAAAAGCACCTAAGTGAATCCACTGACAAGCACGAGCATGATCCGTTGAAAGAGAGCAAACCTGAACACGGCGGTAATTAATCCGAAGTCCTGGGGCAGCTCGAGCATCAACCATAAAGCTAGCTTCTCTCAAAAGACATGCAAACCAAACCAAAAAAAAAAAAAAAAAAGGAACACAAGTTCTCAGATATTTTAAATAATAATTCCTCTCATAACAATTTTATGGTCATTAATCTTTTGATATTGTAAGATTTTATTTTGCATAAGTAATTTTCTTTTATTTTCTTTTGCATAATTCTATAACCAGCAATCGACTCAATTTTTTCGGTTGCTGCTACACTCAGGGAGGTTTTCATAAAGTGTTGTTGCTTTAGTTTTTGCTCTTTTGTGACTTTGGCTATTTGTCTCGGCTCTCTATATGGAATTTGGTTTAGCCTCTATCTTGTTTGTTGCGTTTTGTTGGTACTGCTTTGGCGTGTTGTTAATGAAGTTCTTATTCAGACCCCAAAAAAAAAAAAAAAGTTTTAGACTTGTAAATTTCAACTTCAATTTATTGGGCGAAACCTCAATGCTTTGAACTTGTAATTTAAACAGATGAATGAGAAAGCAATTTTCCAATATAATCTTATGGTTCCTTTAGGCCCTCAAATGAGACAAAGTATTGGATCTCTCGGAATTGGAAGA
This sequence comes from Prunus fruticosa, assembly GCA_018703695.1. Lineage (NCBI taxonomy): Eukaryota > Viridiplantae > Streptophyta > Magnoliopsida > Rosales > Rosaceae > Prunus > Prunus fruticosa. The sequence continues at coordinate 35,263,065 of CM031918.1, forward strand.
GTAATATATTGTTTCCTATATATTAGTAAACATTAAAGAGTGATTGGGGAAAGAGGAGAGGCAGCCCACGAAGGTTGTCCTAAGTTCAAATATTCGAAGATTAGAAGATGTCACATGTCACAAGTTCAACCGTATCTACCAAAACTAGATATATTTGGTTTTGTTATAAAATAAAATAATTGGAGTATGGAATTACCACTGAAAATTGATAGTGGAATTAAATCTTTCCTTGTGGTGTTTGCACAGATTGAATTTCCTCTCAAATAGGAACTCAAATTTCTCTCTCTTTTTCTTTCTTCTCTCTCTCTCTGATGGTCTCTCTTACAATTGATAGAATAAGCCTATTTATAGGCGTTTCTGAAATACTTCCGTGAGCGTACAGTGCATTGCACAGTGCACTTCCGTCTCAATTTTCAAACCATCATTTTCATCCGTGAGTGAACAGTGGAATTTATGCCTTATTTTCAAACTCATAATTTGATTGTGGGCTCCACTTCCATTATTTATAACACTCCCCCCTTGGAGACCACATATCCCTAGATTAGTTGCCTCATTAAAACCTTGCTTGGAAAAACCCAGTGAGAAAAAAAAACCGAAGCGAAGGAAAAAGAGTACAACCTTACTTGGGACATTAGAGTAATGTGAAGTGCGCACATGTTGCCTCGTTAAAACCTTGCTAGGAAAAACCCAGTGGGAAAAACCCTAGTCGAAGGAAAAAGAGTACAACGCGCTTATGTCCTGTGTTAGAGGACTCTTGAATGCTCCCCCTGATTTTGCATGCTCTAACTTGATTGCTTGTAGAGTTGTCGTAATCCGATGCCATGCACTAGCTTCTGGAATGTGCACTTGGGTAAAGATTTGGTGAAGAGATCTGCCAAGTTATCGCTTGAACGGATTTGTCTGACTTTGATTTCTTGATTCTTCTGAAGCTCATGCGTGTAGAAAAACTTTGGTGATATGTGCTTGGTCCGGTCACCCTTGATGTACCCTCCTGAGATTTGAGCAATACAAGCTGCATTATCCTCATTTAGAATGGTTGGAGTGTCCGTTGTTGAGGGCAAAGCACAGGTGCTTCGAATGTAATGAATCATTGACCGTAACCAAATGCATTCAAGACTAGCTTCATGGAGGGCAAGTATTTCTGAGTGATTGGAAGATGTGGCTACCAACGTTTGCTTTGTTGAGCGCCATGAGATTGCAGTTCCTCCACATGTAAACACATACCCAGTTTGTGAGCGTCCTTGATGTGGATTAGAGAGATATCCTGCATTAGCATATCCAACAATACTCGGGGCATTGGTCGACTCACTGGAATAGAACAAGCCCATGTCTGCTTCGTTCCACGAAGATATCGTAAAATATGTTTAACACCGGTCCAATGTCGGCTTGTTGGAGGCAAGCTGTATCTTGCTAACAAATTTACTGAAAATGCTATGTCAGGTATGGTACATTGTGCTAAATACATTAAAGCACCTATTGCACTAAGATATGGCACTTCTGGACCAAGTACCATCTCATCATCCCCTTTCGGACGATATGGATCTTTCTTAGTGTCGAGCGACCGAACGACCATTGGAGTGCTAAGTGGATGAGCTTTATCCATGCCAAACCGCTTTAATACTTTTTCAGTATAATTTGATTGATGCACCAAAATTCCATCAGCACTGTGCTCAATCTGTAGGCTAAGACAATATTTTGTCTTTCCAAGATCTTTCATCTCAAATTCGCGTTTGAGATAATCAGCAGTCTTTTGGAGCTCTTTAGGAGTTCCAATTAGATTCATATCATCAACATAGACTGCCACTATTGCAAATCCAACTTTGATTTCTTAATAAACACACATGGGCAGGCAGGGATCATTTGTGTATCCTTCCTTCAGGAAATACTTGCTTGAGACGATTATACCACATTCGCCCAGATTGTTTCAACCCATATAATGATCTTCTCAATTTGATTGAGAACATAGCCCGTGGTTTATTACCGGCTGCATCGGGCAGCTTAAGTCCTTCTGGAACTTTCATGTATATGTCGGTATCCAACTCTCCATACAGATATGCGGTAATGACATCCATAAGTCTCATGTCAAGTTTTTCTGAAACCGCTAGGCTTATCAAGTAACGGAACGTAATTGCGTCCACTACTGGAGAGTATGTTTCCACATAATCAATTCCAGGCCTTTGTGAAAAACCTTGCGCAACAAGTCGTGCTTTATACCTTGCAATCTCATTTTCCTCATTGCGCTTTCTTGTAAATACCCACTTGTAACCTACCGGGTTCACATTGAGTGGGGTTGGAACAATAGGTCCAAAAACACTCCTTTTTTCCAAAGAGTCTAATTCTGCCTGGATTGCATCTTTCCACTTAGGCCAATCTTGTCTCTGTGTGCATTCATCAATGGAGCAAGGCTCAACATCATCAACCTTTATGATCTCAGTAGCCACTAAGAATGCAAATATATTATCGATGATTATCTCATTTCTGTTCCACACTTCATTAGTGGATGTATAATTTATGGAGATTTCTTGGCTTTCGGGTACAGCTACCACTTCAGGAGCACATGTCTGATCAAAGACATTTTCCTTCTCAGGAAGTACCCGTCCCTCTTGAGGGGGATTTAAATCATGAATTATGGGCTCTCCATTTATTTCATTTGCATTCATTTTGGCCATCAGACTTCCTCTTTCGAGGAACTGAGTCCTTTGAGCCTAGTGGTCTGCCACGCTTCAAGCGTGCGGCAGATGAGCCCGTTGCCTGGCGCATTGCCTTCTTCATTATGAACATCAATCCTTGCAGGTGCATTTACAACTGGGATATGTGATTTCATCACCTTCGATGCATCATTAAAAGCATCTGGCATCTGATGTGCAATGCTTTAGAGGTGAACGATCCTTCTCACTTCGTTGTCGCATTGAGCGGTACGAGGATCGAGATAAAACAAAGTGGGTACATCCCATGATAATTCACGTCGTTCTTCATGAACGAGTTTGCCTTGTTATTTAGGAACAGGTTTTTCTCCCCCTAATAGTGGGAAAATTGTCTCATCAAAATGACAATCCGCGAATCGTGCCCTAAAGATATCACCAGTCAGGGGCTCCAAATCTATGATGATAGATGGTGAATCAAAGCCAACATAAATTCCCAATCTGCGTTGAGGGCCCATCTTAGTACGTTGCGGTGGTGCAATAGGCACATAGACCGCACAACCAAAAACTCTTAAATGTGAAACATTTGGTTGATTGCCCAACACAAACTGAATTGGAGAATATTGATTGTTGGCGACGGGCCTCAATCGCACCAGAGATGCTGCATGTAAAATGACATATTCCCAAGCAGAAACTGGCAACTTTGTTCTCATTAGCAATGTGCGTGCTATCAATTGAAGACGCTTAATCAAAGCTTCTGCCAAGCCATTTTGAGTATGAACATGGGGAACAGGATGTTCAATGTCAATGCCTAACGACATGCAGGAATCATCAAAAGTCTAGATGTAAATTCACCAGCATTATTCAGTCTGATTGACTTAATGGGATAATCTGGGAATTGGGCTCGTAATTTAATTATCCGAGCCAAGAGCCTAGCAAATGCCATATTCCGAGTGGACAAAAGGCAAACATGTGACCATCGGGTAGATGCATCCACCAAGACCATAAAGTATCGAAATGGTCCACAGGGAGGATGAATAGGCCCACAAATGTCCCCTTGAATTCTCTGGAAAAATGATGGGGATTCAACATCAACCTTTTGTTGTGATGGTCTGATTACCAACTTCCCTTGTGAACAAGCTTGACAAAAGCTGTCATTTGATACCATAATATGTTTTGTCAATAAGGGATGTCCTTCAGAGTTGGTAATGATCCTACGCATCATGGTGGATCCAGGATGACCCAACCGGTCATGCCAAAGCTTGAAAGTATTTGAGTCAATGGACTTTTGGTCCATGATACTATGTGCCTCAATTGTCTGTATGGTTGTATAGTACAACCCTAATGAGAGCGCACCAAGCTTTTCCAATATACGTTTCTTGGGTATCATTGGAAATAATACAAAGATATTCCATGTTTTTCTCATTCTTTGTTTCAACATGGTAACCATTCAAACGAATATCTTTGAAACTCAACAGATTTCTTCTGGAGTTAGATGAATACAAGGCATCTTGAATTGACAGTATTGTCCCATTTGGTAACATAACTTGGGCTATGCCTGAGCCTTCAATCAGGTCTGTAGGTCCTGATATGGTTGTTACCTTTACTTTTGTAAGCATCAATTTTGAGAAATACTTTCGATCTCGAAGGATTGTATGAGTAGTTGCACTGTCGGCAAGACAAATATCTTTGCTAGAGCTCTTGTTTTGGGAGCATCCATAATTTACATCCATGCCTTCAAATAAAATAAGTTGAATCAACAATCATTCAAAATATTACCATTTTTATTGAATGCAGAAAAAGAAAATAAACAGTGCTTCAGATAATACAAATGGTACATGAAGGAATTTAATCCAGTTTCGGACCCATAAATTTCATTCCCCCTTTCAGTAACAAAATTGGAAACATCTAGATGCGTCTTGTCTAAACGACGCGATATTTCCGATGAGCCGTCTATGGCTGGCGGATCTGGTGCAACATAGTTTGTCTCCACTTTTCTGTTTTTAAGTGAAGTTTGATAAAGATCCGCCAAGTGCCTCGGCGTACGACATGTACGCATCCAATGTCCCTTTGCACCACATCTGTAACAAGCTCTTTCATTATTTCTAGGCACATAGCTTGCTTGTGTTTTCCCCTTATTTCTGGGTGCATTTTTGCCATTCATGGGTGGATTGTTTCTTGGCCCCAAGCTGTATGAGTGAGCACCACGATCTTTTCTACTCCCTTGCCATTGGCCACGTTTGCCCCTCGCGAACGTTTGTGGATACTACCACGAGATGAGGTGGCATTCACTTCCCGAGATGCAACATTTATTTCAGGAAGTGGTGCTGAGCCCTGTTGGGCGAGATTGGTGATTTTTCAACAAAAGCTCGTTGTTCTGCTCAGCTAGCAAGAGGCAAGATACAAGTTCTGAGTACTTTGTGAAACCACTATGCCTATATTGCTGTTGCAGAAGCACATTTGAGGCATGAAATGTACTCAGAGTTTTTTCAGCATATCTTCCTCAGATATATTTTCACCACATAATTTCATAAGGGAGGTGATCCTGTGCATAGCTGAATTGTATTCGGACACTGTCTTGAAGTCTTGAAATCTCAAATGTGTCCATTCATATCTAGCTTTTGGAAGAGTCACCGTCTTCTGATGATTATATCTCTCACACAAGGCTTTCCAGAGGACCAATGGTTCATCAATCACCACATATTCGCTCTTCAGCGCTTCATGAATGTGGCGGCGGAGGAAAATCATGGCCTTCGCATTTTCCCTGAGGTGATGCATCACTTCCATCTTCAATTGCTTTGCCAAGGCCATTAGCACGCAGATGGATCTTGGCATCCAGAACCCATGATAGGTAATTGTCCCCAGAAAGCTCTAGGGCAGCGAATTCCAATTTAGCCAGATTTGCCATCTTCAAAAGAAGAATGAGATGCATTAGAATTCGCAATTTTACTCAAAATTTCAGATTCGGGATCTGGGACATTAAGCCATTTATTAATAGGAACTTCAGGCCCTATAATTGTTTGAGTAACTTCAGACCCTCATTTTAGTTGGTTATAAAAATAAAGTGCTATAAATTTACTGGTATGGACGATAAACCCGCACCATACTTTAAATGAAAGTAAATGTGCGATAAAGTAAATTGCTTGTTATATGGACGTTAATCCCGCACCATACTTTAAATAAAAGTAAATGTGCGGTAAAGTAAATTGCTTGCTGTATGGACGTTAATCCCGCACCATACTTTAAATAAAAGTAAATGTGCGGTAAAGTAAATTGCTTGCTGTATGGACGTTAATCCCGCACCATACTTTAAATAAAAGTAAATGTGCGGTAAAGTAAACGTGCTGGTATGGGCACTAATCATGCTCCATACTTTTAATAAAAGAAATAAAAGGCAGTTGTGTGGACGATAAACCCGCTCCACACTTTAAATAAATACTGCCGTATGGGTAATAAACCTACACCATACAATAAATAAAATAAGTGTGGGAATAAAACCACCACTAAAAATATAGGAAGTACATATTATATTTTGTGGGCAATATAACTGCACCACTGTATAATAGATGGGTTTTAATATCACACCATCATTTTATTATGAGGATTTGCGTTACAACGCGATGGGTAATGAAAATTACACCACCATAAAACAACAGAATGGGGTATAAAACCGTGCCATTCCAAATTATATTACAAAGAAATAAATTAAGCAAACATGGATGAAACAACACAAAAATTGTGAGAACACAAAAAAGAAAGTTTGCATGTCGTCGTAGTAGTAGAGTGAGAGGAGACATATGACGGAGAGGAGAAAGAGAAATAACCACATAGTGTTGGGCTGAGAAAATTTAACAGTGGAGAGACTATCGTGCTCAGAACGTGTTATAAAATAAAATAATTGGAGTATGGAATTACCACTGAAAATTGATAGTGGAATTAAATCTTTCCTTGTGGTGTTTGCACAGATTTGAATTTCCTCTCAAATAGGAACTCAAATTTCTCTCTCTTTTTCTTTCTTCTCTCTCCTAATGGTTTCTCTTACAATTGATAGAATAAGCCTATTTATAGGCGTTTCTGAAATACTTCCGTGAGCGTAAGTGCATTGCACAGTGCACTTCCGTCTCAATTTTCAAACCATCATTTTCATCCGTGAATGAACAGTGGGTGAACAGTGGAATTTATGCCTTATTTTCAAACTCATAATTTGATTGTGGGCTCCACTTCCATTATTTATAACAGGTTTTTTTTTTCATATTATAATGCCACACTTTTCTATGCATTAAAGAGGAGAGACCGGAATTATAGAATATTGGACAAAATATCAAGTTCGAATGTCATTTTTTAATGTAAACGATAGTTTAAATTATAAAGAGGTAGAGACCATTGATCTACAAGTCAAGGCCGTTTTTCATTTGGCTACTCCATTGGCCGAATCCCTTTTTCCCGGGAAAGAAAATCTAACATGTTTTGGGGATTAATTGAAATATATATAGATTTATTTGGTGGAGAAATGAAAAAAAACAAAACAAAAAAATTCAAAACAAAACCTAGCGACCCTTACATGGCCCAAACAGAAAGCCCATTTCCAAAGTTTACTGAACTGAGAAAGGAATTGGAGGCTAATTCCTCGCTCCTCCTTCTCTTCCTCCTCCTTCCTTAGCTCACTCACACTTCCAGTCCACCACCACCCCCACCAAAACGACACCACACCAACCCAAAACGACAATGCAAGCACAGCCAACCCCCAACATCCCAGTTAGCGAGTTCTACTGGTCTCTCCTCCACAAAGCCGACAAAAAATTCTCCAAAATTCGAGAGCTCCCTTATTACCATCGCAACAGGTTCTTCCAATTCCCATCCATTTCTTGCATCAAAATCTAAATTTTCAAAATTTATTTCTTAATTTTAATTTTTATTTATTTATTTTCTCAAAATTTTGGTCAGGCACGAGTACGATGCTTACTTCTACAAGGTCTTCAAGGTGTACACGCAGCTATGGAAGTTCCAGCAAGAAAATCGCCAAAAGCTCGTGGAGGCCGGTCTTCGTCGATCGGAGATCGGTGAGATCGCGTCGCGAATCGCTCAGCTGTACTTGGGCCAGTACATGCGGACCAGCGAGGCCAGCTACCTCTCCGAGGCTTACATATTCTACGAGGCGATTCTGAGCAGAGAATACTTTAAGGAGGGCATGTTTCAGGACCTGGGCTTGGCCAGCAAGCAGCTCAGGTTCATTTCTAGGTTTCTCATGGTCTGCTTGCTTTTGAATCGGCGGGAGATGGTGCAGCAGCTGCTTAATCAGCTCAGAGTCTTGGTTGATGAGTGCAAGAGGACCTTCCAGGTTTGTGCCTTTTCAGTATTTTGTTATTAAGGTTTTTTTCTTGAACTACTCGTGAACATTGAATTGCTCTGTCTATTTTTGTTTCGTTTTTAAAATGAAAAATTAAATTTAGTATGTACTTTTGTGTGTTTATCCCCAGTACTTAAATTTCAAACTTGAAAAGACAAGAAATTATCGAAAATCTGTACAAGTATATACAAAAAAGGAAATAGAAAATAAGAATGCAATAAATATATCTCCGTATTTATATAAGATTTAATATAACTAACTAGGCAATCATTCATAATAAAATCATGGATAAAGGAATAGTTTTAAAAGGCTCTGCAGTCATTGAGAATAATGGAAAAACATCAGTTTGGTGTGATTTTATGGATTCCCAAATGGATGTTGTAGCTTTGATTGTCCAAATGGATGTTGTAGCTTTGATTGTAAAATCATAATTTCTGTTTTTGATATTTATGAGGTTAACTGCGGTCTATGACTTAGTCATACGGTTTTGTTTCCTTGTAATATGTAATGCACAACTCTATACTTACTTTTCCCCACTCAAATTCATGAATGGAAGTTGAAAAGTTTAAGCATTTGTGTTCTTGCAGATAGGTTTTATAGTGACATTTTAATGATCTTGTTTCCAGGAAACTGATTTTAAAGAATGGAAGCTGGTGATTCAGGAAATAGTTAGATTTTTGAAAGCTGACACAGCTTTTATGAATATCAGGCCTTTGAGGTATAGTCTTGTCCTAGACTGTCATCCAGATTCCTTACCACATGTTTCCACATCAGTTGCAAAGAGGTCTTTGAGACTACGAGATGCGATACTGAGCAGCTACCATCATAATGAGGTTAGGTATTGAGGTTTTTCCTTCACTCTTTTTCTCTTGAAACAATAATTGTTAAAGTAAATTGCAATCCTTTGTGGACAAGTTGTGTCACTTAATATAAAACAGCTAGTGCACAAAAGCTCTAGCTAACAACAACAAAACAGCCAATACTTTTGGACTATGTAGTTCTCTTTTCTTCTTCTTCTATTTTGATCTTTCTGTTTCTAGATGTGGTTCAGATGGATGATCTTTAAGGGGACCTCTTGTTTTATGTGTTGTAACTATCATCTTTAATTTAGTGAAAATTGTTTTTCTTGAATTAAAAAAAAAAAGACAACAAAAAATCCAGATACGAACAGCTTTCCAATCTGCAAAAATAACTGGAATAGGTTCTCAGTTACTTGTTGATGTTTCCAATCCACAAAGTAGTCAAGGTTCTCATTTACATATTTTTTGATTCCTTATGAATATAATAACTGGACTACTTTTGTGACATTTTCTGTTTTCTCTATGGTTACATCCAAATCAGGTAAAGTTTTCAGAGCTCACTCTTGACACTTTTAGGATGCTTCAGTGTCTGGAGTGGGAACCTAGTGGCTCATTTTACCAGTCAAGTGGTGCTAAAAATGGTCAGAATGGGGCACCAGCGTCCAGTCGCATTAACTACTCCCAGGATATTGCTGATCCTACCCTGCCATCAAACCCACGAAAAGCTGTCTTATATCGTCCTTCTGTTACCCATTTTCTAGCAGTGAGTATAATGGGTAATGTTAATTTACTGATCAATTGCTCGTTGCTCTTGACTTGTCAGCTTGTAGAACATTTTGGATGTATTGAGATTACAGTAGTATAAATCTATGATGAGGTTGCAACCTTTCTTCCATATACTAGTTATGATCAATGGCATTGACTACCGAAAGTCTTAAAAGCAGTGCCTTTGTAAAACAACGAGAATCAACTTAAATGGAAAAACCATGGAAAACCCTGTTTACTTGAACTACTAGAATGAATTCAAAGACTAGTGACCTACACAATCATGCTTGTGTAAACATTGTGAGGTGGGAGTTTCTTTTTCTGAAATATATCTCTCTTGAGTTTAATGCAAGTTACATAGAAGCATGTCTTTTGTTCTTGATTTGAGCAGCTATCATCCTGCTATGCATCTGTGTCACAACAAACTTGTATATGACAACAGAGTTTCTCCTTGATTCTGTTACATCTGCCCCCTCATCCCCTCTATGCAATTAGTTTCGGCCATTTTTGTAGGATTTATGCTTGAAACTGAAGTTTCATGCTTCATTCTAGTAAAAGAAATTTTTTAAGGTATGATTCTTATTGTACATGGGCCAAATCTTGTATAGGACCCAGATGTGTTTGGATTGTGTCACAGTCGTGTCATGGCCCATAATCCTTTTTCTTTTTGCAGACACTTAAGCAATTCCATCTGACGTACGTTAGAGGCTTATTGAGTGCCTGTCCACGTCTGATGGGCATCAGGTGTGGTAGGAGGCATGTCTGTGCATCATAGTATCTATAGTTGGAGGATCAAGCTAATAATTACTACATATCAATTTGTAAAATAATGAACAATTTTTATTTATACTGTGACTTTGAGTAAGCACACCATTGTTTTCAGTAAACACATATGGAATGGGTTTGGATCAAATATAACTCTTACCATCATTTTTTCCCTTTTGCAATAGTTAATTCTCCTTGTATCTGAATAACGATCCTCTCTCTGCAAGATTGCAACAATGATGTATTATTTTTAATTAAGAGCTGCATAGGTGATAACTTTTCAATACTGTTTGCATGACTGGCAGGTTTTGGCCACAATTTGTGAGGAGCTTCCCCCTGATGGAGTTATCTTGATATATCTGTCAGCTTCAGGTGTGAAAAATTAGTTTTGTATCTTAGCTCAGGGGTTTTGTTTTGTTTATGTGTTGTGTAAATCAACATTTCTTTTCATAATTAAAATGGTTCATTTAATAGATATTATGTCCCCAGCAGGTGCTGGAATGTACTCAGATGTGAACTCCCCTTCTACGTTGGCTTATCCATCTGATAGACTAAACCCTTCTCGCGGACAAAGTAAAGGAGATGGCTCAAGCTTTCAAGCGGGTTGTTTACAGTTTGGTACCCATGGAAATGGAGGTAATTTTCAAATAAACGAGAACCAAATAATTGCAAACCATCTACTGAAACAAATGAGGAACAAATAATTACATACCATCCATTGAAATGATTAAATTTGGTTATATGCATAAGTAAATATTAAAAGTGTTGTCTAAGGGCTCGTCCTGGGTCTAGATTTGCATGATGTTCCTAAAAAGTTGGCCTAGCAAAAGAAAGAAAAACTCAAAACATCTGAAATGCCTGCCAAGTGTTTAGTCAGAATTTGTAGTTTGTCGTTCTTTCTTCCCTTTGTGTGAGTTCTTACAAGATGAGATTGTAGGCGTGCATCAAGGAGAAGCTAATGATGCACTCTTGATTAGGAGGTGCCTTGGTTCAAATCAAGTGATCTCTAGTACTGGCAGCAATAATAAAATATAAGGTTATATGTTTTCTGAATATATGGGGGTTGAAGGGGTAGGATAGGTTGAGTGGGTTTAAGAAGAGATTGATTTGGTTGAATAAGAAGCAAAATATTTTATTACTTTGTAGTGAATTTGTAATTATGTACCCATAGAAGGTCAAGAGCTACATTTGTTGTTTCTCACATGTCATGTTTCACTAATGTGTAATTCATCAATGGAGTTCCTGGTTATTGTTTATGAAGATATTGAATTGAACAATAGGAATGGCTTGCTCAAACTTGGATCTTGTTTGATTTCCTTGTTTTGAATAACTTCTAAGGATCAACTATTCTGATATTATACGCAATACCTTTTTCAGGAATGAATAGCATTTATCCTAGTGACTTGGTTCCATTTACAAGAAGACCACTTTTTCTAGTCATTGACTGTGACAACAGTGAAGCTTTTGAGGTAAGTATATTAACTCTATTTTGTTATTACACATCCTTTAGTTAGAAATTTCTAGATGTGTGTATGAGGGTTGGACTGGAATCTCAATAATTTTTTTTTACCTGTAAAGAAGTTTAGGGATTTAAAATTGAAGATATGCTGTGAGGTTTAAAATATCAAGGGTAGCTGGATAATCTCTTGTTACAACTCGATAGATTTATGGTCCATAGATTAGCTCTAAGTGTTTTAAGCAAATAAGTTTATGTTTAAAGTTTGCAGTGCTCTCGTTCTGCAGCATTTAGTATTACGCCACCAAAACATCTTTCTGCAAAAATATATAAACACTTCAGGTGAAGTGTATTGAAAGATGTTATAAAAATCAGTATATTTAATTGTACTTCAGAAATATATAAATATTTCTAGCTCTTCATATCACACTACAATATCTGCTGCAAGTTCCTAACTCTCCCCTTATGTTACATCTCTTAAAATTTTCATATGGCCTCATTGGATGCACTGATCATTCCTAAATTGGCTAATTTCTTAAAGTTCACAAAATGACTGAAGGTTGAGTACTGTCTTTGGTAGTGATTTCAAATTTCCACAAATGTGTGATATTGTTCTCTGAAGAAGCTGTTAATGTATATAGTAATTGGGTACTGTTAGACTTGCATAGTCAGTTATATCTACTCCCCAAAGAATCAGATGACACCTAGATGTATGTACCTGTCACTATTTAATAATCTTAACCCTCTCTCTCTCTCTCTGTCCACTGAGCAGAATTATTGGTATGGTAGCTTGATGAGCGAGGCCTATGCTAATTTTTCCCCCTTTTTCCCACTTCTCAAAATTCATTTAAGGATCAGTAGAAATCTCTATTACTCTAAACTATAGAGAAGATAATTAATGTTTAAAATGTGCTCAGGCCGTAAACGGAGTACAAAAAGGTGAAACACCTGCAATGCTCCTATCTTCTAGTTCTTCATATCACATTGCTGCTATTGGTTCCTCTCGTCAGTCAAGTGGAAGCCTGTTCACTATTTTCCTCACAGCTCCTTTGCAGGCTTTCTGTTTATTGCTCGGTATTTCAGGATCTGACATTGACATGGTGCGTAAAAAGTTGACACTTTTTTCTCTTCTTACTTTAAAAATACATTTATTTAGTGTTTCCTAAAAATTTATGGAATGAAAATGTGTCAGGATACATATAACAAGGCCGAGAAGCTTCTTTCCAGTTCATTTAGTGACTGGGGGTCTACTTTGGTGACATCAGACACTATTGATCCTGTTTGGGCACAGATTTTGAGTGACCCATTCCTAAGGCGACTCCTTTTGCGGTATTATTCTGTTTCTTCTTTGCTCTTATGTAAAAGTATATAATGTGCAGCCCTGCAGAGTCTCTAGTGTTTTCTTCTTCTTTTTTTTTTTTTTTTTTTTTTGTTTTTTGTTTTTTTTTTTTGTAATTTTGTCTACCACTATAAAGCTTTATGGACTGCTCTTACAAACACATCTTTTGGTTCTTTGTCACTGTGAGCATGGAAAATCAAACCTTTATCAGCTCTTTGTATTAATGCTCTCAAATTGGTTAACCTTTTCATCTCTTTGCTGATTTTTTCCTAGAGTTCTTATCTTTTGGGAGAACGGTTCCTTGTCATCTTAGTGTTTCTCTCCAGTACTTAAGTTGTACAAATTCTACTCAATTGTATTTCCCTTGTGTGTGTGATACATGTATCTCTGTATAAATTATGTCTTCTTCCTTCAGGTTCCTATTTTGTCAGGCAGCGCTATCACTCTATGCTCCAACTTTCAATAAGAAGGAATTTGTTCCCAAATGTATACCGTGTCTTCCAGCATCTGTCCTGCCAACGACAGCAGCATGTCAAACTGTAATTTTGCAGATAGCGAACGTCTTTGGAGCCACAGGCAAGTTCATCTTTTCAGAAGGACTTGAACTCCCAGAAAATAGACAGGGTGACTCGGAATCAATGTCATGTTCATGAATCATATGGGGCAAATGACATTAGAGATAGACAAATGAATGGTTTGTGAGTTCCCTGTTGGTGTTTCAGATTCTTGGTGTTTGTATAGGAAATTTATAAGCCTTAAAGAACGTCCAAGATGATGCAAAACCTTTGTACGAGACAAGTTGGACTTTGGACTTTTTATTTTCTTTTTTAGTAAATGGAAAGAAAAACAAAAATTGATGTCTGTATAATAGGAGAGAGCTCTTCTCCTGGCAATCCCCCCGAGTGACCCGTCCTAGTTGAATCAGGTTGGCCTGGATTTCAGTTTTCCCTCCAGTCAAGTCGAGTCATAAGCCTTGCTGCCCAACATCTCATTTAGGTGCAACGTTATTTTGTAAACTATTGTGGATGATTTATACTCATTGCACTCGAATTTTCTTTATTGCAAATCTGAAACACAAACTGTCAAAATATTTATTTTATTTCATTTGATACTCAATTAATCATACCATATCTGGAAAAAAAATTAACCATAACATACGGAAAGTCAGGGTCCATAATGGCAGTGAATTTCACTCAATGAGGCATATTTTTTTCATGAACATTGGAATTATTTTATCAACACTCTGTCTACACAACCCAATAAAATGGGGTGGACTGACCACACATACACGGTTCCATTGATGAGTTTTATTGAGAATACTATCCAAACCAAATCATCGATTTCAGTTTGGTTCTGCTGCATATGGCGAGGCAATGCTATGACCAATGGTCCCAGGTTCGAACCTTATGACATATTGATAGTGTTGTATTAAAAACAAAAACAAAAACAAAAACAATGGGACGAGTTATAAAATAGAGATGAGAAATAAAAGTCAGACGAGGAAGAAAATTAAAAGAGAGAGAAGAGAGAATGTTAGAAATGCTGGAATTGGGAAAGGAATGGGAAGATGTCTGGTGAAGAGTGAACTCCTAAGTTAGTGAGGTCATATATCTATTTGGAAGGACTGTACCCGGAGGTCGCTTACTTGGTCCCCAAGAAATCCGTTTTGTATATAATGTGTTCTCTGAGACCATTTTCCCGTAGGCTTTTGCCCACAGTGGGAGGGCTTTTACTTGCTCTCCAAGAAACTGGCTTTAAAAAAACATCCAACTTCGCCTACCTCGTCGGCAGAAAGCTGGAGCAATAAAAGCATACAATTTTAAACACAGAGAGAGAAGGTAGCGAGAAGAAGAAGAAGCTCGGCCCTTTTTTTTTTTTTCTTCTACTACGAGGTACTGAATGCTCTCTCATCTTTGATTCCTTTCCTTTATTTTTTTTTGACGGAATTTTAAAACTCTAATTGGGGTTTGGTTTTGAGGAGTTCTTCCGCTTCCTCTTCTTCAATTCAAATTCCGGTGAAATTTCTTCAGAATCTCAGATTTTCCAATTTGTTTATGCCCGCTTTACATGTTGATAGTATGATACCGGTGATATTTCAGGCATTGCATGTGGAATTTATTAGCGTAATTGATTGTGTATTTTCTCTTTTTTCAGTTATGTTTCAGTATCAAGATCATCTCAACTCTAAGCTTTTAGCATTGAAATGGGGATTGATGGTCGAGTTTTAGAATCTGTCGATACATCAAACAGTGTGATTGCATTCACAGGTAAGAAGAAATCATCCAAAAATAAAGACAATTGTAATATTTTTTCTGCATTGAGTGAAGAAGCTGGGGTTGGGAGTGAAGTTATGGATGTTGTTGAACCCAAAAAATCAAGTACGGGAACTGGTAAAATTGAAGCTCTTGATTCTGAAGTTATGAAGAGTAAAGAGGTTCCAGAAACTTCAAATAGTAGGAAAAAGAAGAAGACTGGAAGGACTGCTCAAGAAGAAGATGATTTGGATAAGATTCTTTCTGAGCTAGGTGAGGGGTGTTCGACATCGAAACCTGCTGCTCTGCCTAAGCAAGAGGAGAAAGTCGAGGTTGAACCTGATCTAGTTGCCTCAGTCGATGGTCCGGCTGAGAAGGATGGTGAAGAAGAAGTTCCTCCTACTGTGCTGTCTGCTGCAGCAAAGAAGAAGAAAAAGAAGAAGGAGAAGGAAAAGGAGAAAAAGGCAGCAGCTACAGGGGATGCTACTTCTTCTGTGGATGTTAAGGATGAAAACCATGAAGAAACAGAAATTGAAAGGACAGAACCCAAGACAAATCAGGTGAAAGGTAAAGCAGCAGAAAAGAAAGTGCCAAAGCATGTTAGAGAGATGCAAGAGGCCCTTGCTAGGCGAAATGAACAGGAAGATAGAAGAAGAAGGGAAGAAGAGGAGAGACAGAGGAGAGAAGAAGAGGATCGGCTTAGGCTGGAAGAACTTGAGAGGCAAAGGGAGGATGCCAGACGTAGGAAAAGGGAAAGAGAAAGGGAGAAACTACTAAAGAAGAGACTGGAAGGCAAGCCTATAACTGCAAAGGAAAAAGAAGAAGCCCGTCGGCTGGAGGCAATGAGAAACCAGATACTTGCTAATGCAGCAGAGAGTTTGCCTCTCCCTACCACAGACCATGAGAAATCGGCTAATAGACCCTTGATTCAGAAAAAGAAGTCAAAACCAGCAGCCATCGCTCCAAATGGTGTGGCTCCTGCAAAGGCAGTGGAAAACATAGAAGAAGAAGAAGAAGGAGAAGAAGAAAAAGAAAAAGAAGAAGAAAACCAGCAACACACTGTACCTGAGCTGGATTCTGTGGAATGTGACAAGGTTGAAGAGGTGGAATCAACATATATAGAGGAAAAATCTGACATTGCTGAATCTGTTAAAAATAATGGAATGGAAGGAGAAGCAGAAGAAGAAAATGATGATGTTGATGAATGGGATGCAAAGAGCTGGGATCATTCTGCTGTTAATCTTTCTCTTAAACATGGATTTTCTGATGAAGAGATTGACTCTAAGCCTGAACCTGTTGTGAAAAAACACATAAAGAGTGCAGGTGCCAAGCTGACAGTTTCTGCCCAGACAAATGTTCCTACTCAATCAATAAAATCTCAGGATGTTGAGAATAAGAAAAAAAGTAGGAAGGAAGATGTTGTTGAAAAAGAAACAGCAACTTCAGATGCTGCCCCCAAAGAGAGTGAGGATAACCTTCGTTCACCTATTTGCTGCATTATGGGCCATGTGGATACTGGTAAAACTAAGCTATTAGATTGTATACGAGGCACAAATGTTCAGGGAGGTGAGGCTGGAGGTATTACTCAACAAATTGGTGCAACATATTTTCCTGCTGAGAACATCCGTGAGAGAACTAAGGAACTGAAAGCTGATGTGAAGCTGAAGGTCCCAGGTCTATTGGTCATTGATACCCCTGGTCATGAGTCATTCACTAATTTACGGTCACGAGGTTCAGGTTTATGTGATATTGCAGTTTTGGTTGTTGACATTATGCATGGCTTAGAGCCTCAAACTATAGAGTCACTCAATCTTTTGAAAATGAGGAATACAAAGTTCATTGTTGCATTGAATAAGGTGAGGTTTATATGGTCTAATCCCTCCCTCTGGTTCACTACTAGTTT
Organism: Prunus fruticosa; assembly: GCA_018703695.1. Classification (NCBI taxonomy): domain Eukaryota; kingdom Viridiplantae; phylum Streptophyta; class Magnoliopsida; order Rosales; family Rosaceae; genus Prunus; species Prunus fruticosa. The sequence continues at coordinate 35,280,334 of CM031918.1, forward strand.
CTCCTCATCAATGTTTAATTTTTTTTCTTCTTGATTATCTAACTTTTAGGTGGACAGACTATACGGGTGGAAAACCTGTCGTAACGCACCGATTGAGAAGGCAATGAAGCAGCAATCAAGGGATGTAAAAAAACAGTTCGAAATGCAGCTCGTACAGGTCTTGTGCATTACCACCTTGCCTTTCTGTTTCACTTTATTAAATTTGGCTTTCCTGGTTAAACCTTCAATTTTTGTATTGGGTTACCAGATTATCACTCAATTCAAGGAGCAGGGGTTGAATACTGAATGCATTGCAACCTTATACTTTTATTTCACTTTATTTAATTTGACTTTCTTGTTTAAACCTTCAATGTTTTCATGGGTTGACAGATTATCACTCAGTTCAAGGAGCAGGGATTAAATACTGAACTGAATAATATGGATAAAGAAATGAGGGAAACGTACAGAATTGTACCTACAAGTGCCATTAGGTATGGCTTATGAGCTCTAGCCTTATCTTGTTTTTATGGTCTCTGCTGTGAAGGTTATTTCAGTGGATATCTTTCTGCTGTGTCCTGATAATTTGGTTTGTGAATATTCCAGCGGTGAAGGGATTCCAGATTTGTTATTAGTATTGGCTAAGTTGACCGAGAAAACTATGGTTGAGAATCTTACTTACAGAAATGAAGTGCAGGTGTGATTTCTTTTCACCTTGTTTCCAGTTATGTAAAAGGATTTAACAGCTGAGAAATTTGAGTGATCTGATTGGAGGCTGATCTTGTGCACCAGTGTACTGTGTTGGAGGTTAAGGTTATTGAAGGCCTTGGGACAACAATTGATGTTGTACTGGTTAATGGCGTGCTTCACGAAGGAGATCAAATAGTTGTTTGCGGCATACAGGCAAGCATCTAAAACCTTTATCAAAGACAATTTACTGAAGTGCTACTTTTATAGTTTTTGCAAACTTTTTCCGTTATTTGTTTTAGAAATGCAAATGCTTTAGTATTGTCAACATGTTCAGAATTTTAGAGATGATTATCATGTTAAATACTATTTTCGGTCTTTTTAGGGACCTATTGTTACTTCAATTCGAGCTTTATTGACACCACATCCGATAAACGAACTTCGTGTGAAAGTAAGTTTTTCTTCTTTTGACATTTTTTTGTTGTTATTGATGTATTTTTAGGCCTTTCTCTTTGATTAAATGCATTTGCATTTTTCCTTAAACATACATATTGTGTTCTTTTATTTTCTTTTTCTTTTCCAATTTTCGTTTTATAAAAGTTTTTCGATAATTGTTCTTGACAGACCAGGTTAGCACAAAATTGTTCCAGTAGCTACCCTGTGTGGTTTGGATTAAAGCTTACATAAACTTTTTTTTTTTTCAGTTCAGATACAATAGGAAACATTTTGGACCATACAATTAACCTAGTTTTATGAAATATTCTATTTCCTTTCATGGATTAAATTCAATCCAGTGGGATCTCTCATTCACATTTTTTTTCCCCTCAACAATGATCCATGTGGCATTTCTAACTTTATAATAAAATAGGTTCCAGACTTGAGATTCTTTTCCTGTTTAAGTAATGTTGAAGTGCATAAGTAATTCCATACCTCCAATCTTGGGTTTTTTTTTCGGATGTTAACTATTTGAACATCATTTTTGCTGAATATATCTTTGGATTGTTTTTTCTCTGTTATCAACTGGATTATTCCAAAAGTTAAATTGGTTTCTCATATCAACCTCTAATGTCTGAGACAATGCACTGTCCATTGCATCAGATGATGATTGTATGGTTCTTGGTTTCAGGGAACGTATCAGAATCATCGTGCAATCAAGGGCGCACAGGGTATCAAAATCACAGCATCGGTAATTCTTGGTTGAAGTCAAGGCCAATCCACTTCTACTTATTTATAAGGTACTTGCCAGTGGACTCCTGTTGTGTGAGATTTACTTGATGTTTGATTTTTACGCAGGGTCTTGAGCATGCTATTGCTGGCGCTGCTCTATATGTGGTAGGGCCTCATGATGATTTGGAAGAGGTCAAGGAAACAGCTATGGGAGACATGAAGTCAGTCTTGAGCAGGATTGACAAGAGTGGTGAGGGAGTTTGCGTACAAGCATCTACTCTAGGCTCCTTGGAAGCATTGCTAGAGTTTCTGAAGACCCCGGAAGTTAATATTCCTGTTAGCGGTATTAGTATAGGCACTGTACATAAAAAGGATGTCATGAAGGCCAGTGTAATGCTTCAAAAGAAGAAAGAGTTTGCCACCATTTTGGCATTTGATGTCAAAGTGACACCAGAGGCCTGGAAACTTGCAGATGATTTGGGTGTGAAGATTTTTATGGCTGATATCATCTATCACTTATTTGATCAATTTAAGGGCTATATCAACAATCTCAAGGAGGAAAAGAAGAATGAATCTGCTGATGAAGCTGTCTTTCCTTCTGTGATCAAGATTTTACCAAACTCTGTTTTCAACAAGAAGGATCCAATTCTCTTGGGGGTTGATGTTCTTGAAGTCATTTTAAAGGTACTACTATATACACTGGATTTGTTTTACTTCCACACGCCCTGCTCCTCTTAAAAATAAAAAAACGCTTAACGAGAACCCAAGCCACTTGGTTTTTGAAAGCCTTTAGAAACTCCTGCATCACTTTGGATAAACTAGTGGAGTTTCTCAAGAAGATTTATGGACTTTCATGATTTATTTGAGAAACTGGGTTCTAGATAATGCTCCAGGGGCTTCGCAGGAGTTTTCTGAAAGGGTTATATTATAAGATTAACTAAATGTTTGTCAATTATATCCAGCTATCTTTATATTTTATGCTCTTTGTGCAGGTTGGAACTCCAATTTGTATTCCTCAAAGAGATTTTATTACTATCGGGCGCATCGCATCCATAAAAAATAACCACAGACCTGTTGATACAGCAAAAAAGGGGATGAAGGTATCCATTAAGGTAATGATAAATTTTGACACATATATGTACACACTCATGTTGTCAATATCAGTTGGTAGTACATTTCTGCAACCTTTAATGTTCTTTTTGAAGCTGCTGCTATTCTTGTCATGGGTAAATCTATGGAGTTATCCCAGCAAAAGTTATAGGGCTTTATCACTTTATTGATGAAATAGTGGCTCGTAGAAATTTAGGCTTTAATGGATCAATGCTCTTTTGTATCACTAATGACATCTTCGTAGAGTTTAGGAGTCCTTTAATGAGAATCTTGGTACTCGGAAACTTTGCATTCCATGTCCATGGCTCATTGATTGGGCTGCAGCTCACTTGAATGGGAAACTCTTGTCTACCTTCCTTGTTATCCTAGATCAAATCCAATTGGGATCTCCCTGATGGAGTATTATGGACTTCTTTGAGCTAGTTCTTTGGTGCATTTTTTGCCTTCGTTTTTATGATTCTTTATTGGTTTTAGCATTTTGCCTTTCCACCTCTTTACTATCTGGGTGATCTGGTTCCTATCTGCTTCTGAATCCCCTTGGTTTTAGTGACTAGCTGGTTGCCGTGTTTGCAATGTCTTTTAGACAGGTTTGGAATGTTCTTGGAGTTGGAGCTGTGTCCTTGTTTGCAGTTTGTTTCTTCATTTTGCTGTTATTGACTGCTATTAGATGGTGGCCTGATTTACTTGGAGTTTACTCTTTGGTGCTCTTCTGGCCTTGGTTCTTACAATTCTTCCGTACTTAGCATGTTGCCAAAGTGTTAGTTGCTATCTGATTGTGTGCTGCAAATCTTTTAGGTCTGGATTGCCTTATTAGTGTGGTTGTGATCTTGTATTTTGTTTGTTTTCTGGTGTGGTGTTTTTCCTGTCCTATGTTGATATTGAAGTCCACTTGAACTTTTGTTGTATTATTTGGGCTTTGCTCTACTCACCATTTGGTCAATTTATTATTTTCTTTACCAAAAAGAAAAAAAGGTTGCACTTAATTGGAGTAGTGTGCTTATTCAAGTCTTTTTTTGTGTGTTCATGCAGATAGTTGGGACGAATCCTGATGAGCAGCAAAAGATGTATGGTAGGCATTTTGGAATTGAAGATGAACTTGTCAGCCATATCTCAAGGAGGTCGATTGATGCACTGAAAGCGAATTACCGGGTAAGTTTGAATTTGTTTACAGTTAAGTCTTGGACAATGTACAACTCAAACCATAGCTCTTAATTGTAATTTTAAATATTCAGGATGAACTCTCAAATGACGAGTGGAAGCTGGTTGTAAAATTGAAGAAACTTTTCGAGATACTGTGAGAGAAGCTGCAACCAGAAAGGTCACCTTGTGGAAAGATTTTGATCCTTAAGCTTTACTGCACCATTCCAATTAGATTTAGGCACTCAAGTTCAAGTGTGATAGAAAGTGTGCAATTCTGTTAGTATTGTTGATAGACAATGTATCTTGCTTTTTTGCTATGCTCTGTCTCTGTGCCTTGATATTTTGTTTCTCTTTCTAGAATGTGCAAGTTCTTGTTACCCGTCATTGGATTTGTGATTCAATGCTTAGGGTTTTCAACTCTTCCCGAATTTGAAGTTTGTTTCAGTTCCTCAGTTTCTATCTTAAATTTTTGGGTTAACTACATACAACTCTTCCCAAAATGTTTCAAATTTTTTTGCAAATCTTTATGTTTTCGAAAGCCCAAAATCCCAATTTGACAATTTTTTTTTTAAAAAAATCATCAATAAAAATACCAAAGGAGGCCCAAAGGCCCAACATCTTAATTTTCTCTCTCTCATCTCCTTCATATCCCAAACCGCACCCAATCTCCTGATATCTCCTGCTTATCGAATTGCTTCACTGCGTTTAAATCTGTGCCTCTAGGGCAGGAAGATGAGCTACCTATTGAAGACGCTGACGAAGAAGCAAGAGGTGGATTCTCTCATCAGATCCACCATCGACAAAGTCCTCGTCCTCCGCTTCGGCCGAGCTTCCGATACCGTATGCCTCCTCCTCGACGACGTCCTCGCCAAAACGGCGCGAGAGGTCTCAAATTTCGCAGCAATTGCGCTCGTCGATATCGATTCTGAGGACATTCAAGTCTACGCCAAATACTTCGACATCACTCTGATTCCATCGACGGTGTTCTTTTTCAATGCCCACCACATGAAGATGGACTCGGGAACAGCGGATCACACCAAATGGGTCGGGGCGTTTCAGCAAAAACAGGACTTCATCGATGTCGTGGAGGCGATTTTTAGAGGAGCTATGAAAGGGAAGCTGATCGTGAGCTGCCCGTTGCCGCCGGAACGAATACCCAAATATCAGTTGCTGTACAAAGATGTGTAGGAGTTGCACAACTCAGGAATTTTGATCAGGTTCTTGATTTCTGCAGTTTTTTTTAATATTGATATGTATTTGACAAATATTGCGAAAATAAAATATATATATATATAAAAAAATCTTATTGCCTATGATCTTTTGGTTGGATGTCAATCTTGGTGATTATGCTTTTCTTGCCAATAGAAATTAGAGGAGCAATCATGATAACTTTTGCCGTTTGGTAATGAGTTATCATTACCATTGATCATAGCAGTTAGGTAATCAATCTGCACTTGGTCTGTGAATTCAGTTTAGTTAATTTCCAAGAGATGTAATTTGTTAAGAATTTCTCTGAGAACAAAAAGCTTCGTCCTATTAACACACAAAACTGGGAGACATAACTCTAGATAGAAATATTTGACAAAAGAGGTTTTGCAGAAATCTTGGTTACATCTAAAGCAATCGCCTATCACAAAAATTTATTTAAAAAAGAACAGTTGAATTATAACTAGAAGAAAAATAGTAGACAAAATGTCAAATTATGTAATAATAACATGTATGTAAGGGGATCTCTAACTCTCTCACTCGAATGCCCACTGGTTCTCCATTCGAATCTTCTGTTCTTCCTCAGGTGTGAAGTCATTCTTGATGTTGAAGGTCTCACGGATCTCTTCAGGCATCTTTCCCTTGATCATGTCCGCCACAGTTTGGACGATCAAATGCAGCAGGCTCTTGATGTTGAGATAATTTGCAGCCATGATTAGGTGATACAGAGTGTCCTGGTCCACCTTCATGAACTCAGCGTCCCAGTCCTTCAGAATGTCCTCTTTGTTGTCGCCATCGGTGGCCTTCTTCAGAATGTCCTCTTTGTTCTCGCCATCAGCGGCCTCTTCATTGTGCTTCCTGCAGTACTCGATCACCTTCGCTAGGATGTTGCTGGTCACATTCGGTAGAGGTATCACGCCGTCGGCACAGTCGTCCTCCACCATGTGCTTGATGGTCTGCGACTGCATGGCCACAGCCTCCTCCACCTCGAAGATCACACCGTCTTTGGTCTTCAGGGTTATCTTCTTCATCTCAACGGAGGCCATTGTTTTGGTCTTTGTAATATTAACTAAGGCTTTGAGTTGAGAACTTGGGAGAGTTTTTCTTTCTGGCTACGGAAGTTGAAGGGTTGAGTTATTTGAGTTGCAAAGGTTGAGAGACTTTGGGGTGATTTTATAGTCTACTCGTAACACCTTGTCCTTTTAGGAAAAGGAGATGAATATTTTTTTTTTTTTTCTCTTATTATGGAACATATTCTCATACTAGGAAAAAGGAAAGTCGGCTGATGGCCCCTGTAACAAATAGGAGAGGGAAAGTATTTTTTCTTTGATCTGTATCAGGATAATATGAACATTGCTGGTTTGGGCAAAAACCGTCAAATTCCAGTTGGGGCGACTTTAAATTCATAACAGAACAAAATAACACTTTTACTACTCGGCTCCATTTCCCCAACTTCAAATTCCATCTGCTTTTCCAAAGAAGAATTTTCTCAGCAACCGAACATAGAGAGTAGCTGTGTAGGATTGCATATGGTAAGAAATGAGGAGTTGCCACCGGAACGAATACCCAAATACCAGTTGCTGTACAAAGATGTGTAAGAGTTGCAGAACTCTGGAATTTTCATCAGGTTCTTGATTTCTGCAGTTTTGTTAATATTGATATGTATTTGACAAAGATTGCCAATAGAAATAAAAAAATAAAAAATCTTATTGCTGTCATCTTTTGGTTGGATGTCAATCTTGGTGATTATGCTTTTCTTGCCAACAGAAAAAATTAGGGGAGCAAGCATGATATGATGTTGAAGCTCAAGTTTCCAGGGAGTATGCTTCTTGTTGTTTGTGCTTTTGTTTCTTTAATTTTGTGGTAGATATATAACTGCTGGAAGGAAAGAGAAGATAGGGAATTTGATTAGAGTTCTACAGCTAATATTTCTGTATTTATATGTTTTTGGTTTAGAAATTTGTATTTCTCTCTCTTGGTACTCTAAAAAGAACAAAGTTAACAGTCATGATATGATCGTGGGATAGTGTGATTGATCGCATCACTTGTTTCGATTTGGTTAGGCCATCCCCAATGGTAAGGGGTTTAAAAGAGGTTGATAGAGCCGTATTCAGAGCTTTGATGGAATCTTTGGGGGCTCTAAAAACATCTCTTCCATAATGAGATGCTCTATATTTGGAGATCCATTTATGATGTAATTTGATTTATGTGCTATTTTTTATTTTTGTTAACTTATTATGTTTTAATGTAGGTTTATGTTATGTTATTTATTTTTATTTTTATTTTAACATTTCAACCCAAAAAAATCAAAATTTGGACAAATATTTTAAAAAAAGTGATTAGAGCAAAGAAAAAAAACTAGCTATTTATTTCTTAATGAACTGTTTTTTATTTTTTCAGCCGGCCAGAGATTTCGACGGGCCTAACGGGCCGGCCCCGGCCACCATGGGTTTAAATCAGCCAGACTTTTTATATTAAAAAAAATATTTTTTTTCTATATATTTTAAATCTTTGTGTTGCACATTTATTTGTCAAAAGTGATGAATACAAAGAATAATAGTATAGATTACCATATAACTTAAGAAAACAAAAATATAATTACTAAACTCTTTTTTTTTTTTTTGTAACAATTGCTAAACTCTTTTACTAAACCTAGAACAATAGCCAAAGCCAATATATTTTAAAAAAATATTATACCTAAAAATGAATCTTATGAAAATGTGTTACTTTTATCCCAAATTATGATTGATATCATGAAAATTAAAGGAATTTGTGCCACAAAATTCTGAGAAAAAAAAATATAAATCATAAATCTCCTCTCTAAAGTTCTCCACAAGTATTGTTCCACAAAATTATCTCCGTGGTACAAGAAAAGACTCCCCATGACTCTAAACAAATGGGGATTTGCAACAAGCGGTTCGCCCACTTATATCCTGTTTTCACAACACAAATGAAATGAAAGTATCATATCATCCATTCTAAAAAATTGTCCCATAAACATTCTATTAAGAAGAAGCTTGATGCGGAAATATTAATAACGTCAGTCTCTCTCTTGGCAAGTTGGTCATTGATGACATCTATGCACCAACTTGAGGGGGAGTGTTAGCTAAAGCTATGTTTCCTTGTTTTATGGGAACATTATTTCCATGTTTTATGGGAACATTGTTTCCTTGTTTCATGGAAACCTTGTTTTCTTGTTTGTAGTTGTAGGACTTGTATAAATATGTTGTAAGTGATAGAATCAATCAAGTTGAAAAACCAGAAAATTATCTTCTTATATTTTCATATTCTAACTTCTCATGTTTTAGCAAGTAAGATAGCACAATTATTGTTATGAAGGTAGCTTTCTGATCTGCACAGTATTGCTGAATGTCATTTCACCTTTGTCTTTGTCATGAGCTCCTGAATTATTTGTGCATTGAATTCATTCGCCATCCAAAATTACAATCTGGAATCGTAAATACCATTCAGTCCGCCATAGGGTGTGCGGACTTGTGTGACCTTACTGGACTGTGTGACATAATGACAAAAGGAAATTTTGGGTGTGTCAAGTTTTGGGTTTTTCCGTGAAGCTTTGTATGGCCTTTTGAAAGTTCTTCCAAAAAAAATATATATAACATGTTGAACGTAAAATTAATAGTTCTTCTACGATTAATTTTCAAGAGATGTAACTTATTAAGAATTTATCGAGAACAAAGAAGCTACATACAGGGAGACATAACTCGTGAATCATGAGAAATATTTGAGAAAATAGGTTTTGCAGAAATCTTGGTAACATCTAAGCAATCACCTAACAAAATAATTTATTTTCAAAAAAAAGTTGAATTATAACTAGAAAAAAAATAACAGAAAGTCAAATTATGTATTAATAACATGTATGTAAGGGGATCTCTAACTCTCTCACTCGAATGCCCACTGGTTCTCCATTCGAATCTCCTTTTCTTCCTCAGGTGTGAAGTCATTCTTGATGTTGAAGGTCTCACGGATCTCTTCAGGTGTCTTTCCCTTGATCATGTCCGCCACAGTTTGGACGATCAACTCCAGCAGGCTCTTGACGTTGAGATAATTTGCAGTCATTATTAGGTTAAACAGAGTAACCTGGTCCACCTTCATGAACTCAGTGTCCCATTCCTTCAGAATGTCCTCTTTGTTCTCGCCATCGGCGGCCTCTTCATTGTGCTTCCTGCAGTATTCGATCACCTTCGCTAGGATGTTGCTGGTCACGTTCGGCAGAGGTATCGCGCCGTCAGCACAATCGTCCTCCATCATGTGCTTGATGGTCTGCGACTGCATGGCCACAGCCTCCTCCACCTTGAAGATCTCACCGTCGTCGCTCTTCAGGGTTATCTTCTTCATCTCAACGGAGGCCATTGTCTTGGTCTTTGTAATATTAACTAAGACTTTGAGTTGAGAACTTGGGAGAGTTTTTCGTTTCTGGCTATGGAAGTTGAAGGATTGAGTGATTTGAGTTGCAAAGATTGAGAGACTTTGGGGTGATTTTATAGTCTACTCGTAACACCTTGTCCTTTAAGGAAAAGGAGATGAATATATATGTATATATATATATATATATATATATATATTTTTTTTTCTTGTATTGGGAAACATATTCTCATACTAGGAAATAGGAAAGTTGGCTGATGGCCCCTGTAACAAATAGGAATATATATTTTTTGGTCTGACCTGTAACATAACAGATAGAACTTTCCCTGTAACAAATAGGAAAGGGAAAGTTTTTTTCTTTCATCTGTAGCACATGAAGAATTCGGATGATAGGCTGACCACGGTTTCATTCAGATTGACTATGGCCGTGTCCATAGGGCGAGGGAGGGAAAGGACGAATGTCATTTTACCTTTGCCTCTGTCTTGAGCTCCTGAATTAGTTGTGTATTGAATTCATTCGCCATCCCAAAAATTTCAATCTGGAATGGTATGGCTCCTAATACCAAGTTCTACCAATTCATGGTCCAAACTTGTTACACGTCTATCATAGGCGTTCTACTAATTAATGGTCCAAATAAAAACCTTCTTAAGGATTTAATTACAAACAAAAAAACTTTTCACACGTCTATACTAAAGAAGTTTTTTGTTTTTGTCAACGGGGTCTAGTGCAGTGAAAATGGACATTGAGCTTGCAAATGTGGTTTCAATGTTTGAACTTTCATGGCACCATGATAGGAATCCCGAGCCTCTCCATTTAGAGATTGTTGCACATTTACCCTCATTTCATAAAATATGGACCATCCAAATAATTAAATGAATGAGAAAATGTCACATCACTCACTTAGTAAGTTTGCAATTTTCTTTAAAATTGACGTAAACAGTCCCTTTCACGGAAAAATTAAAAATAAAAACGGCTAACAATCCCTCCATCTTCGTCTGCAGTCGCACCTACTCCTTTCTCTTCCCTCTTTATAATTGGTCTTTCTTTTTTCTCTTCTCTATTTTTCTCTTTTGGCTTCTTGGTAGTCTAACTCCAATTAAACGACCAAGCCCTCGCTATGTATCAGAATAGCAATCAATTGGAATATGTTCCTAATCAATTGCAGCTGATGTTTACAGCTTTCAATAAAAGTCAATTGTAGTAGTGGATTTGGAATTGAAAGCTATCCAGAAGAGTAGATTTGCAACTTGCAATACATTTGTGCTTTTTCTGCTTGACTTTTAAACCCAACTTTCTTATAAGATTTTTAGGGTTTTCTTTCAAGAAATTGATGTAGTATATTCTGTCTATTAGAGGTTTTTTCACACATCACAATGAAAAAGAATTACAAACCAAAATCCGTTCATATTAAATTGATGAGAAAAATATCAATGAAGTGTGAAGACATTACAGAGGGAACATGCGTCAAAGAGTCGAGAGAGGAGGAGTTGAAGAAGATGATAATTTCCGATGAATTTGAATTTAAATATTATATGCATTTTCGTATCTACTATTAGAAGCTTTGTTTCAATCTGTAAAATTGACCGGGGTTGTAACTTTTTTTTTTATAGAAAAGATAGTATTTTATTAAACTGAAAGGAACATTACATGGTAAGAACTAGCATTTAACGGCGGTCTCGTTAAAACCTTCCCAGAGAAACAAAATTCAGAGGTAGGAAAGAGTACCACACATGCTATTAACTAAAGAAAAGAGTCAAACAACTTATACAAAACAAACCTACCTAAACCCCAACCACATAACCCTAAAAACATCTCATCACTAGGTAGGTACTGTCAACGAAGTCCTCCTAAGATATAGAAAAAACATCATAGTTCTTCGTCCAGAGTAAAAAACGTACTATGGGTATCATAATAGATCCAGCCAATCACTCAACCGCAAAACCATTAAAACACATCTCATCACTACGCAAATACTGTCAAAGAAAGCCTCCTATGATCTAAAGAAAACATCATAGTTCTTCGTACATAGTCAAAAACGTATTGTGAGAATCATAACAGATCCAAGCCAAACACCAACCGCCACCTCCAATTTTCTTGATCCAGGAACCCCAGCTGACAAGCAAAGGAGACCAACGTTGGCCTCTTAGCCAGAAGAAAATTCAAAAGAAAGATATTCATAGTAGGAACGTTCATCATTGCCAAGCCCACGAACGTTCCATAGGAGAATTATTAGGGAGATCTTGGAGACCCCTAGAGGCTGGTCTTCTTTGCCTTGTCAACAAAATCCTCGATACAAAAACTATGCTTACCAGAAAAATCCATGCCACTAACAATCGGATGCCTAGCACTAGTTTTCGCACGCTTCTGATTCCCGCTTAGTGTCACATACTTGTCATCCCCTTGAGCAGAAAAGGCGGTGGCCATCTCCATAACGTTAAGATGGAGACCCCTCATCAGCGTAACTTGGCTCCTTGGGAACCCACAAAGAAAGCCAACACAGCCACCCCATGGAGAACAAAAGAGCAAAAAGATACGTCATACCCAATTCACCAAGAACCCAAAAAGACAATCAGAGAAGATTGAGAGAAACGACGTAGAAAATGAGTAAAGAAAAACTGAAGAAACCCTAACCCTAACCGTCAAGGCTCTCCTCGCATAAACTAGAGAGCGACTGACCGGGTTGTAACTTTACCACTCTCCTTGATGATGATCATGTACTTACATAATATTTCATTAATTGTTTTTATATAAAAAACTCTTTTATCATAAGTATTGGGTACATGTGCTGCATCACATGCAGAGGAGGGGCTTGTTAATTAATCTGTGAAATTTCGATTATATTAATTGCTTTGTCTCGCCGATCTCCTCCTCTCCTTCAAGTGCTGCCATGAGAATTATATATCATCTTTCTTCTTTATACAAAAGCAATACTCTGCAGTTCAAAAGGTTTCATGAAGAATTTGGCCTAAGTAAAACATGGCATGATCTGCAAATTGTTTCCATTCTTTGTGCAAATTTAGTCACAACACAAAGAGTGGAAACAATTTGCAGGCGCTGATTTGTTTTACAGTTATAGTGAAATATAGTTTAATTTTAAGATAATGGCGTATTGATTTTTTTTTTTTCAAAGGCATGAAACTAAAAAAGTCAAACAATACAATCGATGGAGAAAATGAAGAAATCAAAGAAATTAATTGAAGGAAGAAACAAAGTCAAATATATATAAACGAAGATAATCGAGGCTAATTAGAATTCGATGCCTCTTTAAAAGTATAATAAAATACGGTACTTTTGAAATGTATATCGTTTGTGTAATTTATTAATGCAATCTCCCCTACGCTTGACAACAAAATCTCAGATTGTCTACGTTGACCATATTATACTTCTCAAAATCTTAATAGGAAAATGATCATGTTTACAATATTCTGTTCATATTATGAAACAATAGAAAAATTTACTTGCAACGGAGATAAAACTATTTTTCTACTCTAACCAATAATATTATAATGCGTGGAAAATTATTGGCAAAAGTAACAAAAAGTATTATAGCCGTGGTATGAAACTGTTTCTCTATGAAACAGATACCGTCAAATTAGTAGTACATGTGTTTGTCATATAAACGAGTCACGGGAATTAGTTTTTTGTTTGTTATCTTCTTGTTTCGTCAAGATACCATTGACCCGTTAAAAAAAGTAAAACAGTAAACCAATTAGAACAGTCCATTGAGTTGTTATTCCACATATTTTATCTTCTTCTCCTTCAGTTACATACTAAACTGAAAACAAAACCAAAAACTCTCTCCACCATCCACCGATTCGAAGAATCCAAATTCCAAAACCAAAAGAGAAATAATTGAGCTGCGGATCAGTGGTTTACTGCTCGCCTTTTTCCCTCGCCCAATTCAAATCCGCCAGATGGCCTACCTTCTTCCACTGAAATCTCCAAATTCCCAAACCTGTCCTAGCTCTCTGTAAATCCGTGACACACAGAGCAACCAAAATCCCCAAAAGCCATGCCCGTGACCTGTCTCGTGAATTCAATTCCTATTGCCTAAAATTAAACCAGAGTCAAACAAACCAAATCCAAGTCCCAAAACCCACTAACTTCCAAATCCTAAATTGACCCATTGATTGCGCACCCAAATTCATAACGCACCCAATCACGCCATGACCACCCATCATCTTCGAAAACCCATAAAACCCATCAAGCTACCATGTTGTTCTTTATCCCCCAAACCCAAATTCCTCTTTCTCATTTCCATGGCCTCCTTCCTCTTCCTCGCCCTCCTCTCCCTCACTATCTTCCTCTCTCTCACCTCCGCCGCCCGCAACCACCACCCGCCGCGCGGCCGCGTCATCTCCCCCACCCCTCAGATCCAGCAAGCCTGCAAAGCCACGCGCTTTCCCGACGCGTGTCAGGCCTCCTTAGCCGGGCTTGTCACTGACCCGAACACCACCCCAATCCAGACCATCCAGTCCGCCATCCAGGTGTCCATCGATGGCCTGCACACAGCGCAGAAGATGGTCAAGTCTATCCTAGACTCGTCCGCAGGCAACGAAAACCGCACCACCGCCTCTAAAAACTGCGTCGACGTCCTCGGCAACTCCGAGTACCGCATTTCGCTCTCCACCGACAGCCTGACACGTGGAAGCATTAGAAACGCACGTGCCTCGATGAGCGCCGCGCTACTCTACCAATACGACTGCTGGTCGGCCCTCAAGTACGCCAACGACACACAGATGGTCAACCAAACGATGTCGTTTCTCGACTCGCTGATCGGAAAATCCAGCAACGCCCTCAGCATGATGTTCTCGTACGACAACTTCGGGAACGACACCAAGTCGTGGGGCCCTCCCAAGACCGAGCGCGATGGGTTCTGGGAGCGGGTCGAGGGCGGAGGGTCCGGCCAGGAGGTTCGGGTCGGAGTGCCGCCGGGTTTAAAGGCGGACGTGACGGTGTGCAAGGAGGAGAGCGAGAAATGCTACAGGACGGTGCAGGAGGCGGTAAACGCCGCACCGGATAACGCGGGAGCGAAGAAGTTCGTGATTCGTATTAAGGCTGGGGTTTACGACGAGATCGTGAGGGTGCCCTTAGAGAAGCGGAACGTGGTGTTTTTGGGCGACGGGATGGGCAAAACAGTAATTACCGGGTCGTTGAATGTGGGCCAGCCCGGAATTTCCACATACAACACTGCCACAGTGGGTAGGTCATCGGTCATTGCATCACTTTTTTAATTTTAATTTTATTTTAATTACACAAGTGCTGTTCCAACTTGGTAGTGAAAAAAATGCAGTAGATGCTGGATCACACTATTTGTGGTGCGGTGGTGTGGGCCCGTACCCACGTAATTGTGGAGGATGGGTGCAGTACATGCTGGAACACACTCTTATGGTGCGGTCCATCTAAGCAATTCTAATTTTGTAAATCAGTAAATGTAGAGAATGGTGGGAAACTAGGCATATGCGGCATGGGTGATTGCTTGTTGCCCAACTGCGGCCGTACTTTTGTGTGTTTCTGACGCAAAATGAACTCATTCTTTGAGACATTAAGTATGGGTGCTTAGGATAATGGCTGGCTACTAAGATTTCTGAGAGGCATTAGGGCATTAAGATTTTTGGGTTAATTTCGAAGGCTTAGCTTAAGATTCCACTACTTGTCGTATTTGGTTTGGTATTGCTGTTGCGCATTTGAGAGTCGTGATGATATTGCCGAGGAACGTCTTTATTTTGAGCAATAAGCAATAATTTTGTCCTAGGACAAAACAGAAATGTGTTTCCTTTAGTTTGGCGCACATGTTATTGTTTTGATTCTCATTTTGAGCTTTTTCCTGTTATGCTTTGATACTTTCCTGAGCAACTAAGGATGCTAATTGTTTCTCAACACTTGTTATACAGGAGTTCTTGGTGATGGGTTCATGGCCAGTGGCCTCACAATCCAGAACACAGCAGGCCCTGATGCCCACCAAGCAGTAGCCTTCAGATTAGACAGTGATCTCTCTGTGATTGAGAACTGTGAATTCTTAGGCAACCAGGACACTCTCTACGCACACAGCAACCGCCAGTTCTACAAGTCATGCAACATCCAAGGCAACGTCGATTTCATCTTCGGAAACTCAGCTGCGGTTTTCCAAGACTGCAACATCCTCGTCCGCCCTCGACAGCTGAAACCCGAGAAAGGTGAAAACAACGCAGTTACCGCCCATGGCAGAACGGACCCCGCACAGTTGACGGGTTTCGTATTTCAGAACTGCTTGATCAACGGCACGGAAGAGTACATGAAGTTGTATCGCAGCAAGCCCCAAGTGCACAAGAACTACTTGGGGAGGCCATGGAAGGAGTATTCGAGGACAGTTTTTATTAACTGTAACATGGAAGCTCTTATCACCCCAGAGGGATGGATGCCTTGGAGTGGGAACTTTGCTTTGAAAACCCTTTTCTATGGGGAATTTGGTAATTCTGGAGCTGGTTCTGATTTGTCCAAGAGAGTGTCATTTAGCAGCAAGATCCCATCTGAACATGTTAATACATATTCTGTGCAGAATTTTATTCAGGGATATGAGTGGATTTCGACATGAAAATTTTATAGGTATTTTCAAATCCTTTATTAGTGAGTGTACAAGGAGCTCGTATCAAATTATTAAACACTTTTTCAGTGGAGCTGTGGAGGGAAAGATAGTTGATTTTTTCTTTGTCAGTTCTTGTAATGTGCCCTCTTTATTATAATTTACATTTCTGGTTGGCGTGAGATTTGAATGAGTCATGAGCCAAGGCCATCAACCATCACTGATTTATTTTTTTCGTATTCAAAGTTTTCTCCGACATTGGACGAACAAGTTTCAACCTCAAGGTAAGTCGCATTCGTTGAACAAGATGAGAGATCCAAATTGGTCTGAGAAGACGAGAAATGGAAGAAGTCAGCAATCTTGTCTGGGTTGATCGAGAATGAAAGTTGAATGAGATCGTGTATTTTCCACCACAATCTTCATTGATCAACATACCAACCAAGCTCTAGCTTGCCAATGGAATCACAACCCGTTTCTTTTGTGACAACCAACACAAGAAGGAAATTTAGGCTCAAGTCTCTTGTTAAGAAGACAGAGATTCAGAGATCATAGAGGATTTAATTGCTTGGTTATATTTCTGTTTTCTAATTAATTTGGAGTTTATTATAGGCATGTCCTATATAATGACTGCACTGGTGTTTTGGTACTTGAATTTAGGCAATCCTAGAAATTGTTTGTCAATTACAGATGTTTAGGACCTTTTTGGGATATTTATATATACTAGGAATGCAATTGATTCCTTTCCAAAACCCATGATGAAGTTACAAAATTTAAATTCTAGCTTTGATGTTAAATTTTTTGAATTTGTTGGATTGAGGGTGAGAGAGTAATTGTAGTTTGAATTTTTTTTTTCGATATGCAAACTTCCATTGAAATGAAGGACAAGCCTTTGAACAAATAGTGCAAGCCATGAAATGAATGCAGGAAGGTTTTGGCAAAAAAAAAAAAGGAAATACAGGAAGGCAACAAAATCAATGGACCATTGCAATCTGATGTGATATTTGGTGGAATAAAGACGATGGAGTAGAGAAAAGAGAGAGAGATATGGAGGTTAGCTTTATTTTTTTGTATTTTTAATTATGTTTTTTATATAATTATTCTTAGTTATAGTTAATTGATGAAAATACCCTTAAATTTAACTGAAACTTTAACGGAGTTAGACGTAGGTAGTGGATTGCAACACTTTACAAAGTTTAGGTGGTTAAAAATAAAAATAAAAAGTTCAAGTGGTAACGACGCACATGCCTGAAAGTTCAAGGTGGTATTTATGCAAATTCCCCCTTTTTTTAATATATCAAAATGTGATTTTTTTTTCCCCATCAATAAACATCCCAAGTTCTACAATTATGATATTGAGTTAGTTCATGCAATCTTGTCTTATATATTTTTGCAAAAAAAAAAAATCTTATCATATGTATAACTTAGTTAGACTATTTATCTGGAAAAATACCAAACACCTTATAATATTATGGATAAATAGTAAATACTATCCGAAATAAATTATTCAGGACAATCCGACGTACCAAACAAATCCTGAGGGTGTAAATTTATAAAGTTGAAACCTCATGGCCTATATTGAAAATGACCTCATGGGTCTTTTGTAGTTAGCTTTTAAATATATAAGTTTGTTATTGAAGTAGGGTTGGGCATCGAGACCAGAAAGCCGGAACACGAGCGGCACCGAATGGAAAAAACAAGAAAAAACAGTCTTGACTAAAAAGTCAACAAATTGGCACCAAACTAGATCGGTTCAAATCGGTTTCGATGTCGGTTTCACAACTTACAAAATTGGAATTTGACTGGACCGGTTGCATATTATTTTTATTTTTAAAAAATTATTTAAGTCCAATGCTAAATTTCTAATTCCATAACTAATATTTCCCCAAGCCCAACTTCAAAGCACCTTTTTTTTCCAGGCCCAATCATCTCTTTTTACATAAAATTAGATCATTTGTGAAATCTTAAGCCCAAAAAATAAAATTTCAGTTGAAATTTGTAAAAATAAATAAAATAATATCCTATCCAAAATTGAAAAAACTGGAAACCGACAGGGAAGGGGTTTAAACGGGACATATCGGTTTCATAATTTTTTTTTCACCAAAATGGGACTGAACTACACCGATTAAATTGTAGCAGTTCTGATGTAAGGTGGAAATCAGATAAAACTGAACCATGCCCACCCCTACTTTAAAGTACTAAATTTTTCTATATTTAAGTTTTAATACTGGAGATGTTAGGTTAGTTGCCCATGGAGTGAGTTTGCGCCTTGCACCCAAATTTTGGTCTAGATACTTATTCAAAACCTATTTTATCATGACATATTATACAAAAAGTCATATAAAACTTTTTGAAGAAAAAAACCCAAAACTAGTAACTTGTTATTTTCTAATTGGTTATTATAAAATTATAACACATTAAGAACCAATTAGAAGATGACAAGTGGCTAGTTTTGGGGTTTTCACTCCAAATAGAGTTTATAAGAATTTTTGTGTATTATGTCATGGTAAAATGGGTTTATTAGTGAAATCCTCATTCGATTCCCCCTCCACATCGATTAGAGTTATTTTAGACTATCGTTTGAATAAATTTTTATTTTATTTTATATAATTCTAGTTGAAATCAATTATCAGAATGGTTTGGTTATAGTTAGAAAAATTGATATTTTACCCTTTTAAATAAAAAAAGATAAATTTCTTAAATAATAGCATAGAATAGATTATAAATGAGAAATTTTGGTCCCAACCAAACAAAAAACAAAAAACTTTGTTGGGCAAAGTGGGTCAAATTGGATGTATTAAAGTAATTTACGGCCCGAACGATGGGGATGATAATTGGGCTATTAGCTTGATCCAGCAGCGTCTGCAGAGAACTGAGCTGAGCCCAAGTCGAGTCAGGTGTCCGTGCAGCTCATCTCACAAACTTGAAGGACGGAAACAAGAAGAAAAAGTTATAATTGTTCAAAATTCAACTCCCAGAAGAAGGAAAAGAGAATGGTGAATCAACATTCTTCATCTTCTTCCTCGCTCGGAATTCCAGTGCTTTTAGTTTTGTTATTGTTGTTGTTATCTCCCACAGTTCTCGCCAAGTCTCGTCGCCCAATCTCTGTAATGCCTCTGTTTCTTACTTTTTATTAATTTCTTTATTCGATACTATGCTTGTTGGGATTTTTGTTTCTTTTTATTAATTCTGAATTTTGATGGGTTTTTGTATGTGGGTATTTGGCAGGATATTGAGACGAGGCAAAAGAAGAACCAATGTTATGCAGATATTGAGAGGTACCAACCTCCTTCTCTCGTTTTAACTTCCCATTTACTAATTTTTTGTGCTTTGCCTAGTAGTAAGCATATTGTCAGCTTGCAAATCATGGATAAGATAGTGCTCTGATTGCTCCTTTTTTTTTCCTTTTCACTATGGGAATAGCGGATTGTGGGGTTGGCAATGCAAGTCTTCTTTGATAGCAAAAGAGAATTGTGCTTTGCGATGCCTTTCTTCAACTTGTTATGAGCTTGTCTACGAGAGTGATCCGGTAAGATGGACTATTTTATACTCTCCTTTGTTGGCTTGGTTCTGTTATGCTTATTATTTTATCTGGCATGTGTTCTGGTTGTAGCTTGAAGAAGGAGAGAAAGATCTAGTTAGGGGCCAAGAGTTCAAGTACTGTATGCACAAGTAAGTTCCATGTCTTTAGGGATATTAATTTTTTTTTGCTGTACGATTGAGTTGATGCAACATGATAATTAGAATTTTGAAGATAACATAAGGGCCATAGTTCCAAAAATGTAGTTTTTACATTTGATTGCTGGATTTTTGAAGGGGTCAATGGTAAAGATTGCTGAGAACATCAATTCACCAACTTTTTATTTTTATTTCCTTGGAAAAAAAGACTTTTCTTTTTCTTTTCATTAGGAAAAAAGGTTGAGAACTGCCAACTGTTTCACTAAGAAGGTGAAAAGTCAAGCCCCTCTTTTTCCTGAATGTATGAATGTAGCCTTGGCTGCTCTTGTGTCCTGTATATGAATTAGAAAACTTGAGATGATTGCGATACCTTAGCCAACAGTACAAAATTGATTTGGCTGATTAAAGGAAAAAGTTTGTTTTTGTTTTACATTTTGCAGCTGAGTGTTGGGGCACCTTAGGGACTTTTTTCTTTGTTGGGTTTTCATATTAGCTTGTGTTAAACTGCCTGTTGGCTAATTTGTCTAGTATAGACACTTAGGTTGTGTTGTGATGGGTTAAAGGTAGTAATAGTCAAGGGCAGTTGTTGGACCAGTCTAGGACCTCTTAAAGGACACAATTTCTGGTATTATACTGAAACATATCCTCAGAACTGTACTGACTAGCAAATAGTTGGCATTCATAAAGATCCCCTACCTAATGGAGGTTGGCGAGCTGAGTATCGCACTATCATTTGACATCTGGGATAAATTCTTGAACCTTTCTCTTCCTTCTAAAATGTTATCACTATTTTCTCAGTTTTTAATTCAGTGTTGGTGGTGCTCATCAAGGCCAGTCTCCAGTGGTTTGTGGTCTTTCGGGTTATACCAGCAGCCACCTTTCGTATTTACTAGCACCAAATTTTATTAGGAATCGGATCAAATCTGGCAATTGAGGAAGATAATTTCTTTAGGGAGAAGGCTGTTCTTTAATGGGAGTTGAGGGATACAATGGTGGAATGGATTTTTTAGTGGATTAGATAGATCCTTTCTTTCAACACCAAAAAAAAGAAAAGATAGATCTATTCTAGTTTTTCAATGCAGATTGATTTTGTGCTATCCTTATTTCTTATTTTCCTCTTATTCCTCAATTCTTGGTTATGCCCAATGTGATAAATTTCTTACTTAAAAATAAAAATAAAATAACTGATCTGGACGTTGGACATGTTACAAAGATTATTGTTATTTAGTGTGAGGATATGAACCTTATTGTGACTTGGTAATAGTAGATAGTGATGTGGATCATGCCTATTTGGTCTACACTCAATTCATATTATAAATTAGGTCTTTCTGGAAGTGGCTTTGAAAACTTGATGAGGAATTCGTTGCTTTATGGCAGTGATGTTAAAGTATAATTCCTTGCTTCTGTACTTACTAAGATGCTGAAGTTATATTGGCAGAGTAGGTTCTCCTACTGTTGAGATAATGCTACCCTGCTGTCTTTTGTGGTATATAGAGCCTTGAAGGAAGTTGTGATTTTTATTTAAGTGAAAGTGTATGTATAATCAGATGACTAATCCTGCACCAATAAAACTATGTTATTTTGGTGATGGAGAATAACATGTCTTTTGGAGCTTTTTTTTTATAATTTTTTTTTAAAACACGTCTTTTGGAGCTAGAAGGTCCTTTGAATTATGCAACAAGTCAATTGTTCAGGCTACTTAAATGTATGCATTTTAGTTTATTATAGTTTCAAAAATGACATGCATGTGGGCGTGCTTGTTGATAATGGGATGAGCTGAATGTCCTAAGCATCCAAACTTAGCATATTTTGTGCTTAGTTTGCCAGGCTAGTCGAGTAATTTTGTGTTGGTTTTTTGAGATTACTTGTATTGGTGTTGTAAAAGTTGCTAGTGTCTACTGCAACCTTTTCTTTCTCATTTTTTGGTCATTTTTATCTTACAGTTTCCGATTCAACCTAGAGGCAGTTTATCTACATAAATAATTGCATCAAGGCATTGGCAAATTACTTGGGCTTGTTTTGTAACTCTTGATACATGTTTCCTTGCAGGTTATCTTTGGGAGAGAGCCTTGAGGGTGTCAAGGGTTCATTTAATTATTAAATATCTGAGCTAAAAATATTGCTTGTAAATTAAGTTCATCTGAAGCCATACAGGTTTGATAAAAGTCAGAGTTCATTTTCCAATTCTCCTCTTGCATGTAGTGGAATGATTTCCAGGTTGAGCCGCAAACCAGGTTCAGGCCGTCCAGAATATCTGGCATTAGGGTTCATATTTTATCCTTCATCAATGATTGGGAGTTTACCGAAGGCGACAACTAGCAACTATTTTCTTTAATGTCTGTAATAGTTACATTAATATGCTTGGACTTTAATCAATCTGAATAAAACCGAGGTCAGCCTAGCATTCGAATTTCTCATGTGCTAGCATATTCAGGAGGCTGTATTATGAATTTTCAGTAAGAGAAATCAAACCTTTGTATATTATCCTGATAGAGATGAAAGAAAATGTGTTGCTACTATTTCAATTTTAACATGGAGGTTAAGAGTTTTACTTCAACTCTATTGTAAAAGGTGTGCTGTGTTTCTTCCTATATTTTGCTCTTTTTTTTGGGTCCAATCGTTGCTTGATTTCAGTAATTGAAATTGTATCAATCTTACATTTCATTACTTTAGTCTCTTTGTTAACGCATAACGAGCCAATAGCTAAGTCATCAGGGTAAATCATTAGGATTAAGATAGATCAAGAGGTCAATGTCATCCCATCCTTAATTAGTGCAGCCAAGCCCCCCAGCATCTTCTACCAAAATCTTGCCCAATATTAGGGTTGTATAAAATCAAGCTGCATGAAAAAGGATATATGACAATAAACAGCAACGAAGAAAAAATATAAAATTAAAATAAAACTTTCCCTTTCCTATTTGTTACAGGGGCCTTCCGCCACTTTCCTTTTCCTAGTATGAGAATGTTTCTTAATATCAGAAAAAAAAAAAATATATATATATATATATATATCTCCCCTTTTCCTACACGGACAAGGTATTATCAGGAGGCTATAAAATCACCCCAAAGTCTCTCAACTTTTGCAATTCAAATCTCTCAACCAAAGCCAGAAAAGAAAAACTCTCCCAATTCTCAACTCAAAGTCTTAGTTAATATATTACAAAGACCAAAACAATGGCCTCCGTTGAGATGAAGAAGATAACCCTGAAGAGCGACGACGGTGAGATCTTCGAGGTGGAGGAGGCTGTGGCCATGCAGTCGCAGACCATCAAGCACATGGTGGAGGACGACTGCGCCGACGGCGCAATACCTCTGCAGAACGTGACCAGCAACATCCTAGCGAAGGTGATCGAGTACTGCAAGAAGCACCATGAAGAGGATGCTGATGACGAGAAGAACAAAGGCAAGAAGCACCATGAAGAGGATGCTGATGCCGAGAAGAACAAAGACATTAATAAATGGGATGCTGGGTTCGTGAAGGTGGACCAGCGTACTTTGTTTGACTTAATCTTGGCTGCAAACTATCTCAACATCAAGAGCTTGCTAGATTTGACCTGCCAGACTGTGGCGGACATGATGAAGGAAAAGACACCTGAAGAGATCCGTGAGATCTTCAACATTAAGAATGACTTCACACCTGAGGAAGAAGAGGAGATTCGTAGGGAGAACCAGTGGGCATTCGAGTCAGAGAGTTAGAGATCCCCTTACATACATGTTATTAATACATAATTTGACTTTATGTTATTTTTTTTCTAGTTATAATTCAACTGTTTTTTTTTTAAATAAATGTTTTTGTTTGGTGATTGCTCAGATGTAACCGAGATTTCTGCAAAACCTTGTTTGTCAAATATTTCTAATGATAGAGTTATGTCTCATCTTTCTTGTGTTACGAAGCTTCTTTGTTGTTGATAAATTCTTAACAAATTACATCTCTTGGAAATTAATCGTAAAATAACTAAACTGGACTCACAGGAAATCATTTGCATTCATACAAGGGCCATTCTATTAATATATATACTAGGCAATGGGGATTGAATTCACGAGACAAGTAACTAGACCAGAGTACTCTCTTCGAATCGGTGGCTGGTTTTGGTTCTGTCTCAGTTTAGCATGCAACGGAAGAAGACTTAGGACGAAAAAATATGCAGGAACAAAGTTAATGACGATCTTAATTAACCAATTATGTTACGTAAAAGATTAATGAACAGAATTAACCAATTATGTTAACAACTTAATGACTTTTCTAATTGGTTCTTCCCAAGTTTGCAAATTGGCCAAGTTACTCTATGGATTGCAAGTTACTTTGGTTCTTCCCAAGTTTGGAAATTTACAATTCCAGATTGAAATTTTTGGATGGCGAATGAATTCAATACACAAAAAATAATCCAGGAACTCAAGACAAACCAATCATTGTTTTAGTCATTCACAACACTTGAATTAATGTAGTGCATCAAGTACTGTTTTCCACATGCAGACATAAAATCTAATGTCATCAACATCATGCATACATGTTTTCACCACACAATTGTTTACATCGTGAAATAACGATACGGACATGATGACATGATGACTACATGACAAATCTATCTACCTTCTCCATTTGATGGTATCTATGCGTCAGTAAAATGGACAGATGGTTTTGAAGAACATTTTGACTGGATGGTGAAAAATGGACAAGAGGAGATTCGTAAGGAAAATCAGTGGACATTTGAGTGATTTATTGAAATTAATATGTTGATCCGATATTCGTAGATACGAAAGGTGGCTGATGGCATAATCTGAAAGACCTCATGATACTACGTATAAGCCTTTTGGGTTATATACGGATCCAGGAATTTTCCTTCCAGGGGTAACGTCTAAAAGGTTAAATTTTTTTTATACAAAATAGACCCATAAATTTTTTTATATTAGAAAACCCTTAATTTATTCAAACTAACAGTAACTAACCAAAATTAAACCTCCTTAGGAAAAGAAAAAAAAAACCTCAACAACTAATCAAGAAAAACATCAATATTCATCCCATAAAAATAAAACAAGAAATCATCATTCATATATAATTCATTGAGAAAACAACATTACAAAACACATATTAAATCAATCCACCATATTTTTATTAACTATATTAACCAATCCACAAAAACAAAAACCTTATATTAAAAATACACAAAGATTCAACTCCTAAAGTAACAAACTTCAAACCTATCAACCTACTAAGAAATATTATAAACATTGCAGGACAGTCAACAATGTAATTTATCTTGGTTACAAACTATATCGATGTATTGAACCTTATTTATGTTTCTAATATTGACAAAAATATAAAAGCAAGACAAAAAAAAATTATAAAATAGAAGCTAAAATTAAAGAAAAATAAATGAAAAGGAAAAAAATGTAAAATAAAAAGTAAACACAAAGTAAAGAGCAAAAGGAACAAAGACAAAAATATATACAAAAAGAAAAAATTGAAATGAAAAAGAAGAGAAAAAGAAAGATTGGGAAAGAGAAAAAAAAAAAGAAGAAACAAATTGAAAACATAATAGCGTATTGCGTTTGAAATGTCCAATGTAATGGGGATTGTGGGCTTTATCGGGTATCAGCTCTATTGCTTGCTGTTTCCCCTGTTTATTTTAATATGTTTTAAAAAATAAAAACTTAAATGAAACAGTGTCGTTTCTCCATGAATCAAAAGACCAAAAAAAAGGAAGCGCTGCAATGCTGCTTGCTGCGCTGAAGTTGAAGTTGCTGCAACCCTTTGAGGCATTTCCTCGAACAGATGGCGGGCATGAATTGCCCAGCTCTCCAACCATTGCAGGGGTCAATTTTTCTTCCTCTAGTGGCGGATTCCGGAGTTGTAGGGGTCAATTGACCACCCTTGCTCCTCTGTGGATCCGTCCCTGGTTATATGCAGATAACAAAACATAAGTTTTGTAGAACATAAACAAAGCTTTTGGCTCAAATGCATGTTGTGCGCAGCGGAAGCGGATTTCACTGGGATGGTGGATATGAAACCGTTGAAAAAAGAAGAGCAAAATATGAAATACAGAAATCCAAATGACACAAGGATTTATACCTGGTTCAGCCCGTGTGTAGCCTACATCCAGTTCGAAGACATCGAGAAATTCCACTAGTATCCCAAAAGAGATTACAACTAAAGGAGATTAACCGTCTCACATATCTTAGGAATTACAAAGTTGAACTCTCACAGCCCAAATCCCAAATACACTCAAGTCACTCTCAAGCTAACCACACACAAGAGCCAAAACACCAAGATTGTTCTTGCTCACAAGGAAAGAACCCACTAAACAATACACAGAAATAAACCTCCCACAAACACAAGGAACAAACGAAGAAGACTCAACCTTTGAAATGACTTGATCTTCCCTCAACATCTTGTGTAGCCGAAGAGGAGTTTACCTCCACCACCATGGTGTTGCTCTCTAGTGTTTCTCTCTATGTGGAAGTGTCTCTCACTTCTGTTTTAGCCTATATGAGCAATGGTGCTCACGGCACCTCCAAATGGTGAGGCACAGAATGCCCACACCCACGCCTTTGGTGCGGCACACCTGCACCGCCCCCTACTCTCAATGAATCAGCTGCTGAATGTGAATTCTACCATCGGCTCAATGTGAATTCGAAAGGCAAGACTTTTCCCATACTTTACATCAACATCAATGTCGGCAGCCCACGTGAAGACCTAAAGGTCTTCAATTTCAACCACTCATTGTTATAAAAAAAATACATAGTTTTCTTTTTCCGTAAAGCCAAATACAAAAATATTATATTATAAATAACATATAAATAAATTAGAAAGCTTTTAAGGTATAATGAAATTGAAGAAAACAAAATAACAGGTAAGTAAAAGGAAAATAAATAATAAATAAGAAGGTGAGTTTGGTACGGTGAAGCACGTCAAAGACGCTGTCCTAAAGCCTTTGTAGCCTCCCTACGTGCAGGTATTGACGGTCTACAAGACTCCAAGATACGACCCCTTGTACACAAACTCAAGATCCGCTATGAGCACGTTCATAGACGGATATGGGTATCCAAGTCACAGAACCATTGCCAAAATAACAATATAAAGTAGATAATATATATATAAGTAGAAAATAAGAGAATTAGTTCGTGGTGGTGATTGTGGTATGTGATATTCTAATAGTGTACTGTGTGTATTTCAAATGTGAAGGAGGAGTGACCTTTTATAGGCATCTAAAAACATGTAACCTTCACCAACCACAAAAGTTCACCAACCAAAAAATTATGGCATTCACCAACCAGAAATAAAACCAGAATATTAAATATTTATAACCCCCACAATAAATCAAATAAAACAGCCAAAATAATTAATTAAATAAAACGGTTAAATTTTTAAAACCTTTTAAAATTCCAACACTCATCTAATGCAACATGACTTCCTCCAAAAGCCAAACCAAAACCAGAACTTGTTGACCCATTTATTACATGGGTCCACATGGGAATTTTACCAATCTCAACAATGCAGTGGCTGGCTGGGAGGAAAACTTAAACAAAAACATAGTAACAAAGAAAGAGAGCATGTAGAAGAGAGCCTGCTTACAGCCTTTGTTAGTATTACTCGGAATTTCAAAGAGAACCTCGTCGAGTACGCTAAATGAGTATTTTGCTAAACAAGATGCGGCTTGAGGCGATTTTAAGGGGAGGCGTTCAACGCTTTTTTAAACATTGATTCACAACAGAACCTAAGTATCTACTAGATAAATTAGCCCACAAGCCGAGTTAAGACAAGCAAATATGAAAACCACCCAAGAATTAAGTCCCTAAAGTACCTCAACACTGAACTGCAAAATGTAGAACAAAATAAACTTTTTCCTACAATCAGCCGAATCAATGTCGGCTAAAGGTGTCGCAATAATTTTGAAGTTTTTCTATATTCACATACAGGATGCAAGCACAGCCATGACTACATTCTTACATTCAGCAACAAGGACTTGACTTTTCACCTTCTTAGTGAACCAGTTGGCAGTTCTCAACCAATTATCCTAATGAAAAAAAAGAAGGTCCTTTTCCGAGCAAATAAGAACAATTGGTGATTTGATGTTCTCAGCAATCCTTACCATTGACCCTTTTAAAAAAAATCCAGCAATCAAATGTGTAAAACCTACATTTTTTAATCATATAGCAAAAAAAAAAAAAAATATCCCTAAAGACAGTACTTGAAAAAACTAGCATTAAAGTGGAGAGCAGGTACCACAATGGTGGCCTCCCCCTTCCCCCTGCTTGGCAACCCAGGTTTTAAACCCCAAGGGGTTTCCTCCCAATGTAACCAAAAAAAAAAAAACTAGCATTAAATATTGAAAAATTATGTTGAAAAATTGATGTGTTCCTTGTACGCTCACTAATTAATATTTGTTGTTATTAATAAAGGATTTGAAAATCCCTACAAATTTTTCATGTTGAAATCCACTTATTTCCCCGAATAAAATTATGCACAGAAAACTAGCATTAAAACTTAAATATTGAAAAATTTAGTACTTTAACCACAATGTGTAGTGTGGTTGGCGAACTGCTACCACCAGCTGGTAGACTGCCTGGTACCTAAGTGGCAGGAGTTCAAAATCAGTCGGGAGCACTTTGTCGTCAAGTGACTTTGTCGTCAAGTGCAAGTCGAACTCCGAGTAGGAATTAGTCCCACCATTTGGGTGTGGGAACACCTCGTAGTATTTAGCCAAAAAAAAAAAATTTAGTACTTTAAATAATTAAGTATTTTGACAATAAGATGAGTTTCCTTGTACATTCACTAATTAATATTTGCTATTATTAATAACGGATTTCAAAATCCCAACAAATTTTTCATGTTGAAATCCACTCATTTCCCTGAATAAAATTCTGCACAGAATATGTATTAACATGTTCAGATGGGATCTTGCTACTAAAGGGCACTCTCTTGGAAAAATCAGAACCAGCTCCAGAATTACCAAACTCCCCATAGAAAAGGGTGCTCAAAGCAAAATCCTCACTCCAAGTCATCCACCCATCCGGGGAAAGAAGAGCTTCCATGGTACAGTTTATAAAAACTGTCCTTGAATACTCCTTCCATGGCCTCCCCAAGTAGCTCTTGTGCATTTGGGGGTTGTTTTGATACAGCTTCATGAACTCTTCTGTGCCGTTGATCAAGCAGTTCTGAAATACGAAACCAGTTGATTGTGCAGGGTCTGTTCTGCCGTGAGCTGTGACGGTGTTACTTTCCCCGTTCTCAGGGTTTAGTTGTCGAGAGCGGATGACGATGTTGCAGTCTTGGAAAACCGCAGCTGAGTTTCCGAAGATGAAATCGACGTTGCCTTGGATGTTGCATGACTTGTAGAACTGGCGGTTGCCGTGTGCGTAGAGAGTGTCCTGGTTGCCTAAGAATTCACAGTTCTCAATCACAGAGAGATCACTGTCTGATCTGAAAGCTACCGCTTGGTGGACATCAGGACCTGCTGTGTTCTGGATTGTGAGACCACTGGCCATGAACCCATCTCCAAGAACACCTGAAAAATAATAAGAAACAATCAGAACCTTACTTTCAAAGCATAATAAAAACATGTAATAAATAAAAATAAAAAGTTATGCAAATAACCTACCGACTGTGGCAGAATTGTACGTGGAGATTCCGGACATGCCCACATTCAACGACCCGGTAATTACAGTTTTGCCAATCCCGTCACCCAAAAACACCACGTTCCGTTTCTCTAAGGGCACCCTCACGATCTCGTCGTACACCCCAGCCTTTATGCGGATCACGAACTTCTTCTCACCCGCGTTATCCGGTGCGGCGTTCACCGCCCTCTGCACCGTCCTGTAGCATTTCTCCGTCTTCTCCTTGCACACCGTCACGTCCGCTGTTAAATTCGACGGCACTCCTCCCCGAACCCCCAGGCCGGACCCTCTGCTCTCGACCCGCTCCCAGAACCCGTCGCGCTCGGTCTTGGGTGGGGCCCACAACTTGGTGTCGTTTCCGAAGTTGTCGTACGAGAACATCATGCTGAGGGCGTTGCTGGACTTTCGCACCAGCGAGTCGAGAAACGACATCGTCTCGTTGACCATCTGGGTGTCGTTGACGTACTTGAGGCCTGACCAGCACCCGTATTGGTAGAGCAGCGCGGCGCTCATCGAGGCACGTGCGTTTTTAATGCTTCCACGTGACAGATTGTCGGTGGTTAGCGACATGCGGTACTGGGAGTTCCCGAAGTTGTCTAGGCAATTGTTAGCGGCGGTGGTGCGGTTTTTGTTGCCTGCGGACGAGTCTAGGATAGCCTTCACCATCTTCTGCGCCGTGTGGAGGCCATCGGTGGAGACCTGGATAGCGGATTGGATGGCTTGGATTGGGGTGGTGTTTGGGTCAGTGACGAAACCGGCTAAGGAGGCCTGACAAGTGTCGGGAAATCGCGTGGCTTTGCAGACTTGCTGGATCAGAGGGATCGGGGCGATGACGTGCATGCGGGGTTGAAGATTGCGGGCGGCGGAGGTGAGAGAGAGGAAGAGAGTGAGGGAGAGGAGAGGAAGGAAGAGGAAGGAGGCCATGGATATGAGCAAGAGGAACTTGGGTTTGGGGGAGTTTTTGTTTTCGCTTTGGAAGTTGGAGGGTTTGAGTGATTTGAGTTGCAAAGGTTGAGAGACTTTGAGTGATTTTATAGCCTATAATGCTACCACCTTGTCGATGCAGGAAAAGGATGACAGAAATATTTTCTATATTTTTTTTTCTCGTTTTAGGAAATCTCTTGTTATACTAGGAAAAGAAAGTTGGCTGATGGCCTCCCTAACAAAGAGGAAAGGGTAAGTTTCTTTTTCCTTTTTTATGCAGGTAGCTTGGTTGGGATGGGAAAACGTCATGACATTGACAACCATTGGTCAAACATAAGGAATATAGAAGGCTGTGTGAATAATTCCTTTGACTCAATAACGGAAAGACGTAAACTAGTGCTAAATTACATCAGTATATATTACAAGGAAACAAAACCTATTAGGGAAGAATAAAGTCAGACCAGAAACACAATCAATTATGGATTCAATGCGTCATAGAAGGGGGAATATTTGATGTAAGAAGAGTTGACTTCCCTTATAAGGTTGAGGTTTCCAGTCTCACTTAGGTTTCTAGCTTCTTCTTTTTTTTCGGTTGTTTGTTTTGGACGTTTCATATTGTGAGGGGCGATAATATACACATACTACACGGATGCTAGCTAGGACTCGAAACCACTACACTAGTGGGTCATTTGCAAAAACTTGTTCTTTTGATCACATGTTCCTTATGTTAATCGATTGTCAATAATAATAGTGTGGCAACATTTAGATATTAATTACTTGGGGTTGTTTAATAAGTTTTGATAAATGTTTATTTGCAGGTAAGCTTTTGGAGAGAGCCTTGAGGGTATTAGTTTAGGACTCTAATTGTAAAGTAAGGGGGGTGTATTCAATTCTAACTTTTAAAAGTTTGGAGATATTCAACTATGACTTTTAAATAGTCTTTGAAAGTTTAGTTGACAGGACCTTACCCAAATTCCACTTTGAAATCTGCGTTGAACCCTGTGCCTATCCGACACCTGGCAAGTGCCGAATACACTTGACCAAATTGCCCATCTAATGAAATCCAAAGTTTCTTTAGGGTTTGACCAGAGTCTCCCCTGTAAATGCTTGTTTCCCAAAAATTTACGCCTGTACGAAAAGCAATTTAAATACCCACAACCATTCAACATGCACAAAAATAGAATTCATACAACCAAACAACCAATCTTTATGGCCTCAGTCCTTATAGAAATCCTAGAGCAATTTTAGAGCTTTCTAATTACTTTAATTTATCTATATATATACAGCAAAAGGCAGATAATGGTGAAACATTCAAAATACCAGAAAATACCCTTGGTTAATGCAAACATTAAGAATTGAAATTATAAATTAAATGAGGATAATATGGTAAATTCACACATTTTCATATTAAAAAAATTTAAAATTAAAAGAAAAATCAGATAATAGATCCTCTTTTTATGGAACACAACTACCTATTATCTTTTTTAATTCTTAAATAAATAAATACATTTTTTAAAAAAAGCCTCTCGAGGCGCGGAAGCGCGTGCGGAGAGGCTAGTATATATAAAGCAAAAAGTAGAGAATTGTGAAACATTTAAAATACCAGAAAATTCCCTTAGTTAATGCAAACATTAAGAATTGAAATTATTAATTAAATGAGGATAATATGGTAAATTCACACTTTTTCATTAAAAAAATTAAAAGAAAAAGAAAAATAATGTACATATTTTTATGAAACACAACCACCCATTATCTTTTTTATCTATATATATATAAGAGTCCCGTTTTCTTGGACCCCTATGGTCCAAGGGACTTGCGGTCACCCACCCTTGGATCTAATCTAAGGGCTAAAAAAACTAGTTTAAAAAATATATTTTACTTTTTACGGAATAACATATTAAATTAACTTAAACAAAAAAAAAGCCACTCAGAGTAAAACACATTCTCAGCCCAAAATCACGAGCATGTTCTTCTTTCTAAATCTAGGTTGTGGTTGGCAATT
The DNA here is from genome assembly GCA_018703695.1 of Prunus fruticosa. Taxonomy (NCBI): domain Eukaryota; kingdom Viridiplantae; phylum Streptophyta; class Magnoliopsida; order Rosales; family Rosaceae; genus Prunus; species Prunus fruticosa. The sequence continues at coordinate 35,312,782 of CM031918.1, forward strand.
TGGAGATCTGCGAGGTTTTTCGATGTGAGTTTGTAGATTTCTGGGTGTTTTTTTTTAAATTTGTGATGAGATTACATCTACAAATTTAATATGGCTTTGTAAAAATTCATGTGACTTATTATTAGGGCTGGGCATCTAAACCAAAATACCGAAACTGTACCCGAACCATGCCGTACCATACCGATTTCATACCGTATCATTTGGCATGAGGAGATATTCGATACGATACCGTACCGTACCATGGGAGTATGGTATGGTAGCGGTACCAGTATTTGGTACTGGTTAGTACCATACCGTACCGAAGTATAATTTTTTTGAATCATATCAATAAAGCCCCTCTATTTCTCACCCAAAAAAAGAAACAGAAAAAGACATTATGGTAGTTCACAGGGGTTTTCAAGTGAATTCAGTGTTGATTTTGAGTCATTACAACTTACAAGTTCTAAGTTTTTCCTTATAAATTTTGCACTAGGTAATCTTATTGCATTTTGTGAGCACATCCAGTCTGCCTTGGTCAAGAATTTACAAATGTGCATTGAATAAAGTTGCAATAGTTCTATATGCATTATTCTTCTAGTGTACTCTGAGTTCTTCTTTCTGCAGATTGTTTCTTTTTTTGCTTATAGTTCCTTTATGAACAATTGCCCTGAATAAAACTGTAGGTGATCAGTCAATTGAAGAAAATGTGCATTGCACGTTTAATTGATGACTATATATGTCTATGGCTCCATTAACTTCATGTTGGATATCGTGAAAAATATGGCATATGCACATGCATTGGATCAGCATTTGAGTTAGTTATAGACTGGTAGTTGATTTTATCCTTTCTTTTTTATTGATGATTTGGATATTGAATCTGTTGATGAATATTGATTTGGTTTATTAGGATTTGGATATTGAATTTGTTGAATATTTGAATCTGTAACTTAGGCATCACTTATTTTGGTGAATGAATAGGTCATTGAATATTGAATTGGTTTATTTTTTAGTTTTGTTATTTTGATACCGAAATGGTACCTGTACCATACCGATACTGATTTGGTACGGTATGGTATGGTACCAACTTTGGCAAACCATAATCCCATACCGAACCGTACCGGTTTTAATTTTCGGTATCGGTAGCGGTTTACGAGCCCAATACCGTACCATACCGTACCGTGCCCACCCCTACTTATTATTGTTGGGTTTTTTAAAATCCATTTGAAGATTTCTGTTACAAGTTGAGATTACATCAATCGCTCGCTGCCATTGATCTCCAAATTGAAAATTTCTTTCAAATCAGATTGTTCATTAACCACTCAGATTTAAGATTTCAAATCAGAATATTAGTGCAAAAAGGAAGAAGAGCAAGAAACTAAATTTGATTGTGGGAGCCTCGAAGTTCAATCACGTTGAAGTGCAAGGGGATGGGTGGTTACAAAATTTTGTTTGCGACGACACCAGAGTCGGAGGTGTTGTGGCGGCGAGCAATGGGAGGAAGAAGAACACGTTCTTTATTTTGGTTGTGAAGGTGTTTGATGCTGATTGACAATTTTGGTTTTTATAATTTTGATTTGTTTAAGTTAAATTGATATGTTATTCTGTAAAAAGTAAAACAAAATACACTTTTTAAACTAATTTTTTCTAAACCGTTAGATTAGATCCAAGGGGTGGGTGACCACAAGTCCCTTGGACCATAGGGGTCCAAGAGAACGAGACTCATATATATAACGCAAAAGGCAGAGAATGGTGAAACATTCAAAATACCAGAAAATGCCCTTGGTTAATGCAAACATTAAGAATTGAAATTATTAATTAAATGAGGATAATATGGTAAATTCACACCTTTTGATATTAATTTTTTTTATATAAAAAATATCAGATAATGGATCCTATTTTTATGGAACACAACTACCCATTATCTTTTTTAATTCTAAAATAAATTTTAAATTTTTTTTTAAAAAAGCCTCTCGGAGGCGCAGAAGCGCATGTGGAGAGGCTAGTTTACATGAATAGAAGGATCACAACAGAATATCCTACATAGTGAAAAAGGATGTGTGGGGAGTGATGATCACCTTGTGGTGGTGCTCTAGTACACGACTACTGCCTGGGGGCGCAAAACATTTTAAAGTGTGAGTGGATAAAATAAAGTTTGGGAAAATAGAATATTAACATACAAACCCCACTGTTAAAACATTTAGAAAATTCGATTATATTCATTTTTTATATTCGTACAAGAATTTAAGACATGCATATTTATATACATATAATTGATCATGCGTTCAATCAGATCATCAAAACCTTTGAAAGCATTATAAAGAAATAATTCCTTTCCACCTAGGCGTACCCATAATAAATCCGTCAATTCCATGATCTTTATATTCATTTCCCAGATTATACCTGTTAATTCCTTATGTCACATAATGCGACACATCCTCGCATGCCTTAGTGACACAAAGTCAACCCGAGCCGCATTCCTCGCAAGACTCAGGAGACACTTGGCAACCTGGCAGCATCCTCACCCCCCACGGTCCGAATATCCCTAAATCTCGTGGGGCAAATATCAAACACGCATTGACTGAACCGAAAGCAACCAGAATGTCCGTGGACATCATTATAACTGAAGGCAACAAATTATCTGAAGGCAACATTTTAGGTACCTATAGTGGTATAAAAACTTTTCCTGTCAAATTATAATTCTATTTCTCAATAAATCCTTTAATCCTATTATCACTTCCTTTCCTACTCTCCAAGCCATTTACATTTTAAACATAAACAGAATTTAATTAAAATATTTGAATTCAACTATTTATGTTTGGAAAGTAATAGTCATAAATAATTCATTCAATATTTAATTGCATAAAATTCATTTATAAAACAAAAGTCTACTCATTAGCGTCCGAGCTAGCCTGACCCTTTGAGGGTCCTTCTTGTGTGTTCAATGAAGTCTAGAGTACCTATTTAAGCAATTAAAAATATTTAATTAATAAAATAGCTCAACTATAGATATTTAACCAAAACCCTGACCCCCGGCCTCAAAAGTGCGTGTACATAATTTACGAAAGTTCCTAGGCCCATTTTCAACATTTCTAACAGGTCGAATGGTCTAAAAAGACCTAAGGTTCAATAAGCGATTAATTTCCCATAATGGTCAATACAGTACCCCGTGGGGTCTACGACCTCCGCTTACCAATTCGAGAGTTTCTATAGGGTCAACACACTTTACTAAGTATGCCCTGCAAGTTTGGTCCAAATCGAATGGTCAGATCGCTCACGATCACACGATTGGAACGGTTATCGTTTATCTAAATTTTGAATTATTGAATCGGAATATCTGGAAATCCGATTCTCGACTTGCGGATTTCTACACGATCCTAGATGTTTCTAGATTAACATATTTGAAAATGAAGTCGATCCAATGGTATGATCATATCAAACTCGGATAATGCCTAATATGCGATATCTTGATAAACGATCAAATGATAACCAAATTGAAATCCGAGCATACCATCGTGCTCAGGAAGTCGTGGGGAACATTCTAGTACAAAAACCCAACCTTGACACCCCGCCGATGCACCGCCATGGGCCGCCACCGTGTTGCATTCCTAAGAGGACACAAATTAATGTGCAAACAACCAATTAAAAATACCCGCAAGTGCACGAATCTATTGAAGTATAGATTATGTAAGTACGGGGTCGATCCCACGAAGAACTTGTCGGCTTCCTATAAGTTCTAATTTGAGTACGGAAAGAACACTTAATTGACACACCACAAATGCACAAATGCAAAATGAAAACTAAAAATGAGTAAAGAAGTGTAAAAGAAATGAAACAACACAAGAAAACTAAACAAAAACACAAACAGCATTTTATATCGCCATTTTATCACCACTTTATCACTTGTGAACAGTGAACAATGTCGTGGACAGTGAGCAGTGACGACCGGTCACGTGAACAGTGACGACCGGTCGTTTTGCACAGAATCAAAAATTGTGAAATTTGTGATGAGCGACCGGTCGTTAGAAACAGTGCGAACCGGTCGCGTTTTCACAGAATCGTTTTTCTCTTTTTTTTCAGTTCCGAACCTCTGTTCAGTTTTCGACCTATAACTTTTCAACCGTATGTCCAAAATTCACGTTCTTTATACGGTTGGATTCAGCACAGAAAATGCAAGAACACATTGTGGACCAAAAGTCCAAAACAATTACGGAAACAACCAAAATTCAGTGACAAAAACACAAAACGTGTCAAACACGCAACTCACACACACATTTGGGGGGGGGGGGTTGATTTGTTTCAAGTGACCTATTTCTATTGCATGAAAGTAAATGAACTTTGAATTTAAATGAGAATGGCAGAGATGAATTATCAAAATGTGAGAGTAAAATGTAACAAACACTAGGGTTTCGGAATCCACCCTAAACAATTCTACCTATGTTCATGAATACTCAAGTGATGAACTCTAAACGTGTTGATGAAAATGTTCGCAATCAAGACCAGTACGAGTGACTCAAGACGCATTGATTCTCTCTAATATACGTAAAGTGCAGTATGAGTGCTACAATACTTGTGCCTTCCCTATAATCGAATCTAGGTGTGCTTAGTACTTTGATTCAATTACAAGAAAAACCCATTAAGTTCAAAGAGAATATGAACATCACAAGATTCCTAATAGCATGGTGTTTACATTAGGTATTCAAGAAACCAATTCACATGAATGATTCTTACTTCATCCATTTATTGCTTAGGATAACATGAAGATACACATAACCCCAACAACCTCAAGAAGCATGCTTTCAAAGGTGATCAATCAAAGAAGAACATACATCAAGGATAGATTAATTTGGTGAATTGGAATTCATCAACAATATCTAGAAATTCATACATTCAAGCATCAAAACAATAAGGTATTCATGTTTAGGGCTTCAACCTAAACCCTAGCTATGGAGTTTAGTTGCTCATACTTATTCCAAATACAAACTCAAAATGAAATTAGAAAGAGTTCACAGATTTTGAGAAAATGATGAAAGCTTGAAGGTCTTCAATGATGGAAGCTTTTTTCTCCACTTTGCTTGGCTGCCATTTGGCTTTCTCCTAGCTCCCAGCTCTCCAAAATATCTGCTCTCTATGTGTAGAATAATAGAATGGATCAGATACCCACGTTCAAAAGCCTCTCATACTTCAGATTGCACTCACCTATCCCTTGCCCATCAATTCCAAGCTCAAAGATATCATATAAAACTCATGCTTTAGTTAAAGCCTTTGCCCTTGTCCCCTTGCCATGATGAAGCTTTGTCCTCAATAAGATGCCAATTGCTTCAGAAAATATCTCAAAGCTAAGGTAACTTCTTGTTACCAAGAGTTATGGTAACAAGAAAATCAAGATAACACAAAGGAGGTAAAAGCTGGCCAAATTCGGATTTCAGAGCTGTGGTAACATGCAGGATTGGTTGGATGGGCAATACTTGTCCAATGGAGCTCAAATTTGGATATGTTGTAGTTAACATCCATTGGAACAAGTCTCATGAAGATCATGACCTCATCCGAGCACCAGAGCATGTTGATCCCAGGCCAAGAAGTTGACCTACGAAAATGAGCAAAAACAGAATTTATAACAAATAATGCACTTTTAGCTCATTTTCAATCTAACCAAGGTAAAATCTAAGAAAACACAAAAAGGAAGTAAAAAGCTATAAAATGTCAAGAACTAACTCAAAATAAAAGGTGAATAACATGAAAAATCTTGTGTAAAAATGAATCGAACACACGGGCGGGTGTGTAGAGCAATTTTCCGGCGATTTCGGAAAAACTCCAAACCGCCGACCAATAATCATATCTACAGATCAAGCAAAACAAGGGGAGTAACTTTATATCTTTGCTCGAAGATCAATTCCACCTTTAGAGCCCTTGAACAAACAAATTTATTTTTGAAAAACCTAGAAAGTTTTAGACTGGGATTTGACAATTTCTACTTGAAATTGGGTCGAGTCTTTGAGGGAAATTACTTTGGAAAGGTAGGGGAGTGTTTTGGAAGTGATTGGGTGGTGAGTGGTGGCCGGAGTTGGGCGGATATGGCGTCGAGAGTCACAGCTGTGAAATAGCAGATTTTGGAGCTTAGTTTCGTTCGATTTTCTGGTTTTCTTGCTTGGATTTGGGTCTAGAAATTGGTATAGATAGATAGAGGAAAGAGAGACGAAGAGAACGAGACCAGTTTCGTGGCCAAAGACGGCCGGATGTGGCCGGAATCGTCGCTCACTACAAGAAAAACAGGTATTAGTGGCCACCTACTTGGTCACAGAAACTACCTTTTTTGGTCACTAAATGCAATGTGTGTCCAAATATTGGTGGTCACTGGGTGGTCACTAGAAGCTCGTCACAAATTCTATTTAGTGGCCAATATCAACTATTGGTCACTACAACACAAAGAATTAGTGGTTATCCCTGTCTAGTCACTAATAAAAACGCTATTAGGGACCACAACTTTGGTCACTAAAGGGCTGACATTTGGTCACCAAATCATGCACATTGGTCACTGAAATTGGGTCACGTGCCCACATTAGTGACCTACTTGCTTGGTCACTAATGTATTTCAAAAAATTGGTAACTAAGTAGATTTACCTCTCCATGTTCTTTATTTATTGTATTACAAGATGAAATCACAATTAATTTCTTTTAAACAGTGCTGTAGATAAAATTTATAACATAAAATAATTCATTGCATTCGAAAGCAATCCATATATCTAACATTCTTCCAACAAATTCACAAGATGTCTCAAAAACAAAATGCTACATATTTAAGTTCAACCTAAATGTCAAGTGATTCCCAAAAACAAATAACATAAGATTCATCAATAGTAGATTGTCTTCTGCCCTTTATCCATCAGACCTGCATCAAAAAAAGAATAATGTCAGTTCTTACTTGGGATGCACTAAACCGGGAATTAACTAAATTCAAGAATAATTAAACTCAAGAGCCAGCTAGCGCATCTTTTATTAATTAGTTGCTTAAAGTTTATCTAAATATGCTCAGTCAGGTTTATATAATGCCTTGGACAAAACTGTCTAACCAGGGAAGAGAGCACTGAGACAGAAAAATATCAATTACCAAGACTTTTCTCAAAATGGAATCACTAAATAGTGTCTCACCTTCCACTCATCTTTTTGCCATAATTGAAGTAGATAGTTCCAATCATCCTCTCCTACTATTTGAGGTCGATGCTCAAGTGCCTCCTGCTCAGATCCATATGCTCATCCTTGACAGCTCGTTCCCATTTCCTTTTGAACACCTTCATTTCGTTGTACGATTCTCTCCTCACCTACACACAAATACACAACAAACAATTTTAATCCAAGTAAAATCCTAATAAACTGAAAAAATTACATGTCAAGACTTACATCAACTCTGGTCCAGCAAAATACTAATAACACATTAACTAGTCAGCCTAAAACAGACTGGAAATTTGCACCACAAAGACAGCAAACATTTTCTCACCTCATTTTCATCTGAGCCTCCCAATGTAGGGTGACCATAATGGATTATGTACTCAGCATCCGGAACACCAACATTTTTAGTTCGATCGCCCTATTTAAATATCAAAACCAGAAAGGCCTCTTTAGGAAGCATTAAGGAAATCCTTAGAAAAGAAAGCATAGAACAAATGACATAACAAGTAAACTGAGAAGCTTGCCTGTGCACAATAGCCAAGCTGCATATCCACCCCACGCATGAATCAAGTCATTCTGCAAAGATCAAATCACAATTAACACCATTTCAATGTAATTTAGATTTGTTGTTTCTGTGATCCTATGCATGAAAGGGAGAGTGAATGTGTGATGAATCAAGCTTGATTTACAGAGTATTAGGTATATCTTCTAACAACTTAAAAAATTTCTGATCAATGACAACTTAACACCATACACCTGACTAAAATATCAGCCTCATATTAGTTCAGCTAATTTGTTGTGCTTTCTGTTCTAAGGCCAATAGAAAAGCTATCTTGAAGTTCCAGGAGAGTAGAAATAACACACCTGGACCATATGCCATACACAGCGCCAGGCAGCTCTCGAGAAAACAGGAGCCATCACTTCTATCCACCTGCAAAAATGCAGATTTTCATTTTAGTTTCCTTCCTCGAGTAAGATTACTTCTGCAACTACAATAGTAACTGAACATAATTTTCTTAAAATAGCTCACACAGAGAAAACCATCCTTCACAAAATTTCAGTAAGAACCTCTGAGTTTGCACTCACTTATGAAGATAAAGAAGGAGATTGGATGCTTGTAGGAGATGTTCCTTGGGGGTATGCTTCTACCTTTAATTATGAGTTTTGTTAAAAAGAAAATGGGATGGTGAACCTAAAAAAATAATGAGAGCAATGTGCTTAATAACATCTAATTTGACATTCCATGAGTTTCCTTTTTCTGTTACTTTCTAGTAAATGATGCTGACAGTATGTTTCCTATTTCTATGGTATATAGGATGTTCATCAGCTCAGTGAAAAGGCTTCATATCATGAGGACCTTTGAGGCTAATGGACTTGGTATGCATTTAAAATCTACAAACCCCAATAGCATTTCAGATTACAATCAAGTAGAACACAAAACAATAGGAATAAGAGTAAAGAAAAAGCAAGAATGAAGATGAAAACCAATTAGGAATCAAATAGCTAGAGAACGAAGATTTCTTACCAGAGAAGCTGATGGTCTCAAAAGTTGATTTCAGAAAAGATCTCACTAGCCTCAAGGTCGTTTCTCAAAATCAAAACTTCTGCCACACAGATTAGGAAGTTTTCTTACCCAACAAAAACATTACTGAATTTCTGAAAGCATACAAGAGTAATAAAATAATATTTTCATCAAGTAAACCCAAAACACAAAACATACCCAAAACAAAATCATAGTTAGGAAAATTGATATCACAGTGGAACTCAAAATCACAGTGAATAGAGAATTAGGGAATAGAGAATAGAGAATAGAGAATAGAGAATCAGAATCAGAGTCACAATCGCACTCAAATCAAACTCAAATCAAATCAAAACTTACATTGAAACCAAAGAGAAATAGAAAGCTCACATGATATTGGGAGAAAACCTAGAAATCGAAACCACAGAGACGAAAAGGACCACGAAGAGGACGCTCGCTCGATGAAGAAGATGGTCTCGCTCGCGCTGGTCTCTCGCTCTTGTCTCTCTCACTCTGAGCTCGCGCTGGTCTCGTTCGGATTTCGCTCGACTTGTTTCGTCTTTTTTCTTTTCCTTTTGATCCTGTACACCGCACGCGAGCGCGTTTTGAAAAAATAAAAATAAAAAAGTTTTAAAAAAAGTTAATTGGTCACTGATGTATTAAATGAGAGAAGTAAGGCTATATTGGCATATGAGCCTAACCACCTGCACAATCCTCAGGTGTGGGGTTTTGTCACAAAAGGCCTCGGTATTAGTTCAAGTGGGGTATTTCTATTTAAACCACTATTTTTCCTTCCCTCTGTCCGATGTGGGACAATTGGTTTCCAACACTCCCCCGCACGTGAGACCCCATTTTGTGGGTCACACGTGGAGATCCACACATCGGCAACCACGTGGAGCCATGTAGAGCTCACCCATCGCACGAGGCCAACGGGGACCCACCCATCACGTGGCACCTTTTTGGCCTACGTGGAGCCAAACGGGGACTCACCCAATCGGGGCGGGCCAAACGGGGACCCACCCATCACGTGGCAAGTACCCAGCAGACGCCGCAACCTCTGATACCATGTAGAATTTTTCCAGGTCAACGGGCCGAGGGCCCACTCCAACAACACCGATATTGCCCACTTAACCACCTGCACAATCCTCAGGTGTGGGGTTTTATCACAAAAGGCCTCTGGATATTAGTTAGAGTGGGGTATTTCTATTTAAACCACTATTTTTCCTTCCCTCTGTCCCGATGTGGGACAATTGGTTTCCAACAAGTTTATCATTTCATCCAAATATAGAATGCCGCTTTGTTTCATGAATTTGGCTGAATTCCAAATAACAATCAATTGGGTATTGCAAAAGATGGGTAGTGGCTGTAAGTGATGGGTATTGCAATTAATTGAGTATTTTTATGAAAGTTAAAAGTTATAAATAGGAGGAATATTGATAAGTTGCAAAGCAAACAACGGGTTTTGGCTGAATAGCGATGAGATAGGAGCTAAATAGAAGACAGAGATACAAAGACGTAACGGAAGACGGTACCATCAATTTTGTTGAAAAAAAAAACGCAAAAATTATAATAGATGACGTGGCCTATCTACAACCATTGGATTATTTTAACGCTCAGCATAAGAAGTTTTGTCATGTACTAGCATAATCAGGAGGCTAATATTATGAATTTTGAGTAAGAGCTCTTGTACAGATGAATATGGATATGGAGGGTTTGAGTTTTACTTTTAATGTTGAGGGTGTGCTGTGTTTCTTCCAATATTTTGCTGGTGGGTAAAAGAATTAGTAAAACATGTCGCATAATTAATCAAAATCTGATTTTATTGACTAGTAGTACGTTGTGAGACAAAAAGTCGGCATTCCTAATACGAGAAGAAGAAAAAAATTTGTCTCCTTTTCCTACACGGACAAGGTGCTATGAGTAGGCTATAAAATGATGCCAAGTCTCTCAACCTTTGAAACTCAAATAGTTCAATTCTTCAACTTCCAAAGCTAGAAAAGAAAAACTCTCCTAAGTTTTTTCAACTTAAAGTCTTAGTCCCGTTTCATTTGCTTTTTTGGAATGATAAGTGATTTTAAAAAAAATTTAGAAGCCCAGCCCGTTGGTAACGATGAAGAAAATCACTTATTGTTAAAAATTATTGTGAGAGAAATCGAATATGGAAAGGCAGCTAATCGCTGCTTTCATTTTCTGATTATGCGGCAATCCGCTAGATTTTAATGAATTTTTCAAACTTCCGAAAATACCCCAATCTATTTTCACGCTCTCTCTTCTCTTGGTGCGTCGTCTCCTTCCCATCCTGGTTCTTCTTCATACCATCTCTTCACAGAGATCACTCCTCTGCTTCTCTTCTACATCCTAAGCCCATTCCGTCTCGTATAGGCTAGAAACAATCGAAATTTCATTCGACCATACGCACAGCAACAATGGATATAAGAGAAAGCATCCGCAACCAGAACGACGTAGCTTTGGGGCTGACCAAGAAGCTACCTCAGACTGAGGGCAAGGAATCGAACCTGGTCTACTCGCCCCTGTCCATCCACGTGGTGCTCAGCCTGATCGCCGCAGGGTTGAAGGGCCCCACACAGGACCAGCTGCTCTCCTTCCTCAAGTCTAAGTCCGCCGATCACCTCAACTCCTTCACGGCCGAGCTCATCTCCGTCATCTTCTCCGACGGGTCCCCCAGCGGTGGGCCTCGCTTGTCATTTGCGAATGGCATTTGGGTCGACAGGCCTCTTCCTCTCAAGCCTTCTTTCAAGCAGGTGGTGGACACTGCTTACAAGGCAGCTCCCTTGCTCCTATACCTGTCGTGGGTTTGGTCACTGGCTTACAGTGAAATGAAAGTCTCCAACTTTATTATTATTATAATTATTTTTTGCTGGAAGTGATTTGTCTGGAAATGAATGTATTAGAGAAACTGCGAAGTTGCTTAGACATGTCAAAGCAGGACGCATCATAATTACCTTCTAAATAGACCTTTTTGATGGCCATTTCAACGTGCGGAAAAGGGATTTCCATGTAGGAAGCAATGTGTACAGCAGATGTGAAGTGGTTGCTATGGAATGGCTAGTTCAGGAGGTCCTCAGCTTCCAGTGCTTTCTGCCACCATCTATAACTTCTTATGGTAACTCTCAGATCAGTCTCCCATTTTCTCCAAAGTACTATACTAGGCAAATGCATGCTGCTTCTCTTGCATTGACAACCTGGCAAACTCAGGAAACTTATCTTCTTTCTCTGCATATCTATATTATCCTTCAACTTTTATTTTATTTTTTTCTGGGCAAAGAAAATGTTTCTGATTTGAGAGGTTCATGACATCTTCATCCCATGAACTAATTGGATATCATTTCTTTTCTGTTTTTCTTAATCTTTTGAATATATTGCCATTTTAAGATAGTTGATAGGTGCTGATGATGTGCTAACTTTAACAGAGCCTAGAGTGGTTGTTACATTATGTGTGACTTCTATTTGCTGACTCCCTCATCAAAAGAGATGGATGGAAGGTAGATCAGGGTGAATAGGTATAACAAAACAAATCTGATTTTTCCATCAATTAAGACGACCATGCAGCTACTTGTAAACATTTCATAGAAGTACAGAATTTGTTATAATATCTGATGGTCTCCAAGGACCAAAAGTAAACTGTATGAACTTATGTAAACTCTCACCTTGAGCCATAAGCATGACTTTACAACAGGCTATGTAGTATACAATTCTTGTATGCAACAGACTCCTTGTACACAACCATATGATACAACGAACATATTTAATACAAAAAAATATATAAGATAAAATGAAAGTGCTTTTCATTTTACAAACGCTTGAACAGAAAAGTCATTTCAACATAATGCCCTTTTTAGTCATTATACACAGCTCACAGTACTTTCACAAAAAAATTTACCAAACACTCAAAAAATGATTATTGTACAAACAGCACTTATAACAAAAAGTTTACCAAACGCCAAACTGCTTTCTCTCACAGCTGATTTCTCTCAGGAAATTGACAGTGATTATTTTCACAGCACAGCAATGTCAAACTGGCCCTTAATTACATATCTAAGAAATTAATCATATAATAATTAACTTTTTTTTATAGCCAAAATTCGGGAAATTTTATTCATAGACATAAATCAAGGTTTGCATCCTCAGAACAAGTGACAAAGCGAGTGATCATGTCCTGGTTTGTTCTCTCTACGAGATGTAAACGAAAACTTCACCTGCTCTAGCTGTTGAGCAAGCTCCCCAAATGTCAAAAATAATGCCCTCCAAGGTGACGTCAAGAGCCGTATCCCCGTTAATTATATAATAATAACTTACTGAACTTCCCAAACTGCACTCACACAAAATAATTTCCATACATACAGGAGCCAGTAGATTGAGTTTAGAGACCATGTGCATAAATAAAATTGAGTTATTTTATGTTCAACATGGTAACCTTCAAAAGGCCATAAAAACCTTCACGGAAAATCCCAAAACGTGGCAATCACACACCCAAAATGTCTTCTTGCAACTATGTAATTGTTAGGCTAAAAGGTTTTATGGTAGTCCCGTTCTTTGGGGGCCTAGTAAGGTCACAAAGTCCGCACACCCTATGGTCCGACTTTTCATATAAATTTATAACTTCACAAAACTTAACTATGAATTTTGAAATTTTGAAATCTTATAACTTCAGTCTTGTGTTTTCCAAGTTGGAAAATACATCTCTCTATTTCCTCTATATTAACATGTTGAGCTGCTATGGAGGGAGAGTCTTGTGTAGAATGATATATGACAGCGTTTTGTGGAGGTTAGATGTACTAACTGCCCACTCAACTTCTCTAAATCATCTCCATAAATTTTGTCAACTCTCGTTGCCCTCTTGTATGCCTGAAACCTTTTCGAATTCTTTGTAATCTCAGCCTGCTCGATTGCGTAAGAGTGCAAATTATTCTTCCCCTCATCACAAAACCATTCCAACCACAAGTGTCCCATCGCATCGCAAATACCTTCACACACTGTTCTATCCAATTTCTTACAACCTATTATAATTTACAAGTACATAAAGCATCATTTTCATAGTTCCTCATTCCCAACTTAATATATATTTTATTTTTTATTACTTAATATGTTTTTTTTTTCTTAACCCCTAGTCAAGAACATAATAGGACGTCTTCCCATTGTTTCATAGAGATTATAGGAAGACGATAGGAATTAGATCAAAATAAAATGGTAAAAAGGGGAAAGAAATAGGGTATGTGATAGATAGTGATCTAGCTTTCTTCTATATTTTTTTTATACTTTTTACTTAACTTAATGAAGAGCAACAAAAGAAAGAATAGGTTTTTTATTTTTTCTACATGTTAGTATAGCATTTCTTTGATACCTTCAAGGAGGTCTCTACATATTTTGCTTGTGCTTAATCTTTTTGGATTTATTGTATTATTTCATCAACGATGTTGGGTCATAATCACTTTTTGACTCTGCGCCAGTGATTCCACTATTATTTATTAGTGAACAATAATTGAATAATTCCTTCATAGAGATAGAGGACATAATTCACATGGATATAGTAAATCTCGTTTGGACTGCTTTAATGGTAGTCTTTACATTTTCCCTTTCACTAGTAGTATGGGGAAGAAGTGGACTCTAGAAGTACTACTAATTGAGTTTAGGAACTAAATTGTATCAATTTGTTTTTTTATAGATCGTTCGTCAAAGCTTTTTTATTTTAAATTGACCATGAGGTAGCCACAATCTTGATTAGCCTAGCAATAGTCTTGATGAGTTTCGGGGGTACTTCTTTATCCCAATAAACCAGTGGTGGCCATAGCTCACAACGCCAATCCTCGAAGGCATTGCGTCCAGCATTCTTCTCTTCTTGGGCGAAGGATGAGTTTCGGGGGTACTTCTTTATCCCAGTAGACTAGTGGTGGCCATAGCTCACGACAGCAGTCCTCGAAGGCGTTGCATCCAACATTCTTCTCTTCTCAGATGGGGAGGGCGAGGCTGAGTCACAAAGGTAAGTTCTCGATATTAGTACTTCACTATTGGGTGGGCCTATGCTACCTAAACTCCCCGCCACCACATTCACTGCCCATGCCACATTTTGTGGCGGCGGAGTCGACATCTCCGACCTTTGCTTAAGACCAGGGGTGCCCTTCTTGCCACTCTATTGAGGATGCGACCAAGACTCTATGTCGTATGCTCAGTATTGAGTCCAGTACTGAGTGTGTGACAAAGGAACTGCGTAGTATGCTCAGTATTGAGGGGAAAATGGATAGTTCTTGAGCATTGTTTTTCTGTGTTTAGCATTGGCATATGAGTTTTTATGTGTTTCTTGCTTCTTTTTTTGTGTTGTTATGAGTTTTTACGTTTTGATATTTCTACTCCTAGTTGGTTGGACATAGTTTGCTAGTTTTTTTTTTTATAAATTTATTTCTTAAGGTCTCTTACGACAACATTACAAAAATTCCATTAAATACTTGAAATCAACAAGTTAAGCTACATTCACTAGCTAGAACTACTTTGGTCATAGGCTTGTGAATCCAAAGAACAAAGTGTGAGGCGTATGTATTTTCAATTTAGTAAGGGTACATATTTAGTTCTTTTTAGTCTTGTAAAAGACTGCATAGATTGACCAATGGAGTAAACCCTTCCAAAACTTGTAAAATGATGACTCTAGATTGACCACTAATGTTATGTTTTAAGGATGGTTTATGTATAGAGATGGCTGCATGTAGGGGACGTGTGAAGCAGTCATGGAGGTGTGGGTGCACACTTAATCTCTAATGGAGAGGGCTACCACCCTAATGGTGTGAAAGCTACCTATACAAAATAGGTGTACACAATAAATTAGGAGAAGGCTACCTATTAGGGTTGAGTGAAAGCTAATGTTGAGGTAGGTAGGTGTATATGCTTCACTTTTAACAAAGATGGCTACCACCCTAATAGAGTGAAAGCTACCACATTAACGGCTTCCTATATTGTGAAGCTAGTACACCATTTTAGTAAACATGGAGAGGGCTACCCATTAGGGATTGTGTGAAAGCTACTATTAGAGTAGGTTTGCACTTAATTTCCAATGGAGAGGGCTACCACTCTTATAGTGTGAAAGCCGCTATACAAACGTCCTTTTAGAAAAGAAAAGAAAAAAAGACAAAACTTTGTATTGGGACTTCAAGTGTAGAGGCTTGAATAGGACTAAATAGGACTTGAGTGTACTTGACTTACTGGGAATGCATCCCCTCTCACAATTTTCATTGACCGAAACAAGCCCTATACCATAGTAGTTACAGTTATAACTTATAGCTTGTTGATTTCATGACTTATATTATACTTATATTATTTATATGTTGTCATTGATGGAATCACATTTAAGTTTGGTTCATCGTGTTGGTTTTAAAATATTTTTAAGAAGTTTATTTGAATATTAAACATTCAATTAATCAAATTAATCACAACGGAAGAATATGGTGGTTGTTTAAATTCAAAACAAAACTTCTTCCAAGTATCTTAAGCCATGAACATTGATATGATTTCATAAAGTGAAAGTACAAGAGAAAGGGATAAGTTTTCATTACCCTTGAAGCTATAATATGAACCAAGTTGTGTTTTGGTCTTCTCTTGATAATTTCCCTTTGTTGATCTCCTCTTTGATCTTTCTCCTCCTTGTGAGCCACAAAAGAATATGGCCTCTAAGTCTCCACACCAATAGAACCTTGAGATGAGAAGAAGTATCTTGAGAATACAAGGATGCTAGTGCAAGATTCTCAAGATTGGTTTCAATCTAAACCCCTTTGAAAGATGAAAGTGTTTCACTCTTGAAAACTATCCTTTTCTCTCTTTGATCTACCAAACCTATTTGGTTGATGTTGGATTGTGTTTGTGTGTCAATAAGTTTATAGAAACAATTTCCATACACATCTACTTAAGCATTTTCGGCCAAACCCCATTGGGCTTCCAAATTTGGGCCTTATGACACTTAAACCATAATATTTAGGTGTCTTAAGTCCTTGAGCTTGATACCCAACCATTTGGGCTTCTCATTAACTATTACCGAGGCTCAAATACATTTTTACACGTAGTAAATCATCCACATCTAATCAATCAAATTGATTTCCTCATTCTTATTTGTATTACTCAAAGTTAATCATTTAAGGTGTGCGATCCATTAGGTTCTAATTTAGTAAGACAGTGGGAAAACATTAGAACTCTTTCTAACCAACTGGAATTAAAACCCCTTTTTAATTCTTCCTTTATTTGGATTGATCACAATCAATCCTAGGACTTCCACAAGTCAGGAGTGACATCTAGCAATATATCATGGCTACCCAAGCTAATTAGAATAGATGAAGAACCTATTCAGTTAGAATTGCAATGCAATACGGTCCTTCTCTTATACAATGTTTCCAATCATATTGTTAGGGTACAGATTGATAATGTCAAACCCCTAATATGATTAACCTCATGTGATTCAATAAAACATAATTAAAAACCACTTTCTAAATCATGTTCAAATACTTCGGCCGAAGATTCAGCTGAATCATATCTTGAAATATTCTCATTTTCTTATCAAAGGTAGAGATTCCTTTATTGTGCATTCACATGCCTGCATGATGGATTAAGAGATCCAAATAAAACATAAGGAAAATCTTTTACGACTTGCCTTTGCGAGCTATCAAAGATCAATAACGCATCACAAGACAACCATGATGCCTCAAGTCTAAGGACTAATTTGCATTATTGCAACTACGAGTTCTCGTTTGACAAATAGATAAACACTCCATACGAGAACTACAGTTGATCGCGTTTAGTGTACTCATTCACTAATAAGCACCCACATACTTGTATTAGTGTCAACTACACAAATGGTTTGCGACCAACCATCCTCATTATTGAGCATACATAATATGTGCCAATCTTGACGGTTTATCAATGCCCATTTGATAAACCTATGATTAGGAACATTTTGGGATACTACCGTTAGAGATTAAAGGTCTCCAAATCTAAACTTCTTTATATTACTTTATCTCTTATTTAGTACACCCTGAACATTTGTTTCTTTACACGATATAAAAGATAACAAAATAAGATTGCCCTTTATTTATCATATACGAAATGTATTCTAAGGAGATTACATCAAATGTATTGGCTCTTAGGGCACATTTCTAACACATCGTTTAAATATGAAACTTGTAGTGAAGATGTGTTGTTAAGATATTTGGATTGGATAATTACTTTTATGGGAAGGAAGAGATTCAATCGGGAATTTAAATTGATTTTATTGCACTACCCCTATGATGATTTCCAAGTCTTAGAGTGGACAATGAGCAGAGGGATAAATGTAAACCTATTAATTTGGTTTATTTCCTTGTAGATATATGTAGGTGAAGTAGGTGCAGATCATCAGGCTCACCTGTAAACTTATTAATTTGGACATGGTAATGTATATTTTGTTTATTTGAATTTGTATTAATCAAGGTATGGTGAAATGACTGTCAGTTAAATCTGTCTTTTATATAGAGTAGAGTTTGGACATGATTTTGCATTTCTGATGCTATTGGGATGCTTAAATAGAATTTATTTAGATATGAAGATACTGGAATTATTATCTCATGGATTTAGCTTGACATAACATTTTCAAACCTCAGGAGACAACTTTACTCTGCTTATTTGCTATTGTCAAGAATTGTTAAACTAACACATTTGTGAAGAAATTTGGGATTTGAGTTCTGCATATTGCATATTATTGTATTAAGCCATATCATCCTTCCTTATTGTATTTTGCAAATGTACTGGACTTATCCTTACTGCCCTTACCCTCTCTCTCTAGCTCTCCCTTGCTTGTTTCTCCATCTTTGTCTCCCACATCAGACAAACGGGTAAATAAAGTCTCAATCTTTTTCTGATTTTTTGCTTTAAATCCCACTCATCAGAAAACAGACAGTGCAATTACTATTGTAGATTATGAGACCTTCAGAAATCATTCATTAGGTTATTTGATGCATTTTGAGCAACATGACAGTTGAATAGTACGAAATTATTAAAGAGGATGTTTGTTGGAAAGTACACTACTAAATTACATTCTTTAAAAGTATCCAAACAATAATAGATATTCATGTTACTAAAGTATTGTGTCAAATGACACCATAACTCCTAGACTGGAACACATGGACTCAAAATCATACAATTATCGCATCCTTAATAGGCTCTGCTAGAGTTCCATCAAATTCAAATCATATTAGCTCCCGAAAGTAATCTCATTCGGGAAATTGATAACATCCAGTAAAAAGCAATACGACATATACTATTCGAGAACAACTGGTGCATCTACATTATCACCATCGAGCTTGTCTAGAAATTCAGATGGGATGTCACCTCTGAGAATTTGGACTCTGAATACTAGCCTTGTACTGCTACACTCCAGTTGTTCAAAAACACATGCATCTCCAACCTTCAAATTGTTGTCAATGGCAAACGATTTCCAGTTATCAAGCCTTTTATAAATGGATGATCCATGATATATCATCTCCCAGTTCTTGCCCCGAAATGTGAGAACTGTAGGGATTGAACAGGAAGGTAGTGTTGCACTAAATTTGCCTGGGACCACCTGCTCGAACAAATGATTGTTTCAATGAATTAGACTAATTCAAGCGAAGAAAATGATAATCCCAAATTAGAGAATAGTAATGCACAACATTATTGCCTACAATTGCAAAGAAAAAGAAAGTTTCAGCAGTAGCCAGATTATTTTTCGCTTGAACAAGGCAACCCTTTATTTAAAACTAAGACGTATATGCAAATTGCCCATACATTACGCTCATCAAACAAATTGTTACTTCATTGCAATGGTCAATTGACAACTATGCTCATGTAGACTGACACCAATAGTTAAGAAATTGACATAGGAGGAATTTTCACCACCATTAAAACATGGAAAATTAGGAGATAATTTACCAGTTGGTACTTGGGTTTGACAGTTGTTTTCGTCAGAACCACATCAAAAAAGGGTTTCCCAGAAAGTGGCCAAAATTCATCCCCTTCCAATTCAATCATGGGATTTGATGTGGGTAGATCTCCCATTTGAGGTTCTCCCATTTCATAAACTGGAAATTAACAAAGAAATTATCTGCAAAAACAATCATAATAATGATGAAAACATACTCAACAGTGCAAACAAAACACAAAAACATCTTATGATGAAAAAGAGATCATGAATTTTAAAGGTTACGGAAAGTTGCAAAGAATTTCAGAGCACTTCAGAATTATATGCACTTGTAGGCAAAAACTTATTAGAAATAATCCAAAAGGGTGAAACACAATGAAACAAGTCCATGAAACATATAGAAACTAAACAGACTAAACATAACGTTTGTCAATAGACAAAAACAGTAAACCCATCTGTTGGGTAGGCCTTATGACATGAAAAATTTAGGCATTTTCTTATGAAATCGACAGCTCTTAGGCTTACTACATTCACACAATGCCTAAAGCCAAGAAATTTGAAACCCATTTTGAAAAAGAAAATACCTTTTAAGATCTGGTTGAAGTGGCTTGGTGAGGTGAAGAAGAGAGCATGAAGATCTGGTGGAAGTAGCCGATTGACAGAGCCAACGGCGAGAGAAAGAAGAAGAGAGCCAATCAGCCAAAAAAAGCTCAGCTCGGTTTAAGAACTGTGCTAATTTGTTTTCGGTAAGACTGTATGTTCATATATTCCTATTTTATATATGTTCATATATTCCTATTTTATATATGTATTTCCTAAAATTTGAAATTTGAAACTAATTTTCCCTCCACTTCTTTCTGGCACTTTTGCGTCCTTTTTGCTGAGAAGTCTTCGTTTCTTTCTTCATTGACCTGTGTTGTTAATTGGTATATTTTGTAACGGCTGGTCTGACAAACTAATCCCATGTGGATATGATATTATATAGTTCTATAACACATTTGTTGATTAGAAGCTGCCATTTGACTTTTGACTTCTGGATTTTTATTTTTATTTTTTACCTTCAATTAAGATTTGATTTCTGCCACAGACAGCATGTTCGATTCTGATATCTGGGTTTTTGTATAAATTGCGTTTGGGTTTGGTGCTTTGGTGGGTTTTGCCAGTAAATACTAAATAGTGTACCCTTGAGATCTAGAAATTACTGGTTCTTACTGGTTCTTATAAGTACGCAGATGCTGCTGCTTTTCTGTTGAGATGGGGCTTAGCAGCTGATAAGTGCAATGCTACTAATACCAATGCTGATAAGGTGTGGAAGTATTTCTTTTGGCACTAATCTTTATCAATATTTTGGATGTATTTACAAATTAGATATATCGTACGTCCTGGACTAGTGTAGAGGTATTGGTATTTGATATGAAGACAATATTGAAATGGTTTCCTACGCTATACATACATGAGGTACTAAGTAATATGTATCTTCTATCCTTTCCCCTTTCATTTCCTTGTGGCTTCATTAGATAAAGGGACCAAGTTTTGGTTGCATCTGTAGTAATTAGCATTTCTCTTCTCATGAAAGCTTATTATGAGTCGTCTTGTATTCTTGTATCCTTGTAGCCTTTTTACATATTCCTTGAGTCCTGACTATTCCACTGTGAAAAGTAATTCTGTCACACTATTTACTGTTTATCCATATGTTTTTGTCTCCTTGAATTCCTTCCTACTAGTTACAAAAACCCATGAATGTAATGACTGTTAGATCTTGAAGCAAACCTTCACAGTTGGGTGGCAGAGTGTCGATTTGCATCCTTGGATTATAAAAGAGTCTGATGTAAACTTCTTAGTTGTGTCCTTTAATTGGCCTAACATTGTCTTTGTGAAAATACAAATAACTCTGGTGTACAATCATTGTATTTGCTTTCTTGAAACTATCTTTATGACATCAATGGGAAGAAGTATCTTGATTTTTTGTTTCCGGAAGAAGTATCTTTATGACCCAAGTTCTCTTATGTACTTTTATTTTACATTTTGTAGTATGAAAGTTTTTGGCTATACCCAGCAGAAGAATCAAATGCTGGTACTCCCATGTTGAACTTTGGGGGTAAAGTTACTTCAATGAAGGATTCTGATGCAGCTTCTCCTGCGGTTAACTATGTCTCTTAGAGTGTTGACAAAGTTGCACAGCCATAGTTTCCTTTTGCTTTGTCAGCTGCAGTTGGTGAATCTGTTGAACTAAAATCTGGTGCCTTTTCGCACCTCAAGCCTAAAAGCTCAAGCAGGTCCGTATGATAATTTGCTAATTTTCTTTTTAATATTCTCCAATTGTTGATAAGCATTGTTGAAGGCCCTTGAACGTTGCATTTATCTTTTTCCTTATGTTTTCTTTATAAAAAGAGATAGAAGGAGATTTAAGTGTAGTAAAACAAACCTAGGCTTCTGAAGGATTTTCCTTCAAAGGAATGGGCAAATGGATTGGAACTGTGTGAAAATCTTTCAGTTGGTAGAGGATATGCATGTCCAAAGACCATGAAGGTAGTTATGACCTAATATCACAAAGGCATGTTGCCTGTAAATGTCAGTTTAAAGTGCTCACTTGAGTGTGGCAATGAAAAATCAAGCTATCATCTGTTGGAACCTTTGTATAGTTCAACGTGGGTTCTCTTATGTACAACCTTTGTATAGAATCCAGATCTTGTTTTCTTATGCACAACCTATGTATGATTTCATTTTATTTGACTGCCTACATTTTTTTGTTTGTAAAATTTCAGTTGAGGCTTCCTCAACGCTTACCTATGGGGTAGAACAATGAATCGTACATGAGGCTTAGATTCTTTGGATCCTTGTTAATAAGTTTGACGCCTTCTTTCGATTTGTTATATCTGAAAATATCATGTCAAATTGAAAAGTGTCAAAATAGTTCCATACGGAGTTTTACTAAAAATCATACTTAAAGAGTCACATGTTAATTTTAGCTGTAGATTTGTAACACTGAAGTAGGAACTTCTGTAGCACTTCTTTATTAGATTTGAAAGTCACCTTTTCGAGTTGTGTTGAACACTGCCGAGTGTACTGTTATATGTTGTTGCTCATTGACTCGTTGATTTTCTTAGAGTCATCCTGTGCCCAAGTCTAGATCAGATGGTTTCAAAGCAAGTTCAAGTGTCTTTTCCTTGCCTCTTCTAAGTTTTGGGGGGACATTTGAAGATGCGTATGAAGTGATCTTGATTTTGGATGATTGAGAGCAATTTGCCACTCTGGGGGTCAGTAACTTCTTCTGCCATATTTCTTTTCATGTTGAAGCTAGTGAAAGATACTCCTTGTTCTTTCTTGACATCAAAAGAGTTTTGTGGTTAAGTAATAATTATTTCAGAACGAAAGACAGAGCAATACTAAATTTAAAGATTTGCGAATAAAAAGAGAAGAATCAAAGACTGGGAGACGGTGAAAGCTGAACAGAATTAAAACAAAATTCTTCCTCAATCTTCTTCTCTGATCAACCCCCAGCCCTCTTGCCACCTCTCCCCTACTACCTTCCCCAAACCTAGCCCGACCACCTCAATTGCTTGAAGGGAGGGAGATCAATGAGACAGAAGAGAGAGGGGCGGTTTTGAGTGAGAGTACCTTCCTCTGTGTCGTGTTGTAACTGGTCTCCCTTTTATGTACTCTTCATGTTGGATTCTTGCTATTGTACTATGCTCAATACTAATGTTTAGCCTTTTCTTTGTCCATTGTTTTGCTAGTGTTTATAGAACTGTGATTAATTTCGTATCTATTGTGTTTAGATCACGACCTGGGAGAATAATTGAGAATGTTCGTAATCAATTCAAAATCAAAATAGAGGTCAGTTCTCGAAGTCTGTTATATGCTAGTTCTTCTAATACTTTCATTGAACATTAACTAGATTTTGAACTGTCTGAGTATCATTTTTATATGTTTTACTTTGTATCGGTTTCACAAAACATGGCAACTTTTGGTTCTGCTTTTGGTTACTTTTTGTGTGTTTGTATTGTGTTGACATATTTTGCTACTTCATGATTGAGTCAGCTGAAAATTTTAAATACAATGAGGAAACTTTTCATGTTTCCCTCTTCAGTTATGAGTAGTTTTTTATGAAATGGCACAGTGAATTCTGAGTGAAGCTAAGCTAAAGGCCTTTTTTCTGAAAAGTATATACCTGTGGAATTGCCGGTAATATTATTGTAAGTGTGTTACTTTATGCATCTATTTTTGGTTTTTTTTTGACCTTTTTGGTTTGTTCCCACATCAACGTCGTGTTACAAAATAAAGTTACCGTGAATTTAGAGTGTGCAGTTTTGAGACATTGCAACTGGGACTTATTTTGGCCTTCTGTAGAGCAAAATATGTCAACACAATACAAACACACAAAAAGTAACCAAAAGCAGAACCAAAAGTTGCCAAAAGTTGTTCAACTCTATCTGCAACCTGAAATACTATGATGTAACTAAAACAAAAAAAGTGTTTGTTACAGCATTTACAGAGAGCTAGTTTGGAAATTGAGCCACTAGTGCTCTTGTTTAGTGTGTATTGCAAATATACCTTTGTGATTTATTTTGTTTTCTTCTTGTGTTTTACAAATATATTTGAAATGATGACCTTATTACAGAGCTCTGGAAGATTCTGTACCTGATGAAGCTATTCAACTTTACACTGATGCTTCTGCTCTTCTTGAAGATGATGACAAGGACAAGGATCAAATGGCCTTTGATCTATAATGTGCTGCCACTAATGTTTATATAAAACTTGAGAAGTAAGTTCTCAAAATAGATCCCATTTGTTATTTAAATTATGGCAATTTATCATTTTAGTTATTGGAAGGATGATGCAGATTATGATTGAGCGGATGAAATACATTATGGCAATCATCATTAAGGCAAACAGATGGCTTAATTGAGGCTAAGGAATTGGAAAACTGTGGTTTGAGGTTTAAAATCTATTAGAAAAGAGTAGCGATTAGCGGTTTGAAAATGATCAGTTTTGTTTTCCCAGTAAATACTAAATAGTGTACCCTTGAGATCTAGAAATTACTGGTTCTTATTGGTTGTTATAGGTACACAGATGCTGCTGCTTTTCTGTTGAGATGGGCCTTAGCAGCTGATAAGTGCAATGCTACTAATACCAATGCTGATAAGGTATTGAAGTATTTCTTTTGGCACTAATCTTTATCAGTATTTTGGATGTATTTTCAAATTAGATATATCGTACGTCTTGGACTAGTGTAGAGGTATTGGTATTTGATATGAAGACAATATTGAAATGGTTTCCTACGGTATACATACATGAGGTTACCTAATCCGTAATTGGATTAGGAGGAATTGAATTGAGGAGATGTTGGATTGAGGAGAATTAAATTCTGAATTCTTATTAAAGTTGTTTACTAAACCATATGGATTTAGGAAAGTTAGATTCCGGATTCCTATTAAAGTTGTTTACTAAACCATATGGAATTGAGGTTAGGAGTGGGTTTAATTGCTAAAATGTCATCATTGTTGGGTTAAAGTAGATGACATATTTGGAATTTTAAAATTTTTGTGAGGATATAATGGGTAAAAAAGATGAATTCCTTATGGGGTTAGTTCACCAAGAATTAGAATATCACCTCCCACCTAGTAATTGAATTCCTCCAAAATTAGGAATTGAATTCTTGATTTTTTGTGGGCCTCACGTACTTTTTAATTCCTTGATGTGAAATAAACGCAGGAATCCTCCATAATTAGAATTCAATTCCTGATTATAATTCTAATTTCTAATTAGTACACACACTATAAATCTCCTCACTCTGCGTGTAAGAAAAGGAAACCGAGAGAATTCTTCTGTCACGATATAAGGATGTGAATGCAAATTCACATTCCGAGATTGTTCTCAAGATAGAAGGAGGGTCACTAATAACTGAGTTAGATGATCCAACGGAGAGCTGCATCCGAGTCTCTAGGATTCCTCAAGTTTCCTAGGAAGTGCAAGAGATGCACAAAGAAACATATGGAGATGCGTTATTACAAATTCTGTTCCTGCCAATTCTACTTGTAAAAATTCAGCTTCCTTCAGTTTATAAATCTAGCCTCCTAGCGGTAGGGGTGAGCATTTAACCGAAAACCCGACCGAACTGGCCAAACCGGACCGCCAAAGGTGGTTTGGTTCGGTTTTTACATTGAAAAATTGAAGAACCGGTAAAAAAACCGCCCGAACCGGCCAAGAACCGGGTTGGACCGGTTTTAATTAACTGCAAACCGGCGAAAACCGAACCGGACCGAGTAATATAATTATATTATTAAAAAAATAATCAATACACTTGTCAAGTGATGATTCGCCGAGGGAAAATCATTTCCTACTCTATGTTACACCGGATAGAGCGAAACCCTAAAAGCTAAAACATTGAATCGATTTCTTTTTCTCCATTTCGCCTCTTCTCCTCTCAGACTCTCTCTCGCCGCTGCCTTTCTCAATCCCTCTCGACTCTCCTCTCTCTCAATCCTCAATCACTCTCGGCTCTGTCTTCTCTTCCTTCTCACCCGCTTTCTCTCTCTCTCTTTCTCTCAACGATTTTTCTCACCCGATCTCAGTCACTCTCTCTCTCACCCGATCTTTCAGTCACTTTCTATTTATCTAATCTGTAAGCCTTTTCATTTGACCTCTGCATCTTCCAACCTCTGCTTCCTTTTCTCTTGGACCTTAACATTTGGCTCTTCCTGTTATAGCTTTTGGCGAGCAAGCTGGAGAGAGATACATGTTTGTCAATATTTCTCATATGATGTGTAGATGGCATATCATAAATCCTACCTCCTATGGCATATATCTTCCTGAAAAACACAAAGTCTGAGTTGGAGAACAATGAACTGGATGCTCCTATTCTCCATCAATTTCAGTGGCTTTACACAAATGGACTGCTGGGGTCATATTTACTTTTGGCCTCCTATATACTGCTTCTTGAAGAGCAGAAAAGCAAGGTCATGGTGGTATGCAACAGGTTTGTCAAGAACATTTGAGAGACTTGGTTCTTATTTTAAGGATTAAATTTTTTTTTGGGGGGGAATTTAAAGATATTTTCTTTGTTGTCCAGGGTGGTTCAGAAGTTTCATTGCAGATTATGGTGTTCCTTTAATGGTATTACTGTGGACTGCGCTGTCATTTAGTGTACCACACAATGTTCCCTCAGATATTCCCAGAAGGCTCTATAGCCCTCTGGCTTGGGAGTCTGCATCTTTACACCATTGGACTGTCTTGAAGGTAAACTAATATTTTGTAATTTTTTTGTTTAAGCTCTTTGTTTACCTGACCTTTCGACCTAAGACTTAATGTAGTAATCAAGTCTTTGCAGTTGTTTTTATAATTGCTTGCAGTTTAAAGTATTTCCTTTCATTTCTCCTGCAGGATATGGGGAAGGTTCCTCCTCATACGTCTTTGCTGCTATTATACCTGCTGTGATGGTAGCGGGACTTTACTTTTTTGACCATAGTGTCGCTTCACAGCTGGCACAACAACAGGAGTTCAATCTAAAGAAGCCTTCTGCATACCATTATGATATGTTGTTGCTTGGACTTATGGTATGTGTCACAACCATATTAAGATCAATGAAGGTTTGTTTCTGTCACATTCAAGCAAGAATTAATACTTTTTCTCTTTCATGAAAAATTGGTCCCAAGACACTGCTTTGTGGATTGATTGGGCTTCCTCCTTCTAACGGGGTCCTGCCACAGTCACCGATGCACACTAAGAGCCTTGCTGTTCTTAAGAGGCAGGTGAGTGTAGTGAATGAATGTCAGTGAAAATTCTCAACTTTCTTGCTAGCCATCCAGTTAATGAATGTCAGTGTAATGAATGAATGTCGTAAATTAGATACTTAATTCATCTAATCTATATGCAGTTGATTTGGAAAGAAAATGGTGAAGAGTGCTAAGGAAAGCATAAAACAGAAAGCTAGCAACTCTGAAATCTATGGAAAAATGCAAGCTGTGTTCATAGAGATGGACAACTCGACTACCAGTAAATTTCTCAATTTGAACATGCTTTTATTGAAAATGTCCAACTAGTTAGCATTACATTGGCAGTTGATATCTATCTATCTATAGATGCATGCGTATACAGACTCTCTCTTTAAGATTCACAACATCTGATGTACCCCTCTCTTACTATACTGGAATTCTAGGTATGACTTCTTTGAATAATTTACAAGCACCTGTCCACAATCTTTTATGTTGAGTACCAACCCGAGTCTCCTGACACTAGTTAATTTTTATTTTTTTAGACTATTCTCATGCTAAAGTTAGAAGTGAACAGATTGTGTCAAAATCCTCTTTTTTTTTAATGGTATTTCCTCATGATGAAAGGATTTTTGTATATTTTCATCTCTAGTTGTATCCTCCTGCACTGTGACCTCTACGATATTAAGTTGAATCAGCTTGTTGGCCAATTTGCAAAGTTGTCTGGTTGCTTTGTTGTTGGTAGTGCTGGAACCAAAGAAAAGGTGAGTCATTGCAATTTATTGGTCAATGTCAACTTACACTTTAGTAGTTTTATTTGTTACTTTTTGTGGTAGTTTTATTTGTTATTTATGATTTCATTTCGGATTTTGAAAATTTGCATCATTCAATAATGTGATTTGGGGATTTGACAATTTTTGTTAATTCTGTGTATTTATCTAATCTTGACTCTTTGTGATTTTTGGTGGACAGAGGCGCAAATCTAATTCTGACTCTTATTAATTCATTCTGTTTACTAACTGTTTTTATTTGGATTTTCTTTTGAACTTCGCAAATATGCAAATTGTGATTGAGATTACTCTCACAATTTGCTATGGACTGTAATAATAATTAATTTCTGTATTTGGAGATGTGTGGTGGATGATGATTTGCTATGGTTTAAGGGTTTTTTTAAGTATTTGAATGATAAAAACTTCATATATGCAGATTTGTCAAAGCTGGAAAAACTAACTATATAGAAACTCTCAAAATTTGAATTGTTGAAATATGACTAAAAAAACAGAATGGGCCTGGAAAACTTTTTTAGAAAAAGGCCTTCAATTGTTGCCTTTGTTGGGCCTCGGCAAATACCCGAACCGAATAACCCGGCCCGATCTGAAAATCGGGTTTCGACTTAAGTTGAAAATGGGGCCTAAAAAAAAGTCCACGGTTTAGCATTTGGGCCTCCGACAAGTCACGGTTCGGCCGTGATGGTTGGGCCCATAACCGACCCCAACCGAACCCGTGCTCAAGCCCTACCTAGCAGGCAACACAAAGTTGTTCCAGGTACAGGGACAAGATCCAACTTTATCATAAAATCAAATAACAAGAAACAGGTGAAAGATAGCAAGTGCATCATTTTCATATATAATTTCACATACCAGGAAATTTGGAAATTGGTAAGGAAAAATTTATACCAGCTAAAGTCTTCACAACAGCTTGTCCATTTCACCTAGATTTCAAAAAGTTTGCAAACCTAGTTGAGCAAAAAGTAAGAAAGAAAGAAAAAAATTTGTTAGGGCCAAATCGATTTATGCCTGTCATCCTTGCACAAGGGCCATTAGGAGTGGACATTTAGGGACCGGAAAATCGAACACGGAATTAGACTAGATGAATAAAACGATTGACTAAAAAAGTCAACAAATCGGCACAGAATTGGACCAAATCGATTCCAACCAATTCCAGTTCAAGTTTCACAACGCACCAAATCGAATTGGAACCGACAGAAGCTAGAGCCAGTTCCAACCAATTCCAATTCTAGTTTCACATTGCACCAAATTGGGAAACAAGCGGAAGACCAAACTGGTTGTGTATATATATTTTTGGTGTACAAAATTATTAAAATCTAATGCCACATTTGTAATCTTATAACTAATATTTTTCCAAGTACAACTTCAAAACATCTCTATTTGTATGAAATTGGATCATTTGTTAATTTTCAAGCCCAAAAAATAAAATTTTAGTTGAAATTTGTATTTAAAATAATTAAAAAAAAAAAATTAAAATAATAATATTAAGAATCCGAATTACAAACTGGACAGAAATTGGTGAGAACTGGAATTGCTCGGAATTTAAAAAAAATTCACTAAAATCGGTACAAATTCCAATTTGAAGTGAGAATCAAATCGAACCAAACCGTGCCCATCCCCAAGGGCCATGCTAATCTTCTTTGTATCGTTTCAATTTTATCGGACGCCCTCGAGAGCGCTTCCAGGCAATGCGGGTTGGGGGCGGGGGTTTGGGCCAAAAAGGAGTTTCCAACAGCAGACTGGGCTAGCCCGAGAAGGGAGGCGAGCCTGAGTTAAGCCCGGGTTTGCTAACATCGCGATGATTTCAGCAACAAAAAAAATCTTAAAAAATAAAAAAAAAATTCAGATTTTTTAAAAAAATAAATACTTTGTCAAAAATTTCACTTCCCACACTAAAACTCTACACAAATTTCTCTCCTCATATCTCATGTGAATAGTTGTTGATATGACGATTGGTGAAAACACCACAACCTTTTGCAAGGGCAGCCACTATTCACGTGCTTGTCTAGCTTTTACATATTAACACAAAAGCATTGTATATGGTGGATTTAAACATTTATGCTTATGTTTCCTGTATGATAGCACATCAATTAATTTGTCCTACACATATTTATACAAACATAAATTCACATTGTAATCATCTTAGGAGATCAAGAAACTCTCATATGAAACTGCTAGGAGGAAAAAGACCAAGATTTTGATAAAAAAATTACTTGGGCCTTTATTACCACCGTCCTTTATTGCTTGGGCCTTTCTTTGCTGATTTAATCCAAAAACTTAAAGCCCAGACACAACCCCATTTGCCATTTGCCATTAACAGAGCAGTTAAGCCACCAAACTAATTTTCATTCCAAATATTCAATAAACAAGTTCCACATAAAAAATAAAATAAAAAATTCTTGAAACACAGTTTGAGAGGATTAAAAATCTATAAAATCATGAATTTAGGATCAAGATAATTACACTGTTACCCTTGAATATGATAGTTTATTAAACTTCCATGTTTAGATTAAATTTCAATTTTTGGTCGCTTGTGTACCTACATGCATAATCATAATAATGTACCTTTTTTTTTCAAATCCAAAAATGAGTACCTAATTTGGCATCAAAAGCGTAGTCAGCATATTCGTTTGGCTGTGGATTTGGGTGGATGTGGTTGGGGTGTCGCTCAGAGATGAGGATCGAGGATAGTTGGGGCGATCGGGGAGGGTACGGAATGCTTAGGGAGACAACCAAGGAGGGCAGGAGGGAGAGACGTATATTAATAACCTCATAACCCCTATACTTCAAATGGTATTTGTACAAAATTCTGAACATAATGCTTCTGTCTAAAAGTCTCCACATGTATATTGTTCACAAAATTATGTCCACGGTAGAAGCCCATTTTAGAAATAAGAAAATGGGTGAGACAGAGAATCCCCCCGACCTCCCAACAGGAATCTGCAACAATAAGCGGTTCACTCAGTGAATCATGTTTCCCAACACCAATTCAAGTATCAAATCATCCATTATCAATAATTGTCCCAAAAACATTACCACAAAAAGTCTTAAACAGGTTGTCCATGCCAAAAAGGCCAATCTGACAAAAACCTTGGCACAACAAACCTTCATGGTAAATCTGATTTGCAAAGCTCAAAGGAGTTCATTCTCTTCACTCTTAACACAAATAGCCTGAAGATTCACCCATATATTTTGATCATTTAAGACACCAAAAAGCCTGAAGATGCAAAGAAAAACTGAAATTTCCTCTTTTATTTTTTATATATTAACTATGGTATCCGGCAATTTTATTTATTTCTTATTGGTATGTACAACACCCTCATGCATTCTTTTCAAGTTTTATGTAATAAAACGCTGCTTTACTATGGAATCAAACAAATGAAAACAGTTACTCATGAATAGACCTCAAATCATATCAGCTATATACAAAATAGCTAGTTTAGGATTATGTTTACTTAATTTGGAAAGCAAGAACCACAGTAGTTTGAAGAACTCATATATCATTTGATTGGTAGTTATCCAGTATGTCTACCCATAAGGCCTGACTTCGGAAGTTGTTGTAGAGCTTTCCATTAGCCGTTAGCAGAGGAATATTACTTAAGTTATGCAAAGGTAAGGATTCAGTGTAAGGAAAAGACACATTGATTTTTAATAAGAAAGGAAAATTAACAAGGAGACGGTGGTGTTGCTCAAAAGCAGTGTGAGAAAAGAAAAGTACAATGACCTATCGAATAGGGTGCGAATCACCTAATTAAGCGGTTGACAAGAGAGAATTGTCCAACTTTTTTGGTGGTGAATTATGACAAGAAACGTGAGGTTTACATCATAAAAAACTTTGAACTAGATCACATAAACGAATTAATGATGCCATGTGAATCACCTTATCTCCGATTGAACCGGGATGTTGCAAGTCAGGATTTAGCCCAAGCAATGCCAATGTGTAGAGTTTTAGTGACGACATGTCATATTTATGAGTATATGGTACACCAATTAGGGGTGTATTTGAACGTGGGCTTCCAAATCAATGATCTATACAATAAGTTGGATGCATCACATAGGAAAATCTTGTTGGGACGGTGAAACTGACGCTACACTCGCCTACATGAAAGTGAAAGGGTCAGTGGATCCGAACTTTTTTGTAAGTTCAGTGTGGATGAGGAGAATAGGTTTGCTAACTTGTTTTCAAGAGACTCTACTTCACTTTCGATTATATTGCATTTGGAGACGTCCTCATATTCGAGAAGCACATACAAAACTAATATGTACGACCTGGCTCTAGTGTTGTTTGTTGGTTTGAACGACCACAGAGCGAGTGTAATATTTACTTGTGCCTTATTGCTTGACGAGACCTTTGAAAAGTGATTGTTGGAAACATTCATATCCTCCATGAAAGGCAAGAAGTCTATATTAATCCTGACGAATGGGGATGAGGGGAGGCACAAAGTAATTGAGTATGTGTTTCCCATGTGCAATCATAGGTTGTGAGCATGGCACGTGGCAAGGAATGCACAAAATAACTTCAAGGATGAAGAATTGGTACGAGCATTTCAAGAAAAAAAAAAAGGAGAGTTTTTTAAAAGAAAAAGTTACTACACATAAACAAAATGAATGACTGGAAATGATGTATGCAAAACGAGATGTGTGTGCGAAATCACGCCTTAGGCCCAAGTTTTCGGTGGTATGTGCAACGTGTGGAGTGTATGAACAAGTTTAAAAAAGATTACTTGAGGAAAGGCGTCAAGTTGTTTAAATGCATTCCAGCAATAGATAGGGCCATGACACGTATGAGGAATATTATGGCGAAGGACTATTTCGACGCAAAACGGTAAAAGGAAGTGCTTACAACAACATTGAAAATTCTTGAGCAACACGGTTCCCAAATTTACACTCATAGGTGCTTTTTATGGGTACGTAACGAGATTAAAACATTGATAATTTTGGAGGACAATTGTATATTTTATCGAAATACGGTGACCTGGAAAGTAATTGGAGTTGTGTATACCTTCGTGCGGAAGATGTTCGAAATAGAGTGCGTCAAATATAAAAGCGAAGGCATTCCATGTTTCCATTTGTTTTATGGGTTGAAGTGGGAGCATGTTATGGAAACTTCCTCGTCACTCATAATGAAGAGATGGACAAAGAGTGTCTAAATGGACATTGGATATGTATTTATGTCAGAAAGTAGTAGCAAGAAGGTTGTACAAACATCAAGTTATGGAAGTTTAAGTTGTATGGACAACAACGTGTGTTTGTATGCATCAAAGAGTAGAGATGGGTATGGGCTTTTGAAGAAAGAAAAAAGATGAGACGAGGCTTAAATTGGTTAGCTGTTGGCAATTTCCTACAAACATTATGAAAGATCCAACCCTAGTGAGCACAAAAGGCACTCAAAGATGAGCTAGTGGAATACACAGAGCAACGACAATGCATGTTGTGCTGCAGAAATAGAGACACAAAACATAATTGCTCTTAAAAAAACATACATCCGAATGGAAATGAAGTCGTGAATTTCCTTCTAGTAGTCAAAGCTATGTTGGAATCCCACCTTTCCTATATCACTTATGCTAAAAACAAAATAAACAAGAAGAGTGGGAAATTAGAAATTGGTAATGACTAGAGAGCACAATTTTATAACTATAGATATTAGACCAGCCATTACAAATTAGAAATTGTGTTTTGTTTGTACTGTTGGGTATCTTTTCATCAGTATTATGATTATTTTTATAGATAATTTCTTTGTTAGTTTCCAGTTGATGAAATGGGAGAACCTCAAATGGGAGACCTGCCCACGTCAAATCCCGTGATTGAACTGGAATGGGATGAATTTTGGCCACTTTCTGGGAAACCCTTTGTCGATGTGGTTCTCACAAAAAAAAACTATCAAACCCCCTGTACCAATTGGTAAATTCTCCCTTTAATTTCCCATGTTTAAATGGTGGTGAGACTTCCTCCTATGTCTACTTCTTAACTATTGGTGCCAGTCCACATTATCATAGTTGCCATTTTTATTACATAAATCAAACAATATGTTTGGCAATTTACACATACTTCTTTAGTTTTAAATAAAGGGTTGCCTTGGAAGCGAAAATAATCTGGCTACTCCTGAAATTTTCATTTTCTTTGCAATTGTAGGAAATAATGTTGTACATTGCTAATTCTATAATTTGGGATTATCATTTTCTTTGCTTAATCGGTCTAATTCGTTGAAATAATCATTTGTTTAGAGAAGGTGGTCCCAGGCAAATTTAATGCAACATTACCTTCCTGTTCAATCCTTACAGTTCTCACATTTTGGGGCAATAACTGAGAGTGATATATCATTGATCATCCAGTCATAAAATGCTTGATAACTGAATAGTGTTTGCCATTGACAACAATTTGAAGGTTGGAGATGCATGTCTGTTTGAACAACTGGAGTGCAACAGTACTAGACTTGTATTCAAAGTCCAAAATTCTCAAAGGTGACATCCCATATGAATTTTTAGACAAGCTTGATGTTGATAATATAGATGCACCAGGTGTTCTCAAATAGTATGTGTCGTATTGTCTTTTACTGGATGTTGTTAATTTCCCGAATGAGATTACTTTCGGGAGCTAATATGATTGAAATTTTATGGTGTCATTTGACACGATGCTTTAGTAACATGAGTATCTATTATTGCTCGGATACCTTTAAAGAACGTAATTTAGTATCATACTTTCTAACAATCATCTTTAATAATTTTGTACCATTCAACTAACATGTTTCTCAAAATGCATCAAATAACCCGAGGAATAATTTCTGAAAGTCTCATAATCTACTATAGTAATCATACTTTCTGTTTTCTGATGAGTGGGATTTAAAGCAAAAAACCTGAACAAGATAAAGACTTTAGTTATCCGTTTGTCTGTGCTAAGATGTGGGAGCCTATGAGAGAGAGAGAGAGATATATATATATATATATATATATATATATATATATATATATATATATGGTTATGGCGGTAAGGATAATTCAAGTACATTTGCAAAACATAATAAGGAAGGATGATATGGCAGAGTACAATAATATGCAAGCTATATGTCATTCAGCCCAATATGCAGAACTCAAATCCCAATTTTTTTCACAAATGTGTTAGTTTAATAACTCTTGACAAGAGCAAATAAGTAGAGTAAAGTTGTCTCCTAAGGTTTGAATATGTTATGTCAGGCTAAATCCATGAGATAGTAATTCCAATATCTTCATATCTAAGTAAATGCTATTTAAGCATCCCAATAGCATCAGAAATGCAAAATCATGTCCAAACTCCACTCTATATAAAAGACAGAGATTTAACTGACAATCATTTCACCATACCTTTATTAATAAAAATTCAAATAAACAAAGGAGCCAAATCAAATATACATTACCATGTCCAAATTATTAAGTTTCCTGGCGAGCTTGATAATATGCACCTATTTCACCTGCATATATCTACAAGGAAATAAACCAAATTAATAGGTTTACATTTACCCATCTGCCCATTGTCCACTCTAAGACTTGGAAATCATCAGAGGGTTAGTGCAATAAAATCAAGTTAAAATTGCATTGAATCTCTTCCTCCCACATATCTTAACAGCACATCTTCTCTGCAAGTTTCATATTTAAACGATGAACCAAACTTAAATGTGATTCGATCAATGACAACATATAAATAATATAAGTATAATATAAGTAATGAAATCAATAAGCTATAAGTTATAACTGTAACTAGTATGGTATATGGCTTGTTTTCGGTCAATGTAAATTGTGAGAGGGGGACGCATTTCCAATAAGTCAAGTACACTCAAGTCCTATTTAGTCTTATTCAAGCCTATGCACTCGAAGTCTCAATACAAAGTTTTTTCTTCTTCTTCTTTTTTCTAAAAGGATGTTTGTATAGCGGCTTTCACACTATAAGGGAAGTAGCCCTCTCCATTGGAAGTTAAGTGCACACCTACTCTAATAGTAGCTTTCACACAGTCCATAATGGGTAGCCCTCTTCCATGTTTACTAAAATGGTGTACTAGCTTCACAATATAGAAAGCCGTTAATGTGGTAGCTTTCACTCTATTAGGGTGGTAGCCATCTCTATTAGAAGTGAAGCATATACACCTACCTACCTCAACATTAGCTTTCACTCAACCCTAATAGGTAGCATTCTCCTAATTTATTGTGTACACGTATTTTGTATAGGTAGCTTTCACACCATTAGGATGGTAGCCTTCTCCATTAGAGATTAAGTGTGCACCCACCTCCATGGCAGCTTCACACGTCCCTTACATGCAACCATCTCTATACATAAACCCTCTTTAAAACGTAACATTAGTGGTCAATCTAGAGTCATTATTTTTACAAGTGGTGAAAAGGTTTAAAGTCTTTTACAAGACTAAAAAGAACTAAGTACGTACCCTGACTAATTCGAAAATACACTCCTCACACTTTTTTGTTTGGATTCACAAGCCCATTACTAAAGTAGTTCTTAAGCTCGTTGATTCCAAGTGTTTAATGGAATTTTTGTAATGTTGTTAGAGACCTTAAGAAATATATTTATAAAAAACTAACAAACTATGTCCAACTAACCAAGAGTAGAAATATCAAAACATAAAAACTAATAACAACACAAAAAAAAGCAAGAAACACATAAAACTCATACGCCAGTGTAAACACAAAAAAACAATGCTCAAGAACTATCCAATTTTCCCCAATCCTGAGCATGTGACACAAGTTCCTTCGTCGCACACTCAGCATGGACTCAATATTGACCATACGACATAGAGTCCTAGTCACATCACCCTTGGTCCGAGCCTAGGCTGGAGATGTCGACTCTACCGCCACAAAATGTGGCATGGGCAGTGAATGTGGAGGCGGGGAGTTTGGGTGCAGGGGCCCACCCAATACTTAGATATCAATAGCGGAACTACCTTTATGACTCGGCAAGTAAATAATAAATTCCTGAATGGGCAAGTAAATAATAAATTCCTAAATTTATTTACAATAGGAAATCATGAGTTAAAAGTAAATCAATTACAATTTAATAGGAATTCTTGGTGTGTAAGGAAAGTAATCAATAGTCCACAAGTAACCAGCCAAGAAATGACCTTCTCAGTTTCCCAAATTATGAACTTTTTAGGAATAAATATCAAAACAAGTAAATAGTGCCTTAAAAAGGTATTTGAGGGATCCCTCAAATAATTTTATATGAGTGACACCCTTTATATGTAAATGATGCTTTATCTACTTGTAAATTATAATAGGTTGTAAGAAATTGGATAGAATAGTGTGTGAAGGGATTTGCGAAGCGATGATGGGACACTTGTAGTTGGAATGTTTTGTGATGAGGGAAGAATAATTTGCCCTCTACACAATAGAGAGGTTGAGTTTACAAAGAATTTGAAAAGGTTTTAGGCTTACAAGATGGCAAGGAGAGCTGACAAAATTTATGGAGATGAATTTAGAGAAGCTAATGGGCGGTTCATACATCCCAACCTCCACAAAACCCTGCCCACATATATCATTCGACACAAGACTTTCCCTCCATAGCAGCTCAACATGTTAATATAGGAGGAAATAGAGATGTATTTTTCCAACTTGGAAAACACAAGAATGAAGTTATAAGATTTCAAAATTTCAAAAATCATAGTTAAGTTTTGTGAAATTAAATTTATATGAAAGGTCAACCCATATGGTGTGCAAACTGTGTGACCTTACTAGGCCCCCAAAGAATGGGACTACCATAAAATCCTTTAGCCTAACAATTTACATAATTGCAAAAAGACATTTTGGGTGTGTGATTGCCACGTTTTGGGGATTTTACATGAAGGTTTTTATGGCCTTTTGGGAAGGTTACCATGTTGAGAGAAAATTACTCAATTTTATTTTTGACATTTGGGAGCTTGCTCAACAACTAGAGGAGGTGAAGTTTTCGTTTACATCTCGTAGAGGGAACAAGGCGGGACATGAGGTTACTCGCTTTGTCACTCGTACTGAAGGTTCCCATGTTTGGGATGTGATTTGGCCACATTGGGTTTAATGTACTAGCTGAGGATACAAACCTTGATTTACGTCTATGAATAAAATTTCCCGAATTTTGGCACCCAAAAAAAAAAAGAAGTTACACTCAGCAATCACTTAACAAAAAACTTAATTTTTTTTTAAAAAAAAAAACCTGTTGAATTATAACTAGAAGCAAAATAATAGCCAAGACTAGACAAAAAGTACAGTTATCTAATAATAATAGGTATGTAAGGGTTGTGTAACTCTCTCACTCGAATGCCCACTCATTCTCCTTATGAATCTTCTTTCTTCTTCGGGCGTAAAATCATTTCTCGATGTTTGAAGATCAACACGGATCTCTTCAGGTGTCTTGTCC
Source organism: Prunus fruticosa (assembly GCA_018703695.1). Classification (NCBI taxonomy): domain Eukaryota; kingdom Viridiplantae; phylum Streptophyta; class Magnoliopsida; order Rosales; family Rosaceae; genus Prunus; species Prunus fruticosa. The sequence continues at coordinate 35,351,239 of CM031918.1, forward strand.
TTGATCATGTCCACCGCAAGTCCTGGCAAGTCAAATCCAATAGGCTCTTGATGTCCAGGATAGTTTGCAGGCTAAGATTAGGTCAAAAAGCTAGTACAGGTCCACCTTCGCCAAACTAGTGTCCAAGCTCTTGAGAGTCTCTTTGTTTCTTGACATCAACATCCTTTTCATGGTGCTTCTTGCGTCTCGATCACCTCGCTCAGGCGCTCCTGGTCACATTTAGGAGGTATCGCCGTTAGTTGAACAAGTTCACCTCACCATGTGGTTGATGGTCTGCGATTGCATGGCCACAGCCACCTCCACCTTGAAGGTCTGATTAAACGCTTTAGGGTTTATCTAATCTCTGTCTCAAAGGCCATTGTTTTGGTCTTTGTAATATTAACTAAGGAGAGTGTATTCGATTTAGATTTTAAATGATTTTAAAAGAGTTATAAAGTTGATGGAGTTTAATTGAATTTAATTGAGTTTGACTAAATTCTACAAACTCCACATAGATTTTGACTAAATTCATGTATAGATTTTAATTGAGTTGTTTTAGAATTTTATTGATTTTAATGGAGTTTAAAGCAATGGCGGTGGCGGTGATGGCAATGGTGGTGGCTATGGTGGCAGTTTGTGTGGGGAGGTAGTGGTGGATGAGGTATGGGTGGTAGAAGTGGTTGAGGCTATAGTGAGGTGGTGGAGGAGGTGGGGGTGATAGTGGTGGTGGTTGTAGGAGTGAGGTGGTGAAGGTGGTGGTGGTGGTGGAGGAGGTGGTGGTCGGGGGTGATGGTGGGGTGGCGTGGGCAGTTATGGTGATGATGGGCGTGGTAGTGGTGGTGCTAACGGCTGATGGTGAGGGTGGTAGTGGTGGTGGAGGTAGGAGTAAGGGTGGTGGAGGTGGTGGGGGTGTGGCGGTGATGGTGATGGTGATGGTATCCTGGCGGTCGTGGTGGTGAGTGAGGTGATGGTGGGGCTGGTAGTGAGGGTGGTAGTGGTGGTGAAGGTGGCGGTGATAGTGATGGTGCTGGTGCCGGCGGTAGTGGTGGTGACGTGGAGGTGATGGTGGGGCTCATGGTGAGGGGCGGGCAAGAGTGAAATGGTGGTTGAGGTAGTAGTGCTGGTGGTGGTGCTAGGGATAGCGCAGTGGCGGGGTGGTGGTGGCGTGGCGACGATGACTGTGGTGGTGGTAGTGATGGTGCCGGAGTGGAGTTATGGTGGGGCTCATCGTGGCGGAGGTGGGTGGTGGTTGAGGTGGTAGTGCTGGTGGTGGTGTAACAGGCTGGCACAGGCAAGGTGTGGTGGTGAAGTGACAACGAATCGCTGTGGTGGTGGTGGTGGCGGCAACGGCTATAGTGATAGTCATGATAAAATGGTGGTAGTAGAAGTGGTGAAATCATATATCTATCAAAATCTCTGGGGAAAGCAAAGATTGTACATGGCCTAAAATCATCTATTATAGACGAAATCCCACAACCTTTTGTGTTTCCTTTAAAATAAATGAAGTTTTTTGAATACAACAGAACTTTTATGAAGTCTTTTAAACCTGAATTGAATACACCCAAATTTGAATGGAGTTTAAAAAGTATGAATTGAATAAGACTTTTATAAAATCGTAATAAATACACCTAAATTTTAAACTTCTTTTAAAAATCTTTTAAATCTAAATTGAATACACCCCTAAGTCTTTAAGTTGAAAGTTGATTGATTTGAGTTTTAGGGAAGGTTAGAGACTTGACATGATTTTATAGCCTACTCATAACACCTTTTCTCCAAGTTGGAAAAGGAGACAAAAAATTTTTTTTCTCTTATTAGGAAACATTCTTATATTAGGAAAAAGATGAGGCTTAATGAATGGCTCCTTCTTCAAAAAGGAAAGGAAAAGTTTTTGTCGTAGATCTTTTTTAAGCCAGCTTAACTAAACTTTTGAATTTGTTCAATCATATATTGTGGTAATTCCATTTTCCCGGATAGGGCAAATCCCCATAGGAAGGATGAGGAATTCAAATGGCATGGCCTGAATACCTTACAATAAAACTCGACGGTATGTGTGGAATTTAATTAATAACCAAAAATAATACACCATAATTAGGGGGGACATAATGAGCCATACCCCTCAAAATGCATATAGTACATAAGATAGAAGCTAGTAAACAAAGGCAACAATAAATAAATAAAGCACTATTTAAGTTGCACCCTTAGAGACTTCAAAGAGTTAAAATCACTGATTAGTGAGTCATTATCAATACTCTCAACAAATTCTTTTTCAATGTGAAGTAACATACAATCAGCAAGAAACTCATCCTGGATCTTGTTCCGAAGTTGGATTTTTGATAAGTCTCATAGATGAAAATGCACGATCAATTGTGTTACCTAGAAACATGAAGAGTTAACACCAACGAATAAAATCTATCAACCAAATGGTAGGTGTGTGCTCACCCTATATGGAGTAAACACTTCAGCAATTACGGGAATGGAGTCGAGAATTGTTGAACGCTGAAAGACGTCATATAGATACTTATAAAATCTAGATATTTGATTAAAGCCTACAAGACTCATTGGGAAAGTTACAAGATAAAACTTCTAGAGCAAGATTACATATATCATCAATACTAAATAACTTGAAAGAATTTACGAGGGCTAAATGCTGAGGTCAAATAAAGAGTTCCGCTGTTGCTGCGGAAATACAGTATTTAGCTCCACCAAGCGCTGAAAATTTATTACGTCATTAATACATAATGCGATAATAATGCTCAAATGTAATAGAAAATCCTTTGTTGACAAGGAACGACCTCTACCCATTTTATGGCAGCACTCATATCAGGTACACAAATGTCATGTTGTTCACAAAATGATAGCACACTATTTGAGATTTGCTTAGAAGTGCTTGACAAAGAAAACTCTGAAATCCCATTTTGTCCAACAAAAGTAAGGCAAATGCAAAATCAAATGACACCAAGTAGAATATATGAATATTCTTAGCTCCCCAAAATTGTGAGCTCAGGTCCAGTGTGACCTATTTCGTAGAGAAGTATTTTGGTTGCACCAAATGAGAATCAATCAAACTCCGAATAGAAGCTAAAATAAAGCCATTCCTTGGAGTAGTTCAGGTCGTTGCAAACAGGGGATTTGGATTAACCCCTCTCCTGTTCCAAGTTTCCAGCATCTAACAACTCTTGAATACCAAGCTTTTCTAGTAAGGTTCAAGACGGTTAAAGAAGAATGGCTCTTCGCAGAAAGCACTAACAAAATTCACAATGTTATTCAACATTGAAAGAATCTCCAAATGACTCCCACATCTTCAGCTGTAGCATTATAAGCTAGTTGGAGACGATGGGCAAAGCAATGTATATAATATGCATATGGACAATCATTAAGAAACAATGCTTGTGGGGAATTTATATCAATATGTTAAGCAGTTCCTTTATCTATACCACTTTTGCATAGCCATATGATGTGGGGAATTTATATTGCCTACATGAGCAAGGAAAGCAGATTATCCCCACCAACTCGCTTCCAAATTTTAAACCCATCTTCATGAATGCCTTGTGTGAGTGATCAATATCAAAAAAGAAAGCATGGAAAACAAAACCCTTTATCTTCATTAATAGAATACTCAAGCCAAGAGATTGTTAGAACCAACATTGAAATCGCAAGATTTAAATATCCATCTAAGTGGCATGGATATTTTCTTAATGTGGGTTGACATGGTCCTAAGAAAATGTGATCTTACCGAAACATTTATACACGTTCATTAATTGGATATGCATATTTGGCGGCAGTAATACCAATCACGTTAAGAGAAGAATAACCACTTCTTGATCACGATTGACTCTTTAGACTCGACTCCTATTTACAATTTGAGGCTCGAAGGAGGTTTGTCTCCAAAAATTGGAGGAGTGACAAGGGAATGCTACTTGATAATGATCCATCATTCTTTTTTTTAAAAAAATGCAGAATATTCTTTTGTTCTCTTAGGATTTCGTTGATAATTACCTAACATTTTTACGATTATAACCTATGGATGATGTATAGAACATGTAATCTTATCAAAAATTAATATCTAGTTTTAGTCCTGGTAAGCTAAAACAACAAGTTCTAATTTAATTAAATCCCAGAAATGGAATAAAATCCCAAACACATATGAATGAGGTTAAAAATGCCAATTCAAAAATCGTTTCTTATTCCTAATTAAGAAAAAAAAATATTACAAAATTTTAACAAAATCTTTAGTTATGGGTTAAGGAAATTACCTCAACAAACAAAAGAAGAGAAGGTTTTGGCTTTGTACCTTGCTGCTGTGATGCCTTCTGCACCTTCAGGATTCGCACATCGCACACCGTCAATTGCTTCTCTTGGGGAATAAGTTTGCTCTCTTCTCTATTTTTCTCTCAGACTAGTCACTAAGTTTGACTAAGGTTTGATGCGTGGGCTGGACTCTACTTTCAATTTTGGAATGGGCTATCTCCACTAGGTTTTATTTCTCTCTAAGAATACTACATGGTATTACATATATATAAAAAAAAAATTGTATGGGCTGTAGCCCAGACAGCCCTTAAGTCAATCAGTACCTGCCCATGACAAAATTCATGTCCCAGAATCAATGACATGTTAGGAAACATTGGAAGACATTGTTAGGATGCTGGCTAGTTTCACACATGCATCATGCAGAAACATAAAGCCTACAACACCTGACTCTTTGGGGCAGATTTTGCATTTTGGTAGAAGATGATGGATCCTACATTTTACTAACCCTAATGGCTTAGCTGCTGGCGCACTTTCCATTCATAAACAAGAAAGTAAAAACAATATGGCTTGAAACTAATTTCAAGGTAAAATTATTTGTATGACAGAACTTCAAGCTACTCAAATGTAAGATTGATACCGTTTCGATTCCTGGAATTCAAGCAATAGCTGGGGAATAACAAGAAAAACTCGACTGAATTACATCCAATTACTGTTTTACAATGCCGACTTTTTACAATCCAGATTTTGATTAAAGGTATGCGACATGTTTCTAATTCTTTTACCCACAGCATAATATTGGAAGAAACACAGCACGCACAACTTAAAAGTAAAACTCAAACCCTCCATATCCATATTCATCTGTATAAAGCTCTTACTCAAAATTCATAATTTTAGCCTCCTGATTATTCTTAGTACATGACTGAACTTCTTATGCATGGTGAACCTCGGTTTCGTTCAGATATCGTCTAAAACTCCAAGCATGGTAATGTAATTCTTAAATACATGAAAGAAAAATAGGCTCTTGTTATCTCATTTGGTAAACTCCCAATCATTACAACATGAGCCCCTAAGTTATATCAAACCTGATTTTTTGTTTTTTTGTTTTCCCTTTTTCTAGAGGAGAAGAAATCTATCGATCTCAAGCCTCTACATTTAAGTCCTTCTGCATTTTCCACATTTCCCAAATTGTTCAGCGTTAAAATAATCCAATAATGGTTGTAGATAGGCTACATCATCTATATATTGTAATTTTGTGTGTTTTTTCTTTCAACAAATTGACGGTACCGTCTTTCAGTTACGCCTTTGTATCTCTATCTTTCTGTTAGCTCCTATCTCATCGCTATTCAGCCAAAACCCGTTGTTTGCTTTGCAACTTATCAATATTCCTCCAATTCATAACTTTTTTACTTTCATGAAAATACTCAGTTCATTGCAATACCATCGATTACAGCCACTACCAGACTTTCGGATAACCAATTGATTGTTATTTGGAATTCAGCCAAATTCATGAAACGAAGCGGCACTCTATATTTGGATGAAATGATAAGACTACACAAATGAAATTTCTAAAATGGGTATGGCAAGCAATTCATATGAACTTTCTTTACAAGCAATTCATATGGGTATTCCAAAATAATCTTTTCAAATCTCAATTGAATACACCCTAAATGAGTCCTAAACAAATACCCTCAAGGCTCTCTCCAAAAGTTTACCTGCGAAAGAAACATTTATCTAAACAACCCAAGTAATTAATATCTAAATGTTGCCACACTATTATTATTGACAATCGATTAACATAAGGAACATGTGATCAAAGGAACAAGCTTGCAATGAGACTTAGTGTAGTGGTTAGAAGTCAGTACAATAGGTAGTATGTGTATAGTATTGACTAAGCTTAAGGGCAAAAAGATCCTAAAAAAAAATACATGGAAACCTCAACCTTATAAGGCCGTCCTGGAGCTTATTTGGGGCTCAACCACCACAAGGCTCCCACATATACAAAACTTTCCTCAAAAGGCATCCCCAATAGTGCAAATTTAGGGGCTCTTAAAACTTAAGCCCAACCGGAGTAGTTGCTAAATGTCTGTTCTTGGTTGAAGTCCTTGAAATCGAGTGGGTCCCGCAAGGAAAAAGGCTCCAGCCCACCTTTTGTGTTTTTCTCACTTGCCTTGCGATTGTACAAGGCCATACCATTTTTGGTTTTGTCAACAGCATGTTGACCCAGTGCTAAACCAAATTTTCAAAAGCCACTTTTTTCGGAAAGCCAACAAATATTGTTAAACCACTTTTTAACAAATATTGTTAAACCACTTTTTCAAAGCCGACGAATGTGGAACTGCTACATTTATGTCCAACGGCTATACAGGACCATATTGTTTCTATTTTTTTTTTTAAAAAAAAAAAAAAAAGATTTGCAACTCAATTCTTCCTATAAATATCCACCATATCTCTCATAATTTTTACACACCACAACATATTTATCACTCACTAGATTATTAATTTTTTGTAATTTTTTTGTTAATCTCTTGTTTAAATTTAATCATGTTGTGTGAGTTCTATGAAATAACTGTGACTTCCAAATCTTGTCCGAATTTTCAATTTTTTTTTTTTTTTTTGTTGAAATGTTCACACAAAAAAAAAAAACTAACATAACATGAACAAACATTAAAGTAAAATAGTTAACCAAAAAAAAACCGCGTAAATCAAATTACATCATTAAAAAATATAAGGCCGCCATAAATATAGGGCCTACCATTTGGGAGTGATTCCTTTATAGCCCCAAAGGTTCCATCGGAGCTTTAAATGGGACTCTATAAACCCTTTTTGAGCCCCAACCATTGGGGATGGCCTAAAGGAAGTCAACTCTTCTTTACATCATATATCCCTTCTCTAACGCATTGAATCCATCATTGATTGTGTTTCTGGTATAATTTTATTTCTTACCTATTGGGTTTTGTTTCCTTGTAATATATACTGATGTAATTTAGCACACTGCTGAAATGGCTACTAGCCACTGATTATAGATACAAATTCATTAAAGTGCCTTGTGAATTTTTTGGAGACTAATTCTCCCACCATGCCTATTAAAGATATTTGGGATAGACATAGGTGTCTAATACAGAAAAGTAATTTTCAGTTGTTTCCTTGAGTATTTGGGCATTTTTATCAGTCCCAACTTGTCAAAGGACACTACTAGAAAATCAGCCATTACCGACATGATTATGTCAGATACGAAAATTTATAAAAGTGACGTATATTTTTTTTGGAAACTAAGAATCCCACTCTGCCTATTTGAGAAGGTTTTGGGGATAGACTTTATGTGATACGGAAATACAGTGATTTTCATTTTTTTTTTTTTGTTGTAAATATTTGGGCCTCTGTTGTCAATCCCCAGCTGAGGCTCCTTTTGACAACATGTATAAAATTTTCCCCAAAATTTCAAAATTTTGAAATTAAAAATCCCTCTCTTTTTAAGCTTTAATACTCGTATTCAACCGGCGACTCAATACAGAGTACTCTCCTTTCCCCTTTGCCTTTGGTAGAAGTTGGATTTTTCTGTTCCTTTCTTTTTTATCTGCCTTCATTGTGGATTTTTATGTATTTTGTTTCGGGTTTTCTGCCTTTTACTTAATTTACTTCTTCTCAGCCAACACAAGTACCCATCTTCAGTGTTTGTCTTGCTAGATTTGATTTCCACATTTTGTAGAGTTCTCTACTTTTTTTATTTTTACTTATGTTTTATTCTTTCCATATTCTGTCTCTCACATGGTCTTCCATTTCGTTTGGGTTTTTTTTTAATAGCGATTTGCCTTGTTTTTGTCAATTGATCTAACAAACATGGGTGATTGGTGAGATTTGGTTCTATTTCACTCACTTTTCTTTCGACCTGCTCTGTATTTAGACATTTTATTATTTTTAAATGTAATCCTTACAGACTTTGATTTTTGAACTACAGGAGCTGTCGTCGATTCCTGGGCCTAAAAGGTTGCTTGCAAAACAGAAGAAATGGTTGTTAAAGGTAGAAAGGTTAAACCTCTAGGTTTCTTCTTTTTGCCTAAGAAAACAAAAAAATAAATAAATATAATTATGTGTGGATTAAGATCCACAGGGATTGCTTAGTGAAAAATGGTTTTTTGTTGAAATGTAACCCTGTTTATGAATCCTCTTATACCACTGGACCTCACAATTGAAAGGCAAAAAGAAGAAACCATTGGACAACACCAATTAATGGATACTTGGACGTCACAAAATTGAAAAAAGTAATGAATTCAAATCGAAAGAAGAAGCCGTTCGACAATACTAACTATTACTAGGTGTGAAAGTTTTTTAAAATATCTTTATTCCCCATTTGGAGACTGATATCAATTGCTGAAAAGAAAGAAATATAAAGGGACAGGTAAACTTAAATATAAATGTAATTATTCACACAGCCTACTATATTCTTTATGTTTGACCAATGGTTGTCAACTTGTCAATGTCATGAGGCTTTTTGACCAAAAAAAAAAAAAAAAAAAAAAAAAAATAGTCAGGCTTTTTCCCATCCCAACCAAGCTACCTGCATGAAAAAGGTCAAAAAAGAACTAAGGGCCGTGGCCAACTTTACTTCCTAGTATAACAGAGAAGAGAGATTTCCTCTGAAACAAGAAAAAAAAATAGAGAAAATATTCTTTCCTCCTTTTCCTGCCTCAGAACGAGGTGGTAGCATTAATCAGCTATAAAATCACTCGAAGTCTCTCAACCTTTGCACTCAAATCACTCAAACCCTGCAACTTCTAAAGCAAAACAAAACTCTCCCAAACCCGAGTTCGTCTTGCTCATATCCATGGCCTCCTTCCTCTTTCCTCCCCTCTCCTCTCCCTCGCTCTCTTCCTCTCTACCTCCGCGCCCGCAATCTTGGACCCCGCGCATGCGACGTCACCGCCCCTATCCCTCTGATCCAAGCAAGTCTGCAGAGCCACGCGATTTCCCGACACTTGTCCGGCCACCTTAGCCGGGCTCGTCACTGACCCAAACACCACCCCATCCCAAGCCATCCGATCCGCTATCCAGGTCTCCACCGATGGCGTCCACACGGCGCAGAAGATGGTGAAGGCTATCCTAGACTCGTCCCCCCGCAGGCGACCAACACACACCACCGCCGCTAACAATTGCCTCTTTAGACCACCTCGGGAACTCCCGGTACCGCATTTCGCTCACCACGGACGACCTGTAGCGTGAAGCGTTAAAAACTTCACGTGCCTCGATGAGCGCAGCGCTTTCTCTACCAATACGGTGCTGGTCGGGCCTAAAGTAGCCAACGACACCAGATGGTCGACGAGGAACGATGTCGTTTGCTCGACTGGCTGGTGGGGAAGTGAGCCAACGCCCTCGCATGATGTCTCTGTACGACGACTTGGGAAACGACACCGAGTTCGGCCCCGCCCAAGACCGAGCGCGACGGGTTCTGGGAGCAGGGTCGAGGGCAAAGGGTCCAGGCCTGAGGGGTTCGGGGAGGAGTGCCGGTCGAATTTGACAGCGGATGTGACGGTGTGCAAGGAGAAGACAGGAGAAATGCTACAGGACGGTGCAAGGACAGTGAACGCCGCACCGGATAACCCGGGTGAGAAGAAGTTCGTGATCAGCGATAAAGGCTGGAGTATACGACGAGATGTAAGAGTCCCCTTAAGAAGCGGAACGTGGTGTTTTCGGTGACGGGTATTGGCAAAACGGTAATTACAGGGTCGTTGAATGTGGGCATGCCCGGGATCTCCACGTACAATTCTGCCACAGTCGGTAGGTTGTTTGCATAACTTTTTATTTTTTATTTATTACACGTTTTTATTATGCTTTGAAAGTAAGGTTCTGATTGTTCTTGCTACTTTTCAGGTGTTCTGAAGATGGTGTAGTGGCCAGTGGTCTCACAATCCAGAACACAGCAGGTCCTGATGTCCACCAAGCGGTAGCTTTAGAATGGGACAGTGAATCTCTCTGTGATAAGGAGCTGTGATTCTTAGGCAACCAGGACACTCTCTAGCACACGGAAACCGCCAGTTCTACAGTCATGCAACATCCGAGGCAACATCAGATTCATCTTCGGAAACTCAGCTGCTGTCTTCCAAGACTGCGACATCCTCCCCCTCGACAACTGAACCCCGAGATCGGCGGAAGTAGCACCGTCACAGCTCAGGGCAGAACAGACCCTGAACAATCAATGGATTCGTATTTCAGAACTGCTTGATCAACGGCACAGCAGCTAGTCATGAAGCTGAATAGAAAACAACCCCAAAGTGCACAGGAGCTACTTGGGGAGCCAGTGGAAGGAGTGTCAAGGACAGTTTTTATGAACTGTACCATGGACCCTCTTTTTCCCAGATGGGTGGATGACTTGGAGTAAGGGTTTTACTTTGAGCACCTTTTCTATGGGGAGTTTGGTAATTCTGGAGCTGGTTCTGGTTTTTCCAGAAAGAGCCCTTTAGGTAGCAAGATAGCATCTGAACATGTTAATACATATTCTGTGCAGAAATTTTGTTCAGGGAAATGAGTGATTTCAACATGAAAAATATTAGGGTTTTTGAATCAGTTATTGATAATAGCAAATATTAATTAGTGAATGTAAAGGAAACTCATTATCTCAAAATAGTTTTTTTCTTTGAAGTTTTTGGGTAAATATCACGAGGTATCCCCACACGTGAAGGGTGAGACTAATCCCCGCTTGAAGTTCAGCTGCACCTGGCGACAAAGTGCTCCCGTGGTTTCCAACCCTTCCTGCCACCAGTGGCGGACCTAATTCAGTGGAGGTACAATTTGGCTATCATATACATCAACACCGACAGTACAGTCTTTTTTAGACATACTCTATATAAGTAATTAGGGGTGAGCATCACAAAACACTAAGCATAAAAATATAATCACAACAGCACAGGTATGTAGAGAAGGTAGTGCCAAATGTTTGTCGGATTCTACCATGTTGGTTGGCTGGTGCAGGTCACGGAGGCACTGAGAAGGGTGGAGAGGGAGCACGATATGGCTAGGAAATAAGCACCAGGGGGTTCTACCTAGCTTGGAAAATGGTATATTGGAAGTTGAATATTTCTGATATTGCCCAAGCTTTAAAATTGAAATCAGGCTTAGATATTACTGAAAATCTAACAGAAGGGGTCACCAAGATCTTTATGTTAAAGAAACTAGTACAAATGGAGAAAGATCCTAAATCTATCGATTTACAGTCAAATAAATACTCGGATACACTACATATACAGAAGAGATAGCTATCTCCTCGCACGAAATAATTGAGGAAATGTACAGACTTGAGATAATCAGTTGACTGCAGAACAAAAACTTCATCTTTGTCTTGTACATATCAAAATTATAGACCCGTGCATATGAATTTTCCTTTTTTTTTCTTTTTCTTTAAAAAAAACCCCTGAATCCCAGAACGACGTCATTTTGGTTCGGGGGAGAAAAGCAGCGCATTTTGAGAAAGCACACGTTGGGCCCAAAAAGACAACGTTTTGGCTGCTTTGTTAAAAAAAAAAAAAAAAAAAAAAAAAAAAAGAAAGAAGAAGAAGGAGAGAGGCGCACGGGCGCGCGGCAAGTGGCAAGGCAAGCGCCCAGGCCATTTGCACATTTACATCGAACACCTGCGTGCGTCTCTTACATCTAGCGGAGGTGCAACTCCGCATCTCTTTTATGAAGTTTCGGAGATGGGGTGAGTGGAAGAGTTGCAGGTTGCACCTATTGCGCCTTCTGGGTCAGCCATTGCCTCCCACTTAGGCACTTCAAGTCTGGTTGGAGGTGGCAGATTGCCGGACCACACCACACACATTGTGGTTAATGTACTAAATTTTTCAATATTACAGTTTTAATGCTAGTTTTATGTGCATAATTTTTATTTAAGAGAAAATAGTTGGGATTTCAACATGAAAAATTTGTGTTTGTGCCTAATAAATCTCGGTCGTAAGGCTCAAGGAAAGAACTTCCTACTTCGCCCTCGCACAAGCCCATAAATTGAAACGTCACGTTTTCGTTCATATGCCTTCCTAAAAAACAAAAGGAAAAGCTACGAAAGGTGGAATCCTCTCGGCCTCGCGACCGTGTATGTATCCGCCGGAGCCGGAGGCGAAAGACACGGCCAAAGGGATTGAGGGTGGGGTGCAGTCGCCACGTGGGCAACATGGTCCCACACTTCGTTTTAATGGAGTATGGCACTACTAATACTGCGCGCAGACGTCTAGCCGCAAAAAAAACATTTAATGCACGAGGGGAAGATGGGGAAGTAAGAACAGGAACTAAGGGGTTCAGTGATGGAAATTCAGAGAAAATGGTATGCGTGAGACATTCTCACAAATATTCTTTCAACTTTGAGGATCAGGTGCCGGCCACCATACTAGGGCGTTAAATGAGTTCCCACGGCCGAAGACACAAAACCCACGACCCAGGCGGTGGCCGAGAATTTACCGGGGTTTATGGAGGTCACACCTCGTAAGGCTCCACACGCAGGAGCTTTCGGCCTCGAGTGTCCTCAGGACACCGCCTATAAAAAAACTAGTTCAACCTACACTCAAATTGTTCAAACACCAAACTAAAAGCCTCACGCGGAGCAGGAATTCTATTTTCATGTCTTTCATTTATGCTTGTAATGCACTTTCAATCCTTCTTTGTTCCTAGGAGTAGTGATAGATACAGGGAAATAATTAGTGGATGTGTCATGCGACCCTTGAAATTTAAAGCACAACACCATCTCTGTTACTCTTCCATCCACCCATGTGGTGCGTGCAAGGGTCACCTCTCTAAGCAGGGCGAGAGCACCGCCTAAAACCCACCATCGACACCACCACTCTAAACGGCCTTGTGGGCTCAGCCGCGGCCGTGAAGTCCTGACGGCAGGAATCAGTTTCTCTCTCGGCCACGATCGTTTGAATCGAAGTCGAACCCGAAGGGCGCACAACCATTTCACCCCAAACACACCACTATCTCGACGCACGGTAGACCGTGTGGCACAGCCCCAGCACCACGCGCCGCATACCAAAGGAAGACGTCACATGTTTGACGCATATTATCCCCTGAAGCCTGGGAGTCCAGGTTGTGAGATCAAAGACCCGACAATTTGTGGGACTATCAAATCCCTTATAAATAACAAGAAATATTAATGAGTGAGTGTACAAGGAACACATCAATTTGTAGACATAATTTTTCTTTAGGGATATAGTGTATCTTTTTTTTGTTGCTTATATGGTTGAAAAATGTAGGTTTTACACATTTGATTGCTGGATTTTTTAAAAAGGGGTCACTGGTAAAGATTGCTGAGAACATCAAATACACCAAGTTTTTTTATTTGCTTTTGGAAAGAGGACCCTCTATTTTTCATTAGGATAATACATTTTAAGAACTGCCAACTGAGCTCACTAAGAAGGTGAAAAGTCCTTGTTGCTGAATGTAAGAATGTACCATACATGGCTGCTCACTTTTGTCAAATATGGAAAAGGGTTTGTTTGTTAAAAACAAAATTCGGAGAAATATGAAAATAGTTTATGTCTCCCTTTTTTGTGTGTAATTCGAAAGCTTTTTTTTTTTTCCAATAAATTCTCAACAAATTACATCCCTTGGTAATTAAGGTACATATAATCTTTAAACTTCCCAGAAATGAACTCACACGAAATAATTCCCATTCATATAAAAGTTAATAATTTTTTGCAATAGTACGTTGCCCAATTCGTATTTTGATGGTTGAATTCGGAAAATAGCTAAGCTCCGGTTTGGTTAGTTATCAATCCTACCACTCGAATGCGCATCTAAGGCTAAGTACCGAAGTACATTGTGGAGCAAAAACTGGTAGTTTTACCAATATTGGCTACCCTTCTACTACTCGACCCTTGTTTGCTTGAAATTTTCTCTTGCTTTAACCATTCTTCCATCTGTCTTGATGGATTTCCTCAATTGCTGGAATTGAGAAGACTATAAAAAAAGCCCTCATAAAGTGCCTTTTTTCTACCGCTGCGCCTTGTTTTCAGCACACAATTGTTTACATCAGTGAAATAACGACACAGACTTGATGTACATTGAGTTGGAGTGTTGTGAATGATCAAAAACAATTATTATTCTGTATTGAACTTCATTCGCCATCCAAAAATTTCAATCTAAATGGAAATTTTTGAGTTTTAACAGCCTTATTTTTTGAATAGTCTCGCGCGCGGCTTTACTTTGGAAAAGTAGTACAGCCGTGCGGCTATACCATTTTTAGAGGCGGGGTAAGTTTTTCCTTATAAATGGTCTACGACAACGGTATACATTTTATTTATAATAAAAAATTATATACCCAAGTGGCTATCTGATTTTCACATGCACGTCTCTGAAAAAGAAGGTATAGCGTTGGCTGTCCAGAGGCAATGTTTTTCAAACATAGTCCACAGGCGGCGGCTCTGACTCCGGTAATTTTTTTTTTAAAAAAATAGTCTGACCCGTGGGCTAAGTTGTTTGATGCGTGGCACCTGTCGCTCCAGCGGTATTTCCCTCCATAAATGGTACAGCTACACGGCTGTACACTTGCATATTTTCCAAAATAGTATAAGCCACCCGGTTTGTTATTGGAGGTTTTATTTAAAAAATAGTATAGCCGATCGCTATCAATTATTTCACACGATGACACTTAATTACTGGGCGCATATTCTTAATAAATTAAAACCTCACTTCTACTTAATTTCCTTGAAATTTTGATCAAATTAAATTGACATGGTTGATTATTTAGGTATAGATAACCCTTTAATCTTCGGTTTTAGGTTTTAAGTATCAAATTTTGGGAACGTATCACAATTTAAAAACTAAACCTAAAGTCTAAGCTCTAAATGATGATTCTAGTCCCTAAAACAATGACCATGTCTCAACAAATGGGATCAAAGTTTAATAAAACTTAGTGGAAGTGATTTTAGCAACAGTCTCATCTTTTAAGAAATGGCATATACAAAGATAGTGCTTGCTAAATTCCTCTTAATATTTTCTAGCTCATAGTTGATGTGGCATTAAGAGGTACCACAATCTCCCCTCTTTTAGGATGTCATAATCTCCTATTATGAGCATGAGAAATAAAGACACTAACAAGCACAAGTGAGCATGAGATGACATAAGTTTTTTTTTGGTGGAGAATCGCAGAAAGTGACAAGCATATTAATGCAAAAACTTGGAGTACTTTAAAATCATTTATGGCATGTTTAATAATCTAGAATTAAAATTATCATCAGGGAATTGAATTCCGCCCTATAAAAAATCCTGCGTTTACTTTCACATATGGTTTAGTAATTAGTTACAGACTTCTACCCAATCCCATATGGTTTAGTAAACAACTCAAATCAGAATGGAATCTGACTCCCTCAATCCGTATGGTTTAGTAAAAAACTTCATTAGGAATCCAAAATCTAATTCTCCTCAATCCAACTCATTCTCAATTCAATTCATCCTCAATTCAATTCCCCCTAATTAAACCTTTGGATTAGTCAACTCTCATTAAGAATTGGAAGTTGACGGAAGTTAACCGCATTTTGCTAATCATCAACATTATCTTTAACTCATTTCTTAAGTCAGAGGTATTGATGTGCTAATGACTGGGGAAATATAATTCATCCTCTTTCACAAAAAATGAAGGCGGATATTATTTATCCAATGCCAACAAATCCTAAATCTTTCCATATCCAAAACTTCAAGAATATTTTTCCAAATAAAGAGCCAACATGCAATTACATCTTTAATAAAATTGTAATCAAATTTGGTCCTTCAAGACATGCAATTACATCTTTAATCAAATTTAATGATTCACAACTTCGAATGGATTCTAAGTTTCAACTTCGAGTCGTTTGTCATTCAAAAGAAAAAAGACACAGTATGAGCAAAAAATTTCAAATTTATAAATCGCAAAACATGTAAAATTCGTTTGTCCCACTTCACTAAACAAGAC